>CM032885.1:38090758-38128258 GCA_019176425.1 Megalops atlanticus
TAAGTCAATAATAAATACTCCTGTAATGGAAATGACCGCACAGACTCTCCTCAATTTGTCCATTACCGATGTATGCTGAGCATACATGTAGCAAAGGGAGAGAGCAGTCACCCCACCCAGCCTTGAACCTGGGTTTACAGGGTTCCAACATGCAGCTTTGAGCCAGGCGCGTTGATATGGCAGTCAGAGCACATACTCAGCTGTAGTGATGGCGCTCCGTCACAATAATCAACAATTAAAGCATACTGCTGCATTGTGTTCGAATGCCTTAGTAAATATGGTCCAGTCAGCTGTTACCTGCTGCATCAGGTGAGCTCTTCCGCCCACACCTCACCTTCAGTGTCTCCTTCCCGCAGGTGTCTGTTCTCAGCTGAGCTACGTGAGGAAGCTTACCTGAGCTGACAAGCTTTATAAAGACACTCACCTAAGCTGACAAGCTTTATAAAGAGACTCACCTGAACTCTGACCAGCTATTTGAAGAGAGTCACCTGAGCTGATAAGGTTTATGAGGAAACTAACCTGAGTTAAAAGTTATATGAGGAGGTAGGTCTGAGTTTAAAACTGCTGCTCCTGGGGGCTCATGTGCTTATCGCTTCTCTGCTCAGGAGGGTTTAAAAACATGGCAGCCAATCCTGCTACCTGCGGCTGAGAGGAGGGATGCGAGGGGATTGGCTGAGAGGTGATCCCTGCACCCGTCTCTCTGACAGCAGGCTGGAGTTTACAATGCCACTCTAACCGCCAGCACATAACCAGCTGGAGTGAAGTGTGCAAAGCAGCCTCTGTTTCTGAGCAGAGAGATGGAGAGTGGGGCCAAAGGGTGTCACAATCAGAACGCAACCAAACACTCCCGGAATACCAGCTGACGTCCTGTCAACAAAACACTTTTGGACATTTTAGACAAACCAGGATTATCAAATGGACTGATTTTTTCATATTTAAAATAATAGTTGATGATATTGTGCACACATCTTCCTCCCGTAAAGAGGCTCCTTCGTACTGCTAGCACAGTAATGTTAGTGAGGGTTAGTGCTGGCAGATTATGGCATTTTGGAGTGCCTTGCAGCTCCATTTGATTTATTTTTGTGAGTACGATGCTTCCGCTCTGAGAGTGTGGGGAGAGCCTGGCGCAGAGAGAGGGGCGGGGCCTGCAGTCCACAGGTGGCCGCGCTCACTCTCCGGCACCGTGGAAACCGTCAGCAAAGTGCCCACCCTCAGATGCATCACTGCACGTCCAGCTTTATAAAGGGATAATAAATTTCAGAAAAAATAACAAGATATGTAAATTATCTGCTCAGCAACTGCAATATGGCCTTTTCCATTAAATATGTACAGAAATGTTCATAAAAATGTGAAAAAAACAACTGAGAAAATGTGAGTTTCCCTTTAAGAGTGGGGCTTCAGTGAAGAGCACAGATAATGAAACAGGAGGAAACAGACTGCAGCATCAGACCCCAGGCCTAAAGAGGGAGAGATGGACAGTTAAATACAGTTATTTGTTCATTCTGTTCTACACGTGTTGCAAAATATTGTTGTTCTCTCCTGGATAAAAGCATTCTGAAATCATTGTGGAAGGAGAGTAGACAGACCTTGTTTAACCTTCACCTAAACGAGTATCACAGGAAGGGAAGAGCTGTACATATGTAAGAGCCACAGCCCACCTGAGCCACAAAAGCATGTTTACGTGCTGTTTGGCATTCCTCACATACCTCATCCAGAGCCTGCTGTCCTGCCTCTCAGCTCTGTCTGCAGAATAGCAGATTTAGCCTGCTTAGGAGTGCAATTAATAAACACATAAATATATTTTTATCATTTATATCTTACCCCAAAAACAAAGCATGCTTGCAAAAAACACACCCACCTTTGATGTCCGATCATCTGAAACAGTGACAGTGACAGTAACCTTTCCCACAGAACTGTGCCTTTCATCAACAGCGTTGAATGATGGTGCTGCTCCAGCCCTATGAAGCACGTCCTCTGCTGAGGTTGCTGACTCGTTCCGGGAGAAGCTTCTCATTCAGTCATTTCCATGATCATAGGGCTCTGCAGTTAGCTGAATTCTCCATCTCATATCCAGGACATTTAATTTTTTGCTGAAAAAGGATTTGACATGTAACGAGCATAATTGCTTTTCCCCACAGGCTCAAAGATGGCATCCCTTCCATACAGCTGAGCTTCTGTTCTGCCCTCAGATTCCTCTGTGTTTAAAGACAGGGCTGGACGCTGTGCTGCCCGGCCTTTGATCCTGCCTCTAAGCCCTCCTCAGGAGTGTGCTGCCCTCAGTGTAACATTAGAGACCCTTATCACGCAAACGGAAAGACACCCAGCATGGATGACCATTATCAGCCTCACTTCCTGATGTGAATTGTGTAAAGCGCCTGATGACAGATATCTGAGTCTGTAGTTAACAGGAGTGCACAGCTCACTGGTGCAGCATGCTGTAGAAAGGATGAACTCAGGAGCAAAACCCAACCCAAACTCTCCTGTCCTTCCCTAGTGATCTTACAGTCAGTGCAGACAGACATGCAATCTTGGAGAGGAAGGACATAAACCTATGTATTTGTTCATCTGTACTGTTTTGAACACAGCACAACACAGTTCTACATACTGCACTGATTTTGGAGAATATAATCACTTGCCACTGTGTGCGTGTGTGGGCATGTGTCTGTGTGTGTGTGCGCACACACATGTGTGTTTATGTAAGCATGTGTGAGGGTGTTATGTGTGTGAGCATGTATTCCCCTCAGTCTGTGTGGTATGAGGCAGCCCTACAGCATCTGAATCTTCTCAGTAGTTGCAGCTCACCGACTTGTTCTTTAGGTAGAAAAAGGAGACTGAAGTGATTAGGAACATCAGCACCTGAGCTTATGCTATTTACAGAGTGGTGCAATGCATTAGTATTCTGAGGTCTGGAGTGAAGTGATGAAGATGTTCAAATGTGTTTTTACTGAAAAAGATTAACAGCCCGTAACCTAGACACAAGGGGAGGTGGGAACTCTCCTTTAGCGTACTGTCTGACTACAGCTCTTCTTGCAATAAGAACCTCCCATCAGTAGTTGATTCTTTTTTTAATGGTACCCAAGACTGTCCTGTTAAAATTCCTTTGTGTATGTAAAATCATTTAAATTATAACACAGAAATTGTATTTCATTTAGCCAATTTAATTATGACAGGGTATTCTTCTGTTTTTAAATTAAAACCAGTTTTTTTTCATCATAAATAAAGTGTGACGAGCCCAAAGGCAAGACCATCACAGATGCTAAATCAAGTCAAAAGGAATCAGCTGCTAATGATCCTTATTCAAGACAAGGCTTAATTATGCAAAATAATGAACAGCAGGGCTGGGACTGTGATGGAATGACGGTCAGTGATTGTGATGAAATAAAGGCCACTGATTGTGATGGAATAAAAGTGAATTCTCTGTCTGCCCTGTTTTGTGATTGTGGTGAACAAAGGTGGGCACATTCAGCTTTATACCTCACAGATTCCCCAGAACACTGCCACGGCTGGGCTGGATCACTGCAGTTGAGATAACGTACCTTTATAAAGAGTGTAACTTCTCTCTGCCACCTGGGACTTGACACTGCAAGCCTCTGGTGCACTGGCCAGTGCTTCAGCTACTGCATCAGATAAGACCTCTCGTGCACTCACTGTGATAAGACCTGGGCTGGATCAAATGGCAAGAGAGGACAGAGTCTTCATTTCCCTCCCTGAGTCTCAGAGGAAAAAAGGGGAACACATCTGTGCTGATGCCCTGTCAGCAGGGCTTCATGAAGCTCAGGACCACAGTGGAGGAAAACTGCATCAGCAATAATGTGCTTATCCAGACCAATCACAGTGGTGTGCTGTCCCCTCTGAAGCACTCAGTGTAGTTGCACTAATTTGCCTGATAATGAGGGGACTTGCTGTAATGAATGCAGCTCTGAGAGGCTGTGCCGTTGCTGCAGGTGTGCGGGGCTGAGTTTGGGGCCACAGGGGGTCTCTGCGGAGGGGTGGAGCCGCACCGCTGGGCGCTGAACCCGAGAGGCAGGCGGCCGCCTCACTCCACACCCCTCCGCCAGAGTGTGGTCCACACCGCACAAGCAGAACAAACCTCCTAGCGCTGTCCTCCGTCTCGCTCTAATCAGGGGTAATGAAGTGAGCCCGCTACACTGGGAATTTACTAATAAGAGCAGAAAAATGGACACGGGCATAATTAGATAATGGTGCTAATTGGATATGATAATGGAGGGATGAGTGTGGCCAGACAGGATGATGCCCCAGACTGAACCCCCTTTCCCCGGACACCAACACCCCGAAACAGCAGCCGTGGGAACGTACTGCGGGCGGACAGCAGCTGCAGGTGCAGCGTCTCTGCTTTCCTAAACAGAGTAAACAGAATTAGGACATCCTCTCAGCCGACAAAGTGTGAAATTGAACAGAAGTACCCCGAAGCCCAGGGCAAAGCTGCAGGATTTAAACACTTCAAAATCACAGATGTGCAGCACTCACCTATAGAATATCAAATACAGGAGAGAGAGAAAGAGGGAGAGAGTGAGAGAGAGTGAGACAAAGAGAGAGAGGGACAGCAGGAGAGAGAGAGCGGGGGCGGGGTGACCTCACCTCTTACATATGGGAGGCCGTTTAGGGCAAAATCACTGAAACACTTGCACGTTAACATTTCACTTGTGTATACATACGAAAGACTTCTTACACACAGACTACTTGCACATGTAGATGATACAGTTGCACATGCATACACAGCGCTTGTGCATATGATAGGCTACAATTGCACACACACTACTCACTTGCGCATCCATTCACCTGTACACACACGCTATTTGTACTCAACACTGAGTGGTTGCGCGCATGTATGTGGGTGTGTGTGCAAGACAATTTTCAATGCACCCGGAAGTCGTTTCATTGTAACAGGAAGGCACACTTATGTCGCGAAGAACAACGTTACGGACTGTTTCGGGTAGTGATGGGAATTCCGGCTCTTTTTAGTGAGCCAGATCATTTGGCTCAGCTCAGCAATAAGAGCCGGCTCTTTCGGCTCCCAAACGGCTCTTCATTTAGTATCACTCCAGGCTTTTATAATTCAGCCAAATTAAGCAATGTTTTGACCTATGATTGGTATGTGTGCACGTATATCACTTAAATTATTCAATATAATTATACAAAACCTTATAGTTTCCAGAATACCATTATTTTACATTAAGTTTGGTATAAAAAACATTAATGTAAAAACATCAAACACTATTACACATGTGTATTGAACATTTTATTTATACTGAACGTTGTAAACACTAAACACAGTGCATCTGGTCCTTGTGCATGTTACAATTCTAACATTCAGTCAGTGCATGGAGTGCCTGTGGCCGAGCAGTGTGGCGAAAAGATCAACCTATTATTCTTGTATTAATTACTAATCTACTAGTCTTGTATTAATTAACAAAAAAAAAGAGAGAAATCGGCTCACAGAGGGGAGCCGGCTCCCATCGTTCACGTAAAGGAGACGGCTCATAGAGCCAACTTGTTCGCGACTGACACATCACTAGTTTTGAGACTAGCTGCACAACATGGCGGACAGCGACGTTACTGCCGAGGCGGTGAACATTCGGCGAACTCTTCTTGGTTCGCCCGTGCTGATTACTTCAACAGTTATTACCATAGACACGAGCCCGACGACGCCTGCACATTCCAGTCAGTCTTTAAAAGACGTAATTATAGGCTAGTTAGTTAACTAAAATGCACTTTTCATTTCAGCGGTTGTTTACAAGACAATATAGTGGTCCTGCTTGAAGGTATTTACTACTATTGGTCTGAAAATGTTCAGTCAATTTGCAATGACTATGTACTTTATTTGTTTAAAGAGTTAAGAGTTCGCAGAATGTTCACCGCCTCGGCAGTCACGTCGCTGTTCGCCATGGTGTGCAGCTCGAAATGGACCGTAACGCTGTTCTTCGCGACATAAGTGTGCCTTCCTGTTACAATGAAACGACTTCCAGGTGCATTGAAAATTGTCTTGCACACACACCCACATACATGTGCGCAACCACTCAGTGTTGAGTACAAATAGCGTGTGTGTACAGGTGAATGGATGCGCAAGTGAGTAGTGTGTGTGCAATTGTAGCCTATCATATGCACAAGCGCTGTGTATGCATGTGCAACTGTATCATCTACATGTGCAAGTAGTCTGTGTGTATGTGTAAGTCTTTCGTATGTATACACAAGTGAAATGTTAACGTGCAAGTGTTTCAATGATTTCGCCCTTAACGGCTCTCATACTTACACCCCAATACACACCTCTCCTCCACTCCTGCAACCCAGAAACACACACACACACACACACACACACACACACACACACACACACACACACACACACACACACACACAGTTCATAACTATCTGTTCGCTGATAGAGATCAGCCACTGAGCCATTGAGCACTGCCTGCTAAGCTCTCCATCTACTTCTATATGTATGACTAAAGGCAGCTTTTTGGTGGTGACTGCAGATGAGATTGTGCTCCTGTGTGTCTCTCCCTCTCTGCCTCACAGAGAGCTGCAGATGCACCCGCGCCCTCTGCAGACAGGCAGCTGTGGAATACTGAATATCTGCAGGCCATCAGGCTGCAGAGGCAGAGGCACCATCCATGCCTGTCCTGTCAGCCTAATGGAAACCTTTAGAACTAATGGAGGGCGTGTGTGTGTGTCTGTGTGTGTGTGTGTGTGTGAGAGTGAGTGTGTGTGTGTGTGTGTGTGTGAGAGTGAGTGTGTGTGTGCGCGTGTGTGTGTGTGTGTGTGTGCGTGTGTGTGTGTGTGTGAGTGAGTGTGTGTGTGTGTGTGTTTGTGAGTGAGTGTGTGTGTGTGTGCGCGTGTGTGTGTGTGTGTGTGTGTGTGTGTGTGTGTGTGTGTGTGTGTGTGTGTGTGTGTGAGACTGTAATCAGAGTAAGAAGGAGAATCTGGGGAGAACTGATCTGGGGACAGAGGAGGGAGACAGACCCAGGTGCATGCTGGGTACGACAGGTGGAGCGCACATTGTCAGGAGGGTCGACCCTTACCTGTGTGTACCTGCATACCTGAGACAGGTGTGCATCAGGTAAAGGTGTGCATCAGGTAAAGGTGAAGGTGCATTTAGCACTTTGTGTGATCATTGACACTCTTTTAGGAGTGAATCATGCCCATGTCACTTTTTGAATGATGATCTATAAATAGGCCTCTTACTGTGTTGCTGCACCTTGTGGTGTCTTCCCTTTTAGGCTATATCTTTTAGGTTAGCGTAGCACACACCTGAGCATAACTATAGCCACCACCCGCAAACCAGAGCTTTTTCTCTCTGCTTCTTCCCTCCCTCAGAAAGCTCAGAAACCGAGGGAGTGCCTGTGCATGTTAAAAACAGCAATGCTTCTGCTAAGCGTTAATAAGAGAAAGGATATGTATCGAGAGAGAAGCGTGCAGCACTGTGCTGAACAAATTAATGAGAGAACAAGGAAACTGTACCCTCCTGGTGGGGTTACCGCGGTGGAAGAAAATTACTGCGTGTCTGTTTTTAATTCAGCTTTATCACTGGTGTAAAGTTTAAATGGAATATTTCAAATCCTCCTGTTTCTATATTCTAACGAGGTCAATGTCTATGGCTGAGGCAATACAAAGGAGCAGTGTTTAGGAGATAGCAGAGTGCTGATCAAAAGCAGGGCCTGCAGATTACCATGGAAAAGGCACACAGACCAGCTGCAGGGTTCAAACGCATACATGTTTATCTCACTTTTTGTTGCTTGCGTTCAGAAAGGATACGTTTTCTTTTTTAGTGTTGTTTTTAGATTTACATTTGTTTTATCGGGGTTCTGTAGGAATTGTAATTACAGTATTATCAGAATTAACTCAATAACAGCGGTCGCTCACATTTGTTAAGCAACTGTTACACTCAGATGGCATATTAGAACAAACTTCTTTGCTGCAAGTTGGACAAACAGTAGATAATCAGATTAGTTCTGAAGGTGAAGATTTTAATCGTCTAACAATCCTTCATGTGCTTTTCTTGTCTATTATGACAGAGAGCTGTGGACAGAATTACCATATGATTGCAGTGGCACCCACTGTGAAGCCGTAAACCGAGTGCGAGGCAGTGAGGCAGTGAGAGGCAGTGAGGTGGTGAGGCAGTGAGAGGCAGTGAGGCAGTGAGGCGGTGAGGCAGTGAGTGGCAGTGAGGCGGTGAGGCAGTGAGTGGCAGTGAGTGGCAGTGAGGCGGTGAGGCAGTGAGTGGCCGTGAGTGGCAGTGAGGCAGTGAGGCGGTGAGGCAGTGAGGCAGTGAGGCAGTGAGGCGGTGAGAGGCAGTGAGGCAGTGAGGCGGTGAGGCAGTGAGTGGCAGTGAGGCAGTGAGGCAGTGAGGCGGTGAGGCAGTGAGGCAGTGAGGCAGCGAGGCAGTGAGAGGCAGTGAGAGGCAGTGAGGCGGTGAGGCAGTGAGGCAGTGAGAGGCAGTGAGGCAGTGAGAGGCAGTGAGGCAGTGAGTTTAGTGAGAGGCAGTGAGGCAGTGAGAGGCAGTGAGGCAGTGAGAGGCAGTGAGAGGCAGTGAGGCGGTGAGGCAGTGAGGCAGTGAGTTTAGTGAGAGGCAGTGAGTTTAGTGAGAGGCAGTGAGGCAGTGAGAGGCAGTGAGAGGCAGTGAGGCGGTGAGGCAGTGAGTGGCAGTGAGGCAGTGAGAGGCAGTGAGAGGCAGTGAGGCGGTGAGGCAGTGAGTGGCAGTGAGAGTGAGGCAGTGAGAGGCAGTGAGGCAGTGAGGTGGTGAGGCAGTGAGTGGCAGTGAGAGTGAGGCAGTGAGGCAGTGAGGTGGTGAGGCAGTGAGGCAGTGAGGCAGTGAGTGGCAGTGAGGCGGTGAGGCAGTGAGTGGCAGTGAGGCAATGAGAGGCAGTGAGGTGGTGAGGCAGTGAGGCGGTGAGGCAGTGAGAGGCAGTGAGGCAGTGAGGCAGTGAGTGGCAGTGAGGCAGTGAGAGGCAGTGAGGCAGTGAGGCAGTGAGAGGCAGTGAGGCAGTGAGTTTAGTGAGAGGCAGTGAGGCAGTGAGACAGTGAGGAAGTGATGTCTTCACTCATGAGCAGCTGCTGAAGCTTGTTGGCTATATAATATTGTATTGTATTTTTACTATTGCTTTGTACAATTATATACAATTGTAATTGTAGAATTTTTTATTCCTACAGCTACAATTGATTTGTTTCCTCTACTCAGTGATTACTAAAAAGGTACAACGATGACTGTTACTCAGTATTGAGCTAGATAGCTGAGTTAGTTGATCCAGACAATCACCTGTTCTGTACTAATATACAGGTCAATATACAGATTTTCATTGTCACAGTATAAAATTGGTGTTAAAAGTCTTGTCACATGCAAATAAAAGAGGGAGAGAGAGTGGGAGATAGAGACAGAAAGAGAGAGGGGGAGAGAGAGAGAGAGACAGAGAATAACAGAAAGAGGAAGTGAGAAAGACAGCGAGAATGAGACAGACAGCATTTTTTTAACTTTTAGAAGCTATTTATTTGAATCTGTTAATAAAGATGAGGGCTGTTTAAAAAAGCAATAGTTCAGAATATCACCATAACACCTAAAGCAGGACATAAAAACTTAACCAAGACCCTTCTTTTAAAGCATTGGTTTCCTCTGTTCAATCATGTCAACCCAACTCACAAAACCACAAAAACACTTTTAATGACCCGTCTTTGTACATACATTTTCATGTTGTTTGTTAACTTATAAAAACAAATTTCTCTAAGTAGCCTGGCTGGGATTATCCTTCCTAAAAATACCTGGGCATCACCAAACCATTGAGCCACGTGTTTAGCTTAGTGTGATTCTCAGATTGCCAGGTCGCTGAATATGACATTGATCAGTGCACATCACTGTTTCTACACTGCGTAAAATGGCACCTGCAAATGAAAGCTGTCATCAGAAACATCACCTCCAGCAACAAAACTGATCAATGACATCAAACTGCCTCCAGCTGCTGGCTGTCACCTCTCCCTCCCCATCAGCTCTGATGATGTCACAGTCAGTTGGAGGCTGTCACCACTCCCTCCCTCTCAGCTGTGGCTTTTAAAAGCCCTTGATTTAAAACTGTAAATAAAGAGCAAGATAATGAACTTACGTCTGGAATGTGTTTTTGGCCACAGCACCATGAATAAAACAAGGAAATACCAATATCTTCTGCTGTAAAAAAGTGCCGTCCTTATCCTGAGTTATAACACCAAATGTCCCCTCTCATACAGATAACAAATAGCACCTCCTTTTGTCCTGCACTTTCAAACATTTCAAGGATATTTGTTCATTAGACATTATTGCAGCAGTACGAGCACAGCCTCTCCCTCCTGCATATGTGATTTCAGAATGCAAGCCAACATGACTCAACAGTAGAGCATGCGCATCATTCAACACACTGTGATAAGAGGGAACAGACCGGCAACAGGTGAAACACATTCAGCAGCAATGCTCCTCTCTTCCTCCCCCTCCTTCCAGCCCTCTCTCCCCCTCCTTCCAGCCCTCTTTCCCCCTCCTTCCTTCTCTCCCCCTCCTGCTTACCTGTCTCAGAGAGTCACCTTCCTCTCTGCTGTGATATAGGTGTGCTCACCTGTCTCGGGAAAGAATAGGTAGAATGGAAGGGTCCAGCTGAAAGCCAGGCTTTGTTAACCCAGAAGGTCAGCAGTTTGTGTGTGAATGTGTGTGTATGTATCTGAGTGTGCATGCATGTGTGTGTACATGTGTGTTGTGTGAGCATGTGTGCATATGAATGTTTGTGCGTGTGCATGCATGTATGCGTGAGTGTGTGTGTGTTGTGTATATGAGTGTGAGTGTGCATGCATGTATGCGTGAGTGTGTGTGTGTGTATATGAGTGTGAGTGTGTGTGCATGTATGTGAGTGTGCATTTGCATGTGCAGCAAGCTGCTTTAACATTTAATCTCGCGTCACCCCCAGTTAACTAGGACACCGTCTCTGCCGTCTCACTGGTGACGATTTTGTCCTTAAAAGCGATGGCAATTTTCTTACTTGTAAGCATTAGTGACATCAGCGACACTTATTGACTTTAAATTTGTTGCTAGTAAACATTTTTGTTTTCACTATTGACATTAAAATGGTCTATGCTCATCAGTCAGAACATAAATGTCACTAGTAAGAACACATGTTAAAACGGAATTGCCACTGGCAAAAAAATCTCAAGTCTCATGTGAAAACCGTATTCCTCCTGAGAGAAACGAGCAGTGGTGTGAGGGATATATGATGTTAATTTTATGCAAACTATTTCCGGCTGATCCAATTGCAGCAGAATTTCAAAAAGATCTGAACCCATCCAAAAACGAGCAGTGTTTCAGCGCAGGCTGTACTTCCAAAGCATCATTTTCCAGCTCATCATATGGGCTTAGTTTTAGGAAATGAAAACATCGACACCACACGCCATATCACTGAATTATACGTTTTTAATCAAAACTTTTTTTATTCACATCTTGACAATTTATGTATATATTTACAACATGCTTTCCGTGAAGTAAACGATACAGTCAAAAACAAAATGTAAAAATCCACCAGCATCTGTCCCATACAGACAGACATGATTTTTTTCTCACCAGCTGACCTTGTGACACAGCTGCACTGTATCTACACAAAGCTACTCAGCTACCTAACAGCTTTAACATAAAAGGTTAATCTCTGAGGTGTCTGAACAGCAACCAAGTGAAACATACTATGGAAAAACACCTTCAATCAAAGGTAGACAAAACACTGTGAAGGCCACATCCTTACAGTACATTTTTGTCATTTAACAGACGCTCTTATTCAGAGCCACTTACATACATGAGGGTTTTATACAGCTGGATATTTACAGAGGCAACTGTGGGTTAAGCACCTTGCCCAAGGGTACAGCAGCAGTACCCCATCGGGGAATTGAACCAGCAACCTTTCGGTTACCAGCCCTGCTCCTTACCGCTACCCCACACTGCTGCCCCTTCTTCAAACAATGGGAGGAGTTTTGATATATTAAAAGGTTAACTTTAATGTCACTAGAATGTTAACATCACTTGTAAGATCAAAATCACATGATGAAAACATGTCACTTCTTCAAATGAAGTAGTTATTAGGCAGGTGGCAGAGGTGCTGTCTCTTCAGAGGTTAGTAGATAACTAACTAAAACAGCCTGCTGCACTGAAATGATAAAATGGCTTGATGCATATGTGTGAATGTGTGAGCATGTGTGCAGGCATGAGTGTGTGTGAGAGTGTGTGTGTGAGTGTGTGCGTGCGTGTGTGCGTGACTGCGTGTGTGTGTGTATGTGTGAGTGTGTGTGTGTGTGTGTGTGTGTGTGAGCATCCCCCTGTCCTTTTGCAGTGGTGGTGTTTCAGGACGATGTGTTATGCAGAAATCAGAGTGTGGGAGTGTGGACCAGCTGAAATGGGAACTGTGAAAGAGATGAGCTGTCCGTACGATTTTTAGATCCGAGGATCTGCAGAACTGCACAGGGATCTGGACTGCATAATACACTGAAACCTGGTCTGTGTTCTCCTGCTGGGCTGTCACTCGGAGGATTACTTAACCATGTGCAAGTCCCACTGTTTTCAGTTTAAATCATTTCACAAATCAGAGAATTTAAAAAATGTGTGAAGGCCTAGAGCTGAGCCCTCCTCACAGCCTGTGGCATCACTCCAGACTAAGGGCTGCTGTCGCCCCTGCATCTGCGAGGGCTTCACTGGGCTTCCAGGGGAAAGTCGTGATCAGAGCAGATCAGGGTGGAATCGCAGAGCTGTAGAGGCATCTTTCTGTGTAGCAGGGGAGGGAGAGGGACTGAGAGGGATAGAGAGAGTGAGAGAGAGGGGGAGAGAGAGGGAGGGGAGAGAGAGAGGGGGAGGGAGAGAGAGAGAGGAGAGGGAGAGAGAGAGGGAGAGAGAGGGGGAGAGAGGGGGAGGGGGAGAGAGAGAGAAGGAGAGAGGGGGAGAGAGAGAGGGAGAGAGAGAGAGAGAGAGGGAGAGAGAGAGGGAGAGAGAGGGGGGAGAGAGGGGGAGGGGGAGAGAGAGAGAGGGGGAGGGGGAGAGAGAGGGGGAGAGAGAGAGGGGGAGAGAGAGGGGGAGGGGGAGAGAGAGAGAGAGAGAGAATTATTTCTCAGCTGTTGAAGGCGTCTGGGGTAATGAGTGTGAGGTACATGTTTTCTACAGAAAGCATGTGGGAGATGTGTTTCATCTTTGCTCCTCTCCCTGCTGCCTGGTCCTGCTGGGGTTTTTAATGCCTCCCATCACAGGCACTCATGTTACAGCATGCCCTCTCGCTGTGCAGAAAAAAGAATAAAATAAAATAAAATAAAATGAACAAGTCAAATCCCAGGAATATGTTGTCTGTCTTTTCATTGGTGTAACTGTGCTCACTCCCACTCTCCTGACAGACCTGCTGATGACTCTGTGTCTCTTGCTAAGCAGTGAAAAGAGCAAATACCTCTGGTTCCTCTCAGAAATGCCATCCCTCACATTTCCTCAGTTCCTCCTGATACCTGAGCCCGTATCTGAATGGCTTCACGAAGTGAAGAGAAAAAAGAAAAAAACAAAACTTGTTTGCGGCTTCCTCACCCTGGCTCCCCCTGCTGGCCGCTGTGGGAATGAAGGGTGTGGGGGGGCAAGGGCACACCTCTGCCAAATACAGAAAATAATTCATAACATTGAATGAGAATATTAATGATGAAACACTGCTACAGTCTCTTTGAGCTTAGCAGCCAAAACTCAGCAAATGACTCAAAGATGAGAGGGACTCTGTCCGCAGCGTCTGAAACACCAGTCAGCAGCTGCCACTTAATGCCAGTAATTGATGAGTTTCTGTCGTCTGTCAGAACCATCTGTTCATGTGTCATCAGAGCTACCTGGAAGCGGTGAGATCAAGGACCGGCTGTCATGACTGAATGAAGAAACACAGCTTCTGTAAGCCCTGAAGCACACTTTATTCCTCTCTCTGATTGGCGTTTCTTCCATTCCGAGGGCTCGCCATGAAAATGTCACCAAGGTCACCGCCTGCCTGTCAGTCATCTCACTGTTCTTTTTGTGTGTGATTGCGTGCAAGTGTGTGGGATTGTGTGCAAGTGTGTGGGATTGTGTGCAATTGTGTGTGCTTGTGTGATTGTGCGTGCTTGTGTGATTGTGCATGCTTGTGTGATTGTGTATGCTTGTGTGATTGTGTGCGATTATGTGTGATTTTATGTGCATGTGAATGCTGTGTGTGCTTGTGTGTGATTGTGCATGTTGTGTGTGATTGTATGTGTTTGTGCGTGCTTGTGTGATTGTGTGTGTTTGTGTGTTTGTGTGCAATTTTGTGTGAGTTTTTGGTTGAGATGTGCCAAGAGAGTGAAATGTATTTGGCGACAGTGCTGTCTCTCTGCGAGGCTGCTGTGCTCAGGGCTTTGTTTGGTGTTGGGGCCAGCAGTGGTGACCAGGTTAACGTCCTGAAACCCGCCTCTGGCCAGACAGATGTGCAACACACCTGTTTGCACACTGCAGAGAGAAGCAGGGACAGATCTCACCTCTGCTGCTTCACTGCGTTTCTCTCTCAGGGTTTCACACGGTTCCAGCAGCGGATGGATGTGTCTGTTAGTGCTCCTCTGTCTGTGCCTGTGCTTCTCTCCGCGAGCTGCATCATAACACCATGTGTTTTTAATAACTTCCTCCAGAAACTCTGAGCTGGCCTGGAACTGAACCTAGGTGTCTCATTATGGAATGGAAACATGATTCCTGTAATGCTCCTGATGGCAGTGTAAGGAATATAATGGAAAAATAATGTAATACTGGTAATATAGTACTTGAAGGAAATTTAAAAATAATGTTAAGGATATTGTCATGATCCACATCATATAGATAGAGTTCAGCTTTTTCCCATGTCAGTAGGACTGGAGTAACAAACATTATTGGCAAAAAATATTGGAAAAATCTGTTGTGATTCTGTCCTGTTGCCTTTCCCTCTTTTATTGCTGAATATAAGAGGGGCAGGGCTTAGTTAGCCTGCCCCCCCATACTGCTATATGAGAATAACCTGCTTGTTGATGTTATGGGAAGGGGCTGTTAGGGTAAGTAAATACTGTCCTATCACTCCTGTCCAAAGGACAGATCAGCCTCCACAGTCTGAAGATTCCTGTCATGAAATTCAATTAGAGGGAAGTTTGTCAAGCGCTGGACCGGAACTCTGTTCCTCAGAAATTCTGTAATTAAATCAAACAAAGCGGGTGTCGGATTTCTGTGATTAAAACCAACAAAGCAGGTTTCTGTGATTGAAACGCACAGAAACAGCCCGCTGATGGCGGCCCCCCCACACTGCTGTTCAGCTCCACGGCCCCCTCTTTCCCGCACTGTGAAGAATCTCCCTCTCAGCCACTCCCAAGTCCATCATCTCCCTCTTAATGAATGACGAGGTAAAATCCCAGCTGGTCTCAGTGTGGCTCTGCTCAAACCTTCATTCCACAGCCACAATCATTCACGTAACCTGACAGATTTTTATTTAACTTAGTAAATGAGACTTATAAAAACATTAAAGGCTGATGGACAGAAAACTTTCCCATCATGCTCTCGTCTTTCACAGGATGCTCGCTGACTCAGTGCTGTCAGGAGTAACCACTGTGGACAGGAAACAGTTAACCCAGCCTTGTGGAATATATCTGATTTGCATCAGAAAAAAATCAGATCCAACATTCACATGTTTAATTTAGCAAATGAGCTCACAAACAACGCCCTTGTGGTGATTATTCATGCGCCGGGGCCATTAGTGCCTTTCGCAGGTCCCTGCCCTCCGTCTTTCACAGCTCCTTCTACCTTCATGCCCTTTCAGAGCACTTAATTATCTGGCTTTAGACATTTGACAAATTGAGCATTGGATGTTTCACTCAAACATGAATACTTTATCAGGCCTTTTTGCAGCACAGACAGCTTTTGAGCATGCCCAGTATCAAGTGGCAGAGTGCACAGAAACGACCCTGAGTCATGATCTGTGTAATACTCACCTCCACGCCCTCGGAAACTCAGAGCGACCACTTACCCATAAAGCCCATTTACAACAGTATGCAACGCTTATTTAGTGCCCTGTCTAACCCCTCACCCATTTATATTAAACACAAATGCTCTAATCAGTTTTGCCGTAATGTAATTGAAGCTGGTGGCCGGTCTGTGAGGCTGCTTTCTGATGCCCGTCCCCTGCAGTCGTGGCTGTGCAGGACGTCTCTGTGTGCCATAGCTGGCTGATAAATGAGAGTGTTTCTCAGGTGGGAAGTGATACAGCTGAAGAAAGGACTCAGCCACTGGTATTGGGCAGAACTGCACGCCTTCATTTTCTCAGCTTTTTCCACAAAGCTCAGAGGTAAAGCGCTGTAAAGAGGAGTGGCGTTATCGAGCACCATCACTGCAGCGCTGTTGACAAACCCGGAGCACAAACGCAACAGGGGCTAACTGAAGCTGCCTGTCCACTCACTCATTTCCCCCAATAGCAGAGAAGATAGAGAGAGAGAGAGAAAGAGAGGGAGAGAAAGAGTGAAGGAGTAAAGGGGGGGTTGTGTTCAAAGCTCATCTGCCTTGAATTACAACACGAGGATTTGATGAGTCAACTGGAGTCATTAATCTTTCCCTAATATCACTCCAACAAGTGCACTGCTGGAGATGGAGCAGAATGAAACATGACACCAAAAATTCCCAGGCTTGTGTGGTGACTTTGCCGTTTGTCCTCTGGACTGTGTTCCTTCCTGTCCTCTGGGCTGTTCCTTCCTGTCCTCTGAGCTGTGTTCCTTCCTGTCCCTTGTGTTCCTTCCTGTCCCTTGTGTTCCTTCCTGTCCTCTGAGTGTTGTTAGCCTGGTCTGACACTGTTACTCATTCAGCTTAAATGGATACACTTCTGTTCTCTTGTGCTGGAAGTTGCTCTGGATAAGAACGTTTGCTAAATGCATTTAATGTAATATATACAAATATTGACTTTGTCATTCCAGTAAAGGAAATCAACTTGAATCGTGCAATGCTATTTTTGGACGTGATGGGGACCTGCAATGCTATTGGTGGATGCATGGTTAGGGTGGGGTAGGCTGTTGCACTGTGGGACACCGGGGGGGGGGGTGGCACTGTCATCTCCTGCCATATAAGCCAATCACATTAGTAAAACAGCAATCGTAAGGGCGATTGTTTTTTTTCCAAAAAGCCCCACCCCAACTGATGCCCTCCCTCCTGAGAAGATGTCTGTCTTCAGCTCTCTGTCTAACAGGTATATATTGGTCAGTGACGTGATGTGACCGGTTCTGCTAATAAGACACACGTTCATCTTTGTGCGCCTGGGGCTGGAGCATCTGATACTGCTTAACAAGCACCCTCTCTGCTACCTAAACATAACACAGGCGATACAGCAATCACCTGTGCTGTTACAAACAACATCAGACATAATCTGACATCTGGAAGGAGCATTTTAGTTTGTTCTGCAATGTCCTCATAGCTCAAAACAGGAGGATTATTTTGTCTGGCTCACTGCCCGTCTACAGATGAGGTAATGAGATGTTTAGCTGTCTCTGTGCTCTGCATCAGTGGCTAATAGAACCGGGATTTTTTCAGGGACAGAGCAGCCTCCTATTACAGACAAGGCCATCTTCAGCATCCCTGAGCAATGCATGCATATTAGGCAGAAGCATCATGGAAATGTGTGTCTGACTCCCAACAAGAACATTCTTATTGCTGATGAGTTGAAACATGTTACATTGCACAACATTTAATGAGTGAACCTTTTGAGAAAAGTTTTTTTTTAACTGGCAAAGGTGAAACCAGGTGTTTTTCACTCTAAAAACAGTGGACATTATTATAAATGCAGGGTCAGATGGTCTGGAAACAAGATGGTCTGATTTATTCATATTACATTTTCTATATGGAAATAAGTCACCTCTCTCCACAAAGGTGGAGGCACTCTAGGATCAAGAACAGAAGATTGATATCAGGTTTTTCTGTAGTTGCAATAATTTTGAAAAGTTATTTTATTCCCACGTTTCAGTACCTAAATTTGGATTCATACACACTTGTTATACAAAAACACCACCCTGTTTTGAATCTTGACTCCTTTACCAGTTTGAGGTAACAAGCCCTACAAAACCTCTGCTTTATTACAACCAGTTGATTTGAGCTCATTTTAGCCACAGAAAGAAATGCATCATGCTGGTACTTGAAATGGGCGTACCACAGGGTTACATCCTGGGACCTCTATTTTTTTCTGCTTTCGTTAGCGATCTACCCACCGTACGCAAAATTCAACATGTCATAGATATTGTTTGCTATAATTAAGCTGCTAAATACCATGCTGTTGCATGCTGGGAAAGTATTACATTGTATATGTAGGTAAAACATAAATATAAAATCGTCTTTTATATTTGCATACTATTTGCATACTATCTGGCCCGAGAAATGATTCAGTCATTTATTAACACTGGTGACTAGCTTTGGGACACAAATTTTTGGGATCATATCTCTATTCCTGAAAAATAATAAAGACCCTGCTCACTGCACATGCTACTGTCCACTTTAATAAATGCTGATGTAAAATAAACATATCACAGATCCAAACATTTATGATTAAACATAACATCATTCATCACGCCCAGATTGGCTTTATTAAATTCTCCCCATCTTGGTTATCTTGTCCAAAGGAGATACTGCCTCCCCATGCACATTCGTTATTTGACTGTTTAGAGAAAATTCAGGGATGGTCTTGTAGTACGTCTGGGTCTGGGGAAAGAGAAACAGGATGGAAACAGTCTTATTTTGTTCCTGCTCCTTGTGTTGATGGCACCTACAAATGTGTCTTTCTGCTTGGTATGAAGTAACACAATGATTGATAGCTTTTTTGTTTATTTATTTTCAATATTTGCAATATTTGCTTCACCTTATCTATTTTCATGCTGTCTGTTCATAAAGCTCAATATTTATTGAGACAATTCAAGTAAAGTACAATAGGGATTGTAAGGGTATGACAGCAGTGCTCTACCAGGGAATCAAACCTGGAGCCTTTGCGTAGCAAGCACTGCTCCTTACTGCTACACCACACTGCTGCTCCTTACTGCCACACCACACTGCTGCTCCTTACCGCTACACCACACTGCTGCTCCTTACTGCCACACCACACTGCTGCTCCTTACCGCTACAGCACACTGCTGCTCCTTACTGCCACACCACACTGCTGCTCCTTACCGCTACACCACACTGCTGCTCCTTACTGCCACACCACACTGCTGCTCCTTACCGCTACACCACACTGCTGCTCCTTATTGCTACTCCACTCTGCTGCTCCTTATTGCTACTCCACTCTGCTGCTCCTCACCACTGTGTCATTGTATCACATTGTGTAGATGCAGATCCATAATAACTTGCTCAGCTGCATACTCACCCTGATACCATTCAATCTTAAATACACAGAACCCAAAGTGACTTAACGACACAGATGTCTTTTCATTTTCTTGTAGAAGTGAGTCAGGATGTCCTACACATTTTTGATTTGGCTAGCTTTAATTAATTAATTAATAATTAATAATTACATAATTCAATGTTCTGCTCAATCGTTCTATGTCTTATCCCATGACATTCCCTGCTGCTCCACTTTTCTCCACTGAAGTCTGAAACATGATCATCCTCACCATTCCTAAGCTTTGGGTTTTCAGTCACTCCGTCGCTGAGAATGAAAGGCTTTTAGATGTACAAATAAGAACGAAATGACAATCCCATAATTTTATGGATAACTTTGTGAGAGCACTCAACAGGATTCTGCTCTAAAAAAACCCTTTGGAGGATGAGAGGCATGTGCGCAGCTTCATGGTGTGCAGATGCTGAGTGCACTGCCATCCAACTGATTCTCTTTACTTCATCTTTTCATTTTTGAATTCCCCCTCGCTGTGCTCCCCCATGCCTTACCTCATCTTTAGCAAAACTGTTAACAGCTGATGACACAAAAGACTCTGTCTCTGAGTAATGTAAGCACAACCACCTTGAAAAAAAGACATCAACTGCATTTACTTAAACTGCTTTGCATGAATGCACCCCACTGATTTAAAATGTTTTATATTCAGTATGACAGTGATTTTTGTCATCGAAAATGTTTGTTTCAGAGTCTCAGGGGCACATGCAGAGTAGAGGTAATGCTTTTAAATTCCAGGTGTCTGCTTCTGCTGCCCACCAGGAGCATTTGAAATGTTACCACGTGTTAAAAAAAATCCCTCATGATATTTTTAGAAATGAAGTGTTCTTGCAATTCAGAAGAAGAATTACAGTTTATTGAGCATGTGTTGTTGTGCTGACCATGCTATATTACCCCCTGAAAACATATTTCTTCAGCCCAGTTTCTAAATTAAAAATATTCCCTTTTCCACACACTGAGAATAGAGGGCAACTTTGTCTCTGTCCAAATCCACTGCAGCCAAGAGCATGCAGTAGACACTGAGGCTGATTAGAATAATTAAGGCAGCTAATTAACCTGAGGACAGGAGAGTGAGGACCTCCATCGGATGCAGGAAGACTGAGCAGGGCTAAAAACTCACATCCTTTTGATTGTGAAACAAGCGACTAATTACTCAAATCCCTCTGGGATTTCAGATGGAGTTGTGGATTATCATTATCCTTTTTTAATTTTGCAGGTATTGTGAGAGTAACGTTATGGTTTCTCTGTGTTCCCTGCATTAGGGAAGTCTCTGAGATGGCGGTTAAGGCCCATAAAGCCATAAGCCTGGTGTGAGACCTGCCCTCATGCCTCTGTCCCCTGTGATTGTCCCTTATTAGTGTCCAGCTGTTGGAGTGTGAATACTTGTCCGCAGTTCAGTCAGGAAGTTAAATTTCCCAGGAGGACATGTGTGCTGTCGTGGCTCGCCTGGCTGCTCTCGTTACGGGAGTGTTTCTGCAGGGTGCGGTATGTCAGGGGTCAGACAGAGGCCAGCAGGATGTGCACACACATGTACCGGCCTGCTCAGCTCATTACCTGGATGGGCGTGTTATGGAAAACAGCTCCTACATCTGCTTTTTTGCATTCATTATTTTGGTACAAAGTACACAAGTGCATCGCCATTAGAATGCCAAGTTTGGGTCAGGAATGACAATGAATCATTTATTTTTTTGAAAGTCAAACCAAAGTTTTATTGATAATTTTCCATCATAAAACTCTCAAAGGCTTATTGTTTTGTTTCCGTGGTGTTTGGAATGTGGAGGTGTGTGTTGAGCAGCTGCGGGCCTCTGTCAGCGCAGCCTGACAGCACTGCTGTGTGTGACAGCATCTCCCATAATCCTCTGGACAGAGAACGGCCACCTGATGCTTTACACTCAGAGCACCAATACATTTCATTACATCAGTAGCATTAAGCAGACACTCAGAGCAACTTACATCAGTTACAGTTTTTACATTGTTAAAAACTGTTACTGTTACAGGGTTATCCATTTATAGAGCTGGATATTTACCGAGGCAATTGTGGGTTAAATGTCTTGCCTAAGGGTACAGCGGTGGTGATGTAGCGGGGAATCAAACCGGCAACCTTTTGGTTATGATTTAAAAGCCCTGCTCCTTACCACTATGCGACACTGCCACCAAATACCATTCAATGCAGGCAATGAAAGCTCACGTTTCAACAAAGACTCTGATCCAGTTTTAATCTAATGTGGCCATCCTATAGCAATCCTATTTCTGTGTTTGTATTTTGTGTTTGCCTGTTTATAATTGCAGCCAGGTGAGCACATCTGTGTTAAAAAAAGAATTTACATTTACTTCATCTTATCCTTCACCCCTATCCACAGAGACTTACCTTTTTTACATACGATTTTACAATACCTTTTACACAGACGGGTGTTCACAGTGGAAATCCATCTGATGCCCCTTTCACACGCGCACAGCAGCAGCTACTGCCCAAAACACACTGCCTGCGGAGGGGAAACGCCACCAGCAGCCATTTTACCGGATTAACTCATGTGAGAGGATGCAAGATCGGGGAGGAGAGGGCTTCAATAATATGGACACTAAAGAGGTGGGAGGAGCCTGATGGTGCCAGGGGAGGAGCTGGGCAGAATCAGGACTGTTGTTATTGGATGCTAATGTAATGGGAGGAGCCTGATGGTGGCAGGGGAGGAGCTTGCAGAGTCAGGAATGTTTTTATTGGAGGCCTCAGAGACAACTCTCCTGTAGGCACCTCTGTGGGCTTCTTACAGGTTTAGGACATGATCTGAATTAGGAGCTTATGCAACAGCTTTTGCACGTTTCCAGAATGTTTCCTCTCTGTAATTTTGCTGCACTTTCTGTCAGTGTGAGTCATCACATGCTGATTGCTCTCTTTCCCTGACAGAGTGAAGTAATGTCTGACTGAGAGGGAGGCAGACAGGGCAGTGTGAGAGAGAGATGGAGAGGTTTAAATTCTTTATGTTTTTCTTTGTTGTTCCTGTTCAGAGCATTTTATTGATAATTATCCATTTGGGACCTAGCTATAGCTGAGGTAATATTTTTTCTTTAATTAATTTTAACAAACATGGTTTAACACAGAAATCAAAAACCTGAAGACAATGTAAACCAGACAATGTAAGCCACACCTCTGAACAAATTTTAAAGCTTAAGCCTATTAAAGCCCTTTCCTCAATGGTGTCTTCATGCATGTAAATTCAGTCTCTTTTACACACACACACACACACACACACACACACACACACACACACACACACACACACACACACACACACACACACCTCACTAAAGTCTCTCCCACAGAGGGAGATGGAGAGCAAGGTGATTCATGCTAAGCCATACAGCTGGAAGTGGAAGCACATCTTGCAAGCCAAACTAAGGCAGACGATTAAGACAGAAGTTCTTCTGGAGCCGGGCAGCTCCATCTGTTTCTGAGGACTGCTGGCTGTAAGAAATGCTCTTTTTGGTGCTGCTGGTAAACAGCCATTTGCTTTTATTCCCTGCAGGTTTGTGCTGTCTAAATTTCAGGGTGTTTTCTTGTCCTTGTTAAGGAGGAATCACAGAGTAGACTTCAGTGATAATAAGATAATACATTACATTTATATAGTGCCTTTCACCCTGTCAAGGTTCTCAAGCACTTTACAGTGAAGGGTGTGTGTGTGTGTGTGTGTGTGTGTGTGTGGGGGGGTCACTTCAACCCCCACTAATGTGTAGCACCTTTCTGGGTGATGCATGGCTGCCATTTTGTGCCAAAATACTCACTTCACATCAGCTAAATAGCCAGTGACATTAAGGGATTATTAGAAGGCCAGAGTGAAAGAGTCTGACTGGGAATATAGCCAGAGCCCCTGGGAACCCCTCTGCTCTTCGTGAGACGTGCCATGGAGCTTTGTTGACCAGAAAGAGTCAGAATCTCTAATGTCTCAACCAAAGAGTGCAGGCACCTCATCAGAGCAATAGGAGAATAGGCAGTCTTTCACCTCTTTCAAATCTGAGTAAAGTAAATGAGTAAACTATGTTATGTGGCTGTCTGCCTGTGTTAGCCTGTGCTCTCTGTGCTGCCTGTGTTAGCCTGTGCTGTCTGTGCTGCCTGTGTTAGCCTGTGCTCTCTGGGCTGCCAGGACTGTGTCTCAGTCTCTCAGTGGCCGGGCTCTGCTCTCTGAGTCTGCACTTTGTCAACGTAAAGTTCAGTTTTTTATTAGTTACCGTGGTCAGGTAATCTGTCTATTTATGGTTCAATGGCATGCAGGCCTATATTGTGCTTTGTACCTAAAGAAGTTTGTACAGTGTATGCAGCTGGATATGTTACTGAAGTAGTCTTGGGTTAAGTACCTTGCTGAAGGGTGCAGCAGCTGTGCCCCACTGACAAATCAAACCAGCAGCTGAGCCTGCAATGCTCACTCTCATGCTACCTAGCTGAGAGAGATCTGCTAATTTTATTGATGGAAAGAAAATTTAATTTCTAGTACTTATGATGAAGGGAGTGAAAAATGAAGGGAGTGCTGAGGTTTGAGGATGGACTGCCACTGATGTCCATGTTTAATGTATCAGCTGCAAGGCTTATTATATTTCAACATAGCTTACCTACCGTGAAGTATAAATTAAGTATAAAGTAGATGTCAAAAATCAACACACACCTGTAATACTTTACCATAATAATAAATTGGCACAGCTGATTTTCTGTCTGCTCCTTACATTAGCTCTGCTGCTAGCAGCAGCGTGCCTGCAGACTGTCGGGCCTTTGATAGGAAGGCTGTTGTCTGTCAGAACTGCACAGCATCGGCTACATACCAGTGGATGGCTGGGTGTTTGTTCCCTTTGTAATTCATGAACATTCCTTGGAGCTAAAGAATATTCTTATTAACCAGTAAGAAAATTATTAAAGGAAATTTTTTGTTCAGTAACTGCGAATTAATTTTGTTTTTGGGTTCTGCTCCCAGGAAAACTTCCATCATTTCCGATTCTGTCCATTCCCTGAACGGCTCTTCTCCCTGAGTGACTCTAATGGTTTGTATTTAAAATGGAGCCACTCTAAGGGTTTTTGTGGTTGGAGGTTACAGTTGTGCAGTGAGCATCAGGACTAGCTGCTGGAACTCTGCTCTCTCTCTCCCGCCTCTCTGTTTCTCCCCTCATCCTTCTCTCTTTCACTCTCTCAATCTCTCTCTCTCTTTCTCCTCTCTGAAATAAAATTCATACTAAAATGGAGCTTTATCAGCACAGCAATGAACACATCATGTTGCCAGAGCTAATTTAGTTAACAAACAAACAATAAGAATAACAACAATGACATTATTAAAATGAGTTTGTTTGCCCACTCTTCCCAGGATTCTGGCAGGTGAACAGATTTTAATTCCCCTCCAGTGGGGCGGGATGTGGGGTTGCTGGGAGGGGAGGCACACGCTGAGATTGAAATTTAAAATAGGCTGAAAACAACTGCACCTGTGTCACAGGCTCACAAGGAATCCAGTCTTTGATACTACTACTATTACTACTACTACTACTACTACTAATAATAATAATAATAATAATAATAATAATAATAAGAATAAGACTTTTAAGACCTTTCAAGGATCTCAAAGTGCTTTACAGTTAAGGGTGTTGGGGGGCTTGTCCCACCCCCACTAACGGGTAGCAGCCACCTGGGTACCAGCCCTTTTGTAGAACACTCACCCCACACCAGCTGAGGAGGAGAGGGAGGGAGTTATTCAGCCAGTTACAGTAGGGGATTAGGAAAGGGCCAGGCTGAAAGAACCTGGTTGGGAATGTAGCCAGGGCACCAGGGAACCTCTGCTCTTTGTGAGAGGTGCCGTGGGGCTTTAAAGACTACAGAGAATCAGGACCTCATCTGAGAGACAGCATCTCCTCCAGCACAATGTCCCCATCACTGTGCTTCTGTCCTGTTGTGAGGGGTGGAATGGCCCGCTGCCGGCCCCGCCCCGCCCTGTGCAGCTGCAGCTCTCAGGCAGGAGAGAGTCGCAGAGCAGTGCAGCTGTGAAGGTAATGATGTGCTTCATATATCAACCCTTTTTAATTTCAGGCATTGAATCTATCATCAAATCCTTCTTTGAATTTCTGTTTTCACTTATTTATTGTGAGATATTCTGTCTGTGTGCTTCTGTTTGTGTCCTGATGCACTGACATTGTTTTGCAATGTGAAGACATTTTAAAAATCTTTTGGTGGTGGAAGTAACAAGAATATATTTAGTTAATAGTTGTCATCTATCAAGTTACCTTGCAATTAAATTTGAATCATCTTTGGTTAATTTGAGTTAATATGTGCAAATCTGTCAATTAAATGCCCAGCCCACAAACAGGATCCCAGAGATTGGTATTTGCTTGATCTTGCCTTGGTCTGTTCAGCCAATGAGGGGCTGCCAATGAATTACAAGGAGACTCAAACTAAATATCAATGAGACTTGCAGAAACCCAGCAGTTTATTTTTTCTGTTTTTACTTCATTTCCATAGTTTAATTAAATTCATTTTAACATTATTATATTCTGAATTAATTAATCTCATAAGACAGTTTAATTTAATTCCATTTAATTGAAACGTGTATTTATTTTATTGCTGTTAAGTCCACCCCTCCTAATCTTTCGTGCATTTGTTTATGAAATAAAAGATTGATTGTGAGATTCACTGATTCAGTGTGACTCTGTGGAGAGACCTTATTGTCCTCTCTCTCTCTCTGTCTCTCTCTCTCTCTCTCTCTGCCTCTCTCTCTGCCCTGTCCTTTCTTAATCTTTCCTACCTCTCCCGTCCTTCACCCGCTTCTTCCTCTCAGTTAACAGTGATCCCGGTTGAAAGACCAGGCCTGACCTGCTTGTGAGAGAGAGACAGATGTTGTACTGGTTACTGGCCCAGTATGGGACAGCCTCTTTAGCTGAAATAAAGCTAAAAGATGGAAATATTATCCTATTAATCCTACGTCTGCCACAGCACTGCAGCCTAGTGAGGGAGACAAACCATTTCCCATAATCCTCCCTGTAACGCAGTCACTCTTTACAAAAAGAATACTTCTCCCTTAAATTCCATGCCCCTCCTCTTATAGTCAGAGAGCTGTTTAATTAACTGCTGCACAAATTCTATCACCTCAAATCATTTGGATTGCGCTTCCTGTTCACAAAGCACACTATGTCTCCCATACACCCCCACCATTCTTCTTTTACAGATGGACTCACAGCTGACAGACTACATTACCCATAACCACCCATTTCTGATACTTTCTGATATTAGGGACAGTGATCTACAGGCCTTAGCAATAAGTTTGCACACACTTCATAGGTACAGTGTCTAGATAAGGGAAAAGGATGCAGGAGTTTCTTTGTGAGAGTGAGGAGAGCGGGACTATTATTCAGTGCATGAAACAGATTATGATTACTCAAAACGCAATTAGGCAACAAACTATCAGGAAATCCTACAGATAGAACTACCTGCTCCCTGTTTGTGATAATGTGATGTAATCCTGTAATGATTAGTGCTGGCAAGGCACAGTGAGTGATGGCTTACACTCTGACAAACACTCTGTTCCCTCCTGTTCTCTGCTGAAGTGGTTCAGTCTTTGGGTACCACTTCTGCTATGTACGAAAACTTTCCTGCTGACTGAAGACCTCACTCTGTCACTGTACTGGCAATTACAACAACACAGGCATTGTAATCAGAAGTAAATATTTTGTGATCTTTCCCTTCATAAGAATGTTACAGGCTCAGCAAGACAAGGGCTGCATTGCAAATAGCATGCAGTGTAAATCAGAGATCTCACCTCAGAGTAGATCCACCGATCAAGGATCTCACCCCAGAGTAGATCCACTAATCAGATATCTCACCCCAGATCAGATCCACTAATCAGATATCTCACCCCAGATCAGATCCACTAATCAGATATGTCACTGCAGATTAGATCCACTCTGGTGTAGAGGAGAGGGATCAGCCTCCATACAGGGCATTAGACTGTTTATTGCGTACAAACAGCTGACTGAAAGTTTACAACAACACCATGAAATTAGGCAGACTGTGTACACATTTTTTATAATTTACAGAGCAGTCGAGCCTGTGAAAGAGTAGATTTTTTTAGATTTTATACCCTCATTTTAAAGGGTATTTTGACCTTATTAAAGCAGAAAATAGTATACAGTGGGTGTACAACTTGCCGTAGGAACATGCGTACGCAGAATCCCACGATTTGCGTACGGAGGTTTTTCGTCAGAGTTATCAAACACCACGTACGCCTGATTGTCTTCATAAATCTGAGCGTAAATCAAACCATTGTGAGATTATGTGCACATGAACGTGCTTAACGTCCACTCCCACAATTGTTCTTATATGGACCGAGACACGTCCTTAATCGTCGAATTAGCGTATAAAGATCCCAGGTAAATCTGAGTGAAATGCAGAGCAATGGCAGGATGCAAAAAAAGAAACTATTCGGACACGGAGATGGAGCTGATGGCTGAGGTGACGGTTGATGAGGTGGAGAGGAGAAAAAAGTCCTTTTTGGGGACCGGACTAGCGGCATTTCAAATCGACGGAAAAATGTGGAGTGGCTCAAAGTGGTGACTGCTATGAATGCAGTTTCACCAGAGGTGCGTACGGTGGAGGTGGTGAAGAAGTAATGGTCGGTGCCACGAGGGGGTAAGAGGGGGGGTAAGAGGGGACTTCGCTCCCTCAGTTTTATTCTCTGCCCCCACCCCCCAGTTTAAGTTTTATGTACCCTATAGAAAAAATAGCAAAAACAACAAAAATATTCGAAATGTTGGAATACTCGTTGGAAACGACACAGGGAAGTGACGTTTCCGTCAACGAGAGAGAGGAAGAGAGAGAGAGCGAGAGAGCTGCATGGCATGAGCAGAAAGACAGACAAAACGATCTGATCATCTTTTTTTTTACTTAATGACCCTGACATTATTGGCTATTATTTTGCTGATTTTAGCAGTCATCTCTTAGTAATTAGAATTGTTCATAAATTCTATTATTATGTGTCTTGCAGACCTACGTTCCCAGTGCTCCGATTCCCTAAATTGTGCGAGGACGCTCAGGATTAATACTGACTTCACCACTGCTGTGGAATAAATGTATTATTTGATTTTGCAACAGTAGTCTTGTGTCGTTGTTATTTAGCCTTTCAGTGGCTGTTGCATGGTTAAATCAATGAATTTCATTAAACCTACCACCAGACCAATTTTAGGTGGTGACCTGGTAATCTGCCCCAAATATTCCTATTTCATATCACGGCCATGACACACAAACACATGGAAAAGGTAAGGTAGGGAATTGTTCGCATCTAGTCAAAACGCCACTATATTGCCACCCGCAGGATGAAAAAAATGCAGAAATAGGCATATCAGGATGATAATCTACTGTTTTACTATATAAAAAGATTTGCTCCCTCTCCATTTTTAACTGCCCCCTCAGTCACTTCATCCTGGCGCCGGGCATGGCGCAATAACACTCATCAATGATTGACACAAGACCCGTTTACTTGCATCACCGTTAGTTCCTCTTGGTGTTGCCAAATTTTATGTGTACGCCACCTCGAGACCATGCGCAGAGGTACGCATGTTTTCCTGGGAAATATCTTTTCATAAATACAGTTTTATGTGTAGAAAAGTGCTCAGCATGATTTTAGTGCGTACGCACTGATGATACATGTGGCCCAGTGTGTCTGTGTAAAACAGGAATCCGCTTTTGCAGAAAACTGAAAGAAGGAATAATAGATTAGCTAAGGAACATGGAGACAGATATTTTCCAGAACATAAGCAAATTCTTGAGAGAGATTTCTTTTGTCCAGAACAGGAGCGCTATTTCCAACAGATGACATTTATTTATGTCCTGGAGCATAACAGAGTTATTTTCCAGAACAGGAGGGAGGGAGAGTTATTTATTTTCAGAGCTCATGAATGATTTTTTTGGAGCATGAAACTGCTTTTGCATCAGCGGCAGTGATGATGTGTCCAGGGGAGGCTGTGAGTCTGTCTCACACAGGCCGCCCATGCTCCACATGCTCTCTGATCTGCAGAGAGACCACGGGTGGAGGGAGGAGAGTGCATTTTTCCTTAAATGGTACTGTCACAGTTTTACCCCTCTAAAAATGGTCGTTATACTTTAAATTCTCATATCCAAAGGACATTTGCCAAAACCCTCATTCATACAATGATAAATCCCACCTGTTCTTAAATTAGGTGCTCATTCATGTAATTTGCATAAGAAAACACCAATCCAATATAAGGACATTCTGAGTACCAAGTTGCAGGTAGATCCAACACTGCAGAAAAGGAAGGATAGGAGGATATTTCCTCTGATTTAGAGCAATAAACAATGTTCACAGAGCTGGATGTAAAATAGATAGAAACCCATATATACCTGTACCTACATCATTTTTTAAATGGAATTTTTTAAAAACATTTGTCTTTATAGTATCTTGTCTAAATGAATTTGTGACACATAGACACATTTCTGACACATAGAAGGATGTGGGAATGGGACTTCAGAAATACAAGCCTGGGGTAAAAGGTATACAGCTACATGTAGTTCATTCTTTGACTCAAAGCCGCTCAGTTAATTTTGTGAAATCTGAATTGCAGCCCAGCTCTCTGGAGTGATTCAGGCACAGGCTTCTCTCAGCACCATTTATCTGGTTTCATGGCCATGTTGTGGAGGACACCGCAGGCCGCCATCATCTTGCACGTGTTCTCATGCCATCTGTTGTGCCCAAACGCATGCGCTGGCCCCGCCCTGTCCCTGAGGAGCGGGAGAGCAGTGCACACAGCGTGGATAAAGGCCGCGTCACTGAAACGTTTGCATCTCACCTTCTGCATTGGGTACTTCATCTGCGATTACCTTATTTATTCTTCTGGGATTTTTTTAGGCCCAAATAACAGCGTGGGTTTAGCTTTTTTTTATCTTAGTGCATGTCCTTAAACTGACTCAACCATGATGACCTCAGAATTCAGTCTTTGCTTATAGGCACAGAATCAAATAATTTTCAACACATAACCTCTGTCACCTACACTAAGGCCAGATTCACAATACAAGTGAGTGGTAAGGCAAGTAAGTTAATTACATTATAAGCCTACTGATTAGATTAGTCACTCCATATATATATATATATATATATAGTGCGTGTGTATGTATCAGAAATGTGAAAGGAAATTTTGTTTATATATAAATTTGATAGTTGGATTTATAGTAGCTGGATTTATACATTTACACAGCTGGATACTTACTGAGGCAACTGTGGGCACTTTGCCCCAGCGGTGAATCAAAAATGCAACCTTTCAGTTACAAGCTCTGCTCCTTACCACCACACCATCTGCTGCACACACTGTAATGTCCTCTGGCTTAAATGTGTGTGCTTGTATGTGGTAGGAGTGGTCTGGAGCAGTTGTTTCACTGATATAAAAAAATCTAAGAACAAATTGATGAATTTCTTGGCAGCTCTCTTGGCTGGCCTACCTGCATGCACCATTAAGCCTCTGCAGTTGACACAGAATGTGGCTCCAAGTCTGGTTGTCAACCAACCAAAAGGGCTCACATTACACCTGTTTTTGTCTCGTTTCACTGGCTCCCTGTAGCTGCCTGTGTCAAGTTCAAGGCCTTGATGTTTGCATTCACGACAACAAAAAAAAACTTCACGTATGTACATTATTGGAGTTTAGCAGACACTCTTATCTAGAGCGACTTACATAGGTTATAGTTCTTTACAATGTTATCCATTTATACAGCTGAATATTTACTAAGGCAATTGTGGGTTAAGTACCTTGCCCAAGGCTACAACATCAGTACTCCAGTGGGGAATTGAACCGGCAACCTTTCTGTTACGGCACAGATGAGGGACCCAAACGGAGACCACGCACGATCAGGGTAAAGTGCATCTTTATTAGAATCGGCAGGCAGAGTTCGTGAGCCGGGAACAGGCAGGGTCGGTAACAGATAAGCAGTCCGTGGGAAAAACCAGGGCGAAGTCAGGAACAGGCAGAGTCAGGAACCGGGAGACAGTCCGAGGGCAATTCCGGGAGCGAAGTCGGGCAGAAGCGGAGTCAGGCACGGGGCAGGCAGACAGGACAAAAACGGCAGGCAGAAAAACCAGGTCGGGGCACAAGCGAGATCGAAAGGCACAGAAAGCAAGTCAGGAAACAAAACGCGGGGACGAAACAGGTCAGGAAACAACACTGCTACGAACTACCAACGAGACAGGAACAGGCAGGGCATAAATAGGGCAGAGCAGACGAGGTGATGGGGAACAGGTGAGCAGGCAGGCAGGTGGCGGCGATGAAGCAACGAGGCAAGTGGGGACAGGGGCGGGGCTAGAACACAAGGAAAACAAAAGCACATGGACAGGGGAAGAAAACAAACACACAGCTAGGGGGCCGGGACACTGACACTTTCAGTCACAAGTCTTATTCTTTACAACATTGATGTCAACACTTAGTGAGTATTTATAGTGTCAACATCCTGTCTGCTAATTTCACAAATGTGAGTGTCTGCTGAACTGGAGGCTTACAGAAGATGCTGCTTGATTCTAAAAGCCATAGACACCTTACATTTACAATTACACCCCCATTTAAGTCTAAAAGAAACTGTCAGGCACTCATCATTTCAGTGCCATTACCACCATTCAGCCAATCAGAGTCTGCTACTCACAGTCCCATTACTGTAGTTTAGCCAATCAGAGTCTGCCACTCACAGTGCCATTACTCCAGGTCAGCCAATCAGAGAGTGCCCCTCACAACAGGTGTCCCTAAGGATAATTATTAAACAAAAGTTACCAAACCTAAATCACTCCATTAAATTCTGAGCTGTACAAATTGTACAAATGTAAATATGTACAAACGTAAGAGGGGTTAATTGCTCTGGGCACAGTTATATGCTGAGCAGACAGTGAATGTACTATATCTGTTTGAGCTGTGCAAAGCTAACCTGTCCAATAATACCGAAGTTAATGGACTTAAACACACAGTGAGTGGCTCTTTCAGCTGAATTTATGGGAACTGGCCAGTGTAGGTGCTCAGCCAGCGTGTCTGGTGATTAGAGACAGTCTTGTTATTCTGTGTCTGGGAATCAGATTCTGGGGAAAAGACAGAAAAAAGCAACTCGTTGGAAGGTGGAATTTTAGTCGAATGCCTGTAACTACATTCTTGAGACGATTATAAAGTCAGATTACTGTCATTTTTAATTAAACCATTCCTGACAGAAATGTATATAATTGTTTCTGTTATTTTCTTTCCACTTGAAACATGCATTTGTGATTTCAAGAGAATAAGCCATTGGAAGTGGGCGTTTGAAAGATGTGTCATTACGGTTTTATAACTGGAATTAATGTCGCCCTGCAGAAAACCTGGGATGAAGGCAAGGAGTGCACTCTCCTTCAGCTGCCCCTGGTGCACGCTGTCAAACACAGCAACCTCACACACAGAATTCATATGGGGGGTCACGATCAGTATGTGTGTGTTAAGGGTGTTTACAGTGTGTGTGTGTGTGTGTGTGTGTGTGAGGGATTTACAGTGTGTAAGGGGTTTAACGTGTGTGTGTGTGTGTATGTGTGTGTGCGTGTGTGAGAGGTTTACTGTGTGTGAGGGGGTAGTGGGGTGAGTGAGCATCAGACTACATTGTAGATCCGACAGATACATGAACAGTCTCACTGCTAGAGTCATGTAGAAATGGGTGAACTGCTAATGTCTCAGAAATAGTTGTAAATAGTTTTGTGTGGGAGTTGTTGTTAGAATTGTCCTGGAGTCTGTAGTGCTGCTAATGTAGTAACAGGGGAGATTCACTGATAAAGTCCCCTGGGAGAACATCTGACTGCGAATTGTGTTTCTGCAAACGCATGGGGACGAGAAGATTTAAAGTCATTCTGTTCCTTCTTTTTTGACTGCCCACCACTCCCCGATGCAGAGCAGCTGGAGTGAGAATGTGTAATTTAAATTAAGTTGGGTTAAGCGATTCATTTAATCAAAGCAGCCAGCGCTAATAGTCAAAGTCCAAACGTGCAATTTTCTCCATTATGTTCATCACAATGGCTAATCAATAAGGCTCTGGAAATTACCTGAAAACACTAATTACATTACCTTCAATCTCAGCAGGGAGGAGCTACTCTCCCAGAGCAGGATGTGAGAGAAACGTGTGCTAGTCTCTTGCCTGCAGCCTACCATACAACGCTAATTGGGAGCGCTAATTGAAAACTTTCTCTTTATTCAGTGGTAATTTCTGCCTGTTGTGTGAGCTGAAGTCAGGCATCATCATTGCCATTACTGCAATAATTTTGGGTCTGAGCACCAAAGGTGCACAACCTCCCTGTGACTGTTCCTGTCTTTCTTTTTCTCTTTTTCTTTCCTTCTTTCTGCTATTCAGGAAAAATGCTCTAAAATCCACACAGTAAATGGAAAACAATTTTTCAGTAAAGTAAAAGTGTGTGTATGCCTGTGTGTTCATATGTGCATACATATGTATGTGTATATGTGTGTTTGTGTGTGTGTGTGTGTATGGGACAGTAATCTGTTCATTTTCAGTGCCTAATATGTAGCCACTCTGTCCAAGCATGTGCTTAAGACTCAGTAGTTCCCATGGTTACAAAACTATCCGATAATTAGCGCACGTGTGCTAAAAGTTCCATCGTCTCTGAGGTTAAGTGAAACCTGTTTTTCTATGTGGATAAATAAATTCATACCATGCATGAGTATTTCAGCAGTCAGGTACCTCAGGATATACCACAGCAGAGGAGGGAATGAAAGATCATTAGAAACTGTAAAGCCCAGCGGCCCTTTAAACTACCATTCAACTACTGGCTTCAGTTTTTCAATGGGATGTTTAAATTTATAAGTCATATCATATGCCATTATTGCAGGCTGGCTGAGCGACTCTGATTCTGTGGGTGTGGAGTCTGTCTGACTCCTCCCAGGTGGCCCGGGTGCGCGTTCTGTCTGATTCAGATGCTGCACCGCCCACGTCCTTATGCTGTTTACTTCTCACTCAGGCTTGGCCTTCCCTGTCTGATCCCAGGAGCTCCGAGTCTCCGGCGACCCGAGGCCGTGTCAGGACGGCTGATGTGAGGCAGTCAGAGATGTTCCTGTGTGCGCTGCATGCCTTGCAGATGCGGGTGTTGTAGGTGAGGGTGTAAAGATTAACTGATTTCCGATACAATGGCATCCGATACGGCTGCATTGGTATAACCTGGCAAATACGATTCAAATTTTTCAAAAACAAATTAATCAAAAATCGATACATGAGGCTTAAACCAATACAGCAGCTTCTCTGTATGTATGTTTCCAATGGTTTGTCAACAAACTGTTTTCTAATATCGTTACATTGAAATGCGCAACTTGGAATGTTTCCATCCGTTGGTTTGAAAAGCGTAACGGGGGTTATACCCACGCAAGACGAGACTGCGTAATAGACCACGCAGTATATAGCCGGGTGATCTCTGATCACCCAGAAGAAAGCCTAGGACACGCAAAACACATGAGAAAATGGAGAGATTTCTGAGATATCTGATAACCCTCTTACAAATAATAATTAGTCTCTCCTGCCAGTTTATGGCCAGTTTATATTATCTGTATTTTTGGGTGCGCGAGGGAGGAAGATGAATGCCCTCCTCGATACTTTGATGCATGAAGCAATTCACGCCACGTCACGTTTTCTGAAGACAAATGGGTTTCCATCACCCAATTAGCGAAGAAAGCCCTTCTCGACAAAAATATTTCCCACCTCAAGCAAACGGAAAAACCCTTTTGCGATACACAGGAAAATAAGCGAAATTTGGCCGTTTCCATTCAGCATTTCCGATGCGCTGTGTCTGCGCGCAGTGGCTGCACCTGTGCTTTAAGCGAGTGAGCGCCCCCCCACTTCCCCCCAACTTGGAGGGCTGAGAGTTTACCTGTAAATGCAGGGAAAATGTCTGAATCCGACTCGCTCTTTATTGTCCCGGCAAACCTTAAATCCAAGGTATGGAAGTATTTTGTATTTCAGAAAAGCGATGATAGTAATCTTGATCAGTGTAACGCGGCGTACAAAACGTGCAAGACAGAGATTACATACACTGGTAGCACGACGAACCTCGCCACCCATTTACGAAGGCGTCATGGCATAGAATCCGACGAGCCAGCAAAGCATGAAGCCTCGGCTAGCAAAAGTATGCAGGAGGGAGAAGGTATCAACTTCTTCTTTCTAGGCACATATGGCCAGAGTTACAGGGGTTGGGAAGCAGTAACTGAAGCAATAGAGTACTTTATTTACAAGGATCCGTGTCCATAAGACACTGCAGTACATGACTTCTGTCACCAATTGTTGGTAAGGCTTTTATGGTCAGGTTGAATAGTAAACTGAAAGTGAATTTCTTTGTCATGTAGATTGAGTCTAGGGACTGATGACTGCTACAACATGGTGGCCATTTGTTAATATAGAGTTGGACTTAAGATGCAGCCCTGCATCATCCTACAGCCCTGAAAAAAGAAATCAGTTCTTTTGTTGCTAATTTTGATGTTACATTTGTTTCCAGTGTTCATTAATTTGAATATATCATAAGTTTGAGCCCTGCACCACTTTCAATAACTTTGTAGAATAAGCCTTTGTGCCAGTTGAAATCAAATGCTTTTTGGACATGTATGAAGCAAGCAAATATTTTGCTTTTATTTCAATTAACATGTTTGACAATGAGGGTGTGCAGGGTGTAAACATGGCTTGATGTGTGATGATTTGGTAAAAATTCAGTTTGCCTTTTACCGAAGACATTGTGCTCAATAAGGATGTGTAGGAGTCTTGAGTTGATAATACTACAAAATGCCTATCCCAGATTACCCCACCTTCTCTTTCTTTCTGCCTCTCTCACTCTCTCCCCCCTCTCTCCCTTTCTCTCTGCCCCCCCCCCTCTGTTTTGTGCTTTGTCACCCTAGTTGATATAATTATGAATGGAAAGTCATAAAATCAATGGGGCGTGGTCTCTCTGGAGAGGAGTCCAATTATGACATCGACCCTTTCAGGGAATATACGTCTTTATTCCACCTCTCTGTAACTGGGCCAGAAGAACATTATTGATTTTATTTAATTTATTGGGCCAGTTTTTAAAAATGTAATTGGAATGTAATTGGAACACTTTGCCATCCCATAATTTTCTGTGAAGTGCTCTGTGATTTAGGGGTGACCAAGGCCTTGGATAGGCTGAGATGGCCCATTGCCATTAGATTTATTAAAGAGAACGTCCAGCTCAGAGAGGTAAAGTAAGACGGGAGATTTCTGTGTGCGTTTGGCACAGGGGACACGGTCAGAGACAGCTAAACATCACCGCACTGCACAAAGGATTCTGCAGGAGATGCAGCAAAGTTTGCATTTGCAGGAAGAGTCCCTCCAGCACTGAGTTTAGCAGCAATCCCACCCACCCTGACTTTTTGCTGGGAAAGAAAGAGATTCTCCTCACCTGAGCTCACCTTGACAGGGAAAAAGCAGCGAGCGAACATGCGGCAGACAGGCCCGCATCTGCTGGCACTGGTCTGAGATGCAGGCTGTCGAAGGCAGTGAGGCTTCAGCAAAGAGTCTGAGGCGACTGTTGAGGACATGGTTAAGGTTTGATTTATTCATGAGAATCTGGGGTGGTGACAGTTGTCTCCTTTCTTATCACAGGAAGTGACAGCTATCTAACAGGACAGTCGATGTTTTAAGTGTGTATATGTGTGTGTGTGTGTGTGTGCGAGTGTGTGCGTGTGTGTGCATGTGTGTGCGTGTGCATGCGTGCGTGCGTGTCTGTATTTTTGCGTGTGTGTTAATGTCAGCATGGCAGAGTTTGGTCTGGTTATTCTCAGTCTGAGGCTCACGTGGAGGCCCTCCTGAGAGACTCCAGGCACTGTTCACATGTGGCTGCTTCACACGGTACATAAGCACCGCTCTCACACTGGGTCTGACTCTGCTATCGGCCCTTTAAGTAAATCACTCACACTGTGTGAAATTGAGTCTGCTGGCGTTTCTCTTGGGTTCAGTGGTGCTGTTGGATATATCAGCTCAGTCCCATTAAGAAATGAGCTATTAATAACCACCAGCACTGTTTTAATGGATTGTTTCTGGCTGTCTTACTTTACTTAATTACATTTAGTAACTATCCCACTAACA
>CM032885.1:38133258-38183258 GCA_019176425.1 Megalops atlanticus
CTTTGCTATGTTTACTGACCTCCGTCGTTATCAGCTGTTTGTAATATCAATCAATAAAAAGCAAATTTCACTGCAGTGATTACTGAGCTACTGAGTTCTAATACATTCAGAAAAGTAATTTACTTGAGTATGTTTTCCCATTTATTATCATTTATTTTTTCACATTGATAATATTTGTAACTACAGAAAAATAGAAAGACTGTTTTATCTCTCTGCTCTGAAAGGAATGAGTGAGTTACTCTTCTTTGTCCTTGTCTGTATGTGAAAATGAAAAACTGGAGGCTTTAGCAGTGTGTTGCACTTACAGCGTCTGGATTAAACAGTAAAACAGTTTTAAATGAGCCCATATCTGGAAGGGAAGGCTGGTAGGTACAGAAGCACTGAGATCTGTGTCTGCACACATGGACACATGTGCATTGGCAAGGTACATGTTAAAATAGGTGAACATGCACATACATATCATAAATAGTGATTGCATTGTTGTAGGACATTTGAAGGACATGAGCAGTCAAGCAGGTCACACTGGGATGAGTGTTCTGCAGAAACAGGTCCTCCCCCTGTACTGAGATCAGTTTTCAGATCTCAGAGTCTGCAGAAACAGGTCCTCCCCCTGTACCGAGATCAGTTTTCAGATCTCAGAGTATGCAGAAACAGGTCCTCCCCCTGTACTGAGATCAGTTTTCAGATCTCAGAGTCTGCAGAAACAGGTCCTCCCCCTGTACTGAGATCAGTGTGTCCGCAGATTCTGCTCAGGGTCAGGCTCACTGGGCAGGATTTCATACAGGTGTTTCTACAATCAGTCAATGCAGATATTTGCATTAATCAAACTAATATTCTACTGTTAATATTTTTAACAGGCCACCATACTGTGTATCACTTTATTGATAATGACCACAAGTCGCCCCTTCTGGTCTTTGGCCAGACATTTACAGATGACCCAGGCCTTTTCTATGCCTTCCTGAGAGTCAGGCTCTTCAGCAGTGTATTAATACTGCAGGCTAATATGTATATGTCATTATACATATACCGTGATGTCTTTGAATAGGACAAACTGGGTACCATTTGCCTGTTCCAGTTAGAATCGCAGTAGGTAAACTGCAGTTCTGAGGAGCTCTCCTCATTGCCTGGCTGTGAGGCCTCTCTGCTCGGCCCCATGATAGGCACTGCAGGCAGAAGAGCTGGGATGGATCGTTTTAAAATTCTGCATTACAAACAGAGCAGGATGTGTGTTTTATCCTTTACTGTGTTAAAGGCCACTGTTTCATTAATTGAGGGTCATTACATCTCTGACAGTGAGTATTTCTCCGTCACAGTGCATAATGAATTGGCTTTTTGCAGCTAAAAGCTTCAAAGCTGCTGTTAGCAGAATGCAATTCCCCACCTTAAAAGACCATTATTCTGAAATCAAAATCTGTATTCAAATCTGTCCCATCTGATCACTCAGCATGAGAAGAGCGGTGCTGTTATTTGCTCCCAGTGGGGGGTGCTGCAGAGTCTCGCTGCCCTCCTGCTGTTCAGCAACTATGGAGCCCATTAGACGGTCCTTTCGACATCAGCAGTCCCGGGACTGAAGCCTGTAGCTTTGTGGTGAGGGGTCCAGAGTGTCCACTTGTGTACTCTACTGTGATAAACACCAAACACTCGTTTCTATCACTGAGCTAATTGCTTCTTACATTATTGAGTAATCTAAATAAATCAAAGCACTCAGCTTTTTACAAAGAGACACTTGGTTCAGATTTGTGAATCAGTAGTGAAACAGTGAGCCACTGGAATTCACTGTGTTCCAGCGCGGCATGCTGGGTTGTGTAGTTTTTGTGGAGGGTGAGAGGTGAGGCAGAGAGGGATGCGTTGGAGGCCGGGGGGGGAGAGACTCCTGCTTCGCATGCTTCAGGGCTGTGAGTTTGGAGGAAGTGAGAGTCCCTTGTGGGGCAGGTGACGTGCGATCCATGGGGGGGGTAGCCATGTCTCTCAGCGCCTGAGGCGGAATGCATGCAGCAGGGAGGGGTGGTTAGAAAGGACCCTGAGGAGCATGCAGGCATAGAAACAGCACGCACACCCCCACGAGGAGCCCTCAGCCCGGGCGAGGCTGCCGGGGGGAGCGTGGCCGGGGGAAGGTTGTGCTGATTCTCTCACCTGTACGTGCCTAACAGGGAGTGATGCTGCTTTAATATGCTCTAGAGTCACACGTGTCTCCATCACTTCCTGTTTCCTGAATATTGCATGCTCTCTTCCTGTGACACTGCAGTCAGGACTGCAATGATTAATTTACTGTCTAACAATACTGCATGGAAAGTGAGAAATTGATTAATTTAAGAGGAATATTAGTTACACAGGATAATTGCCAGCTGATAATGAGGGAAAGCGAGAGAACTCTGAGGACAGAAGGTGGAGAGGCGAGAGAACTCTGAGGACAGAAGGTGGAGAGGTGAGAGAACTCTGAGGACAGAAGGTGGAGAGGCGAGAGAACTCTGAGGACAGAAGGTGGAGAGGTGGAGAGGTTTTCCAGAGCTTCTTTGCCCCTCTCTTTCACGCTCTGTCTCTCAAATTCAAATTCAAATAAGCTTTATCAGCATGACCACACAGATGTACAGAATTGCCCAATCCAAATAAAAATATGCATACATAAGTATTAAACTTGGAAATAAATAAATAAATGAATAGGTATATAAAGTGCATTCCTGCCCACTGTCCCTCAGGCAGTGGCCTCAGACAGGTGCAATATTTCCCTCACTCAGAATTTTTAATGTCTGATCATCAACCCATTACTTACATGTGGGGATAATTTTAAATGATCTGAGTATTTTGTAATAATTATTTTTGAATTTATTGCAATGTAGGAGAAAGTGCATTCCATTTTCCACTTCATCACGTCTTTCTCTATGGCCACCTTGTGGTCACTGAGCCTGTATTTGGTCAGTTCTCTATTTCTCCCTCCTCCTGTCTCTCTCCCCCTCTCTCTCTCTCTCTCTCTCTCTCTCTCTCTCAATTCAATTCAATTCAATTCAATTCAATTCAAAATGCTTTATTGGCATGACATATTTTAAAATACATATTGCCAAAGCACAGTAATAACATCAATCAATCATAACAATAACAATAGCAAACGACAATACAAAAAAAAAAAAAAAAAAAAAAACATTACTAATAACAGTACAGTGGAACATATTCTAAACTATATTGAGTGAACTGTATTCTGCATAGAATTAGAATGAAGAGTCACTGTTGTCTCTCATGCTGTGGCAGGCAGACACGTATTTTGCGGCCAAATGTACACAACAACCCTTCTCTCCAAGAAGGATTTGTATTAGCTGTGTTTTGGGCAGGGTTGGGAAGTTTGGGGATAGTAATTGGAATTTTGGAAACAGGTTTCTCGAATTAGTTTGTATTTCTCACATTCTGTGAGAAAATGCAGCTCTGTCTCGACCTGCTGTTGGTTGCAATGTGAGCACAGCCTCTCCTGTTTGGCCAGCCAAGTCCGCCTGTGTCGACCGGCCTCGATGGCAAGGCTGTGCTCGCTGAGTCTGTACTTCGTCAATGTTTTTCTGCTTTTGTAATGTTTCACTGTGGTCAGATAGTCTGCCACAGTGTATTCACGTTCTAGGGCCAGATAACATGCTAATTTGCTTTGATTTTTTGTTTGAATTTTCCAATGTGAAATATAGTTTTGTTTTTGTTGTGCTATAATTTGGTTGACTCTGATTGGTTCTGTTGGATTGGAGCTGTCCTGAGGCTGCCAGGTATTAGTTGGGGTTAGTGTTGAACTCAGCCTCAGGACCAGCTGGCTGAGGGGGCTCTTTTCTTTGCTCAGCTCTTGGCATTGCAGGGCTTTGTAATGGTATGAGTTGGGGTCGCTGGTTTTTAGGTGTTGCCAAAATTTAATGGCTCTTTTTTGAATGTTAATGAGTAATGGGTATTGGCCTAATTCTGCCCTGCATGCATTGTTCGGTGTTTTCCTCTGTACATGGAGGATATTTTTACAGAACTCTGCATGCAGGGTTTCAGTTGGGTGTTTGTCCCATTGAGCAAAATCTTGCTTTTATAAGCGGACCCCACACTTCACTGCCATATAGTGCAATTGGTTCAATTACAGCTTTGAATATTTTGAGCCATATCCCAATTGGTATATCCATTTTAATTTGTCTCTTAATGGCATAGTATGCCCTGCGTGCTTTCTCTTTCAGTTCATTTACAGCCAAGTTGAAGTTCCCTGTGGAGCTGATCTTTAGTCCTAGATATGTGTAGCTTGTAGTGTGCTCAATGTTTGTTGTCCCTAATGTAAATGTATGTCTGATGTCCTGAGATCTGGATCTTTTTTGTCTTTTTTTTAGATTTACTGCAAGGGCTCAGGTCTTGCAGAAATGTTCCAGCAAATCTAGATTCTGCTGTAACCCCTGTTTGGTGGGTGACAACAGAACCAGATCGTCTGCATAGAGCAAAAATTTGATCTCCTTATCAAGTAGAGTGAGTCCAGGGACTGGTGATTTTTCCAACATTGTGGCCAATTCGTTAATGTAAATGTTGAACAGCGTTGGGCTCAAGCTACATCCCTGTCTCACCCCACGCCCCTGAGTGAAGAATTTTGTTTGTTTGTTTCCAATTTTAATTGCACACTTATTTTCTGTGTACATTGATTTGATTACATCATAGGTTTTACCCCCTACACCACTTTCTAAAAGCTTATACATTAGACCATCGTGCCAGATTGAATCAAAAGCTTTTTGAAATCAATAAAGCAAGCAAATATTTTGCTCTTGTTTTGGTTGACGTGTTTATCTATTAGGTGTGTAGGGTGTAAATATGGTCACCTGTTCGGTGATTTGGTAAAAAGCCAATCTGACTCTTACTCAAGACATTGTGTTCATTAAGGAAGTGCAGGAGTCTTGTGTTTATAATACTGCATAGAATCTTCCACAGATTACTGCTCACACAAATGCCTCGGTAGTTGTTTGGGTCAAATTTATCTCCACTTTTAAAAATAGGGGTAATGAGTCCTTGATTCCAGATGTCAGGGAAATAGCCTACACTCAGAACCAAATTGAACAGTTTTAGGATGGCACTCTTGAGTTTGTCATCTGTGTATTTCAGCATTTCATTTAGAATGCCGTCTGGTCCACAGGCTTTTTTAGGCTGCAGGGCCTGCAGCTTTTCCACTAATTCTTTTTCTGTAATGGGCAAGTCTAGAGGATTCTGGTTGTCTTTAATTGCAAATTCAAGAGTTTTCAATTTTTCATATATACCCTTTTGTTCTGTATTTTTCATAATTTTTCTATAGAGTTTCTCAAAATGGTTCTCCCATATAACCCCATTTTGAATAGCTAGTTCCTCTTGATTGGGTTTCTCTCTCTCTCTCTCTCTCCTTCTCTCATTCTCTCATCACAGGAAGACAGAGAGATGTGAAAAAAGAACACAGCCAAGCACAGTAGAGCCACAGCAACGAGAGGTTACTGTGGACACACACACATACACACACTCGCACACGCACACACATACACACACACTGCTCTACTCTGTATTAAGTTCAATTCAGTTGAAGTCAATTTAGGCATGACAAATATCCATTTGTGCTTCCAAAGCAGAACAAACACAGAATACTTGGATAAGTGGCACATTAGTAGTTGCAGGACAGTCTGAGGGCAGAGCAGTGCTGATTGGTCTTCATTTGCAGGGGGCCACTGCGGGCTCATCAGGCTGCAGCAGCTCAATGAAATAAATGAGCAAAGTCTAATCTGTGCTCCCACACCAGCTCCTCAATGAGACAAGAAATTACCGTATTGAATGACTCAAATGGTCCAGGATCAGCCTTCCAAACACTAAACCTCTTGCAACTGTAACATGACAAACAGTGAAACTGATCCAGGGTCAGTGTTTTTGGGCAGAGTCAGATATAATTTGCGCAGTAATGGGGTAGGTTGTTCCCCTGGATTTGGAAATGTGCATCTCATTGCAATGCAGGCAGAGAGAGAGAGCCAATGATCTGCAGCGATTTCTGCTGTGATTACGATGTGACCTTTATTCATGGCCAGTTCAAGGAAAACCTAAGGAGTGTTTTAGTATGAAATTATTTTATATTCATAGTTTCATGGTGAGAAAGACAAAGACACTCAAAGTCATTTAACTTGGATTATTCTGCTCAAATTCCCCCTAATTCTGAAGCGTTAGCTTGTGAATGATTTAATAAATAATGAATAGACATGACAAGGTGATTTATCAGGCAGATGTGTTTTTTCTGCTCATTGTTTTCCAGGCCTGTCAGTTTTGTGACAATTCATTGGCCCATCTCAGCAGAGATGCTTTCAGCTGTACACAGGAGAGGAGAGGAGAGATGTCTCAGATGTACACAGGAGGAGAGACGTCACAGCTGTACACAGAAGAGGAGAGACCTCTCACATGTACACAGAAGAGGAGAGACGTCACAGCTGTACACAGAGGAGGGAGCAGCAACAGCAGCTGGTCTAGAGTGTAGTAAACCTGTGCAGTCTCTAAAACTCTCATCATGTGTTTTCAACTCTCAGGGAGGTCTGACTCCAGGTGAATAACATGGTGTTTCTCAGGTAGGACCTGGTTACAGGTGCATAACAAGGTATCTCAGATGCAGTAGATGCACTCTGTTTCTCAACAAGACTGTGCCTGTGTGAAATCATACAGCCAGAAAGGAAAGCCAGCATTCACAATTCACTCACTTTTGTCATTTTTTTGGATTTTTATGAGTTTCTGTGCAATGTGTTTCAGTCTGTCCATTCTCCAGCACACACAGGTGTCACTAACTCACATGAGGATGAAACTTGAAAACTGAAGTTTAGCCAGGTTGGGTCCATAGAAGTTCACCTTGTCTTTAAATTGTGAAAACATACCAAGACAACAAAAGCAAAGAACAGGAGGAATACACAAGAAAGGACAGGGCTTAAGTGAGGAATATGTGGTTAAATATAACTCCTCATTTAAGCCCCCAGGAGCTTTGGTAGCCCGACAAAATGTCCTCCAAAGTTTTCTATCCCCACTCCTCTGAGGACTACTCACACACTCCAAACCAAGTCACCTAAGTGTACATTGTGTTTTGTGTTGTTAAAATGTCACAGTGATAAAATGCTGCCGGAGGGCTTTTGTTTCTATGTCTGATTGTGCTGTTGTGTTCAGGAGTTATGTTATGCCTCACACTTAAACAACCAGTCACCTGGGAACCGTGTCTGTTTTACCTGTGACAGACCCTAAAACAGAGACGCAGGAAACAGAACCTGCTGCTCCACACTTCCAGCCCTATTTTAAACTTTAATTGCGAGCATTTCTCTTTTCTGACACTCCAAATGGATTTGGGCAATCAAGCGCCACCAGCTAGTTAAATTATCAGCAAATTAAATCAGTGTTGGAACTGAGGAGTCCAGGGACACATCTCATATACATAGGTATGGGTGTTTATAGGTCTTTGTTGCATACATTTGTGTGTGTGTGTGTGTGTGTGTGTGTGTGTGTGTATGTGTGCATGTTTGTGTGTGTGCATGTGTGTGCATGTGTGTGAGTGTGTGTGTGTGTGTGTGTGTGTGTGTGTATGTGTATGAGTGTGTGTGCGTGCATGTGTGAGTGTGTGTGCGTGTGCGTGTGTGCATGTGTGTGTGTGCACGAGTTTGTGAGTGTGTGAGTGTGTGTGTGTGAGTGTGTGTGTGTGCGTGCGTGCGTGTGTGTGTGTGTGTGCGCGTGTGCGTGCGTGTGCGTGTGGGTGTGTGGGTGTTTGAGTGTGTGTGTGTGTGTGAGAGTGTGTGAGTGTGTGTGTGTGTGTGTGTGTGTGTGTGTGTGAGGGTATTCTCTACAGACAGGCAGGTGCTCTGCAGGACACGCTTGTCCATTGATCGTGTGTGTGTGTGTGAGACGGGGGAGGAGAGATTAGCAGTGAATGATGTTTTCATGGGCAGCCATAATTCAGCAGCATTTGCAGACATTTGAATAAATGTCATAAATTCTGGTGGCAGAAGAGATTTTCTGGCTCTAATAAAAAGTGAAAGTGATTGTGTGTGAGAGAGTGTGCATGTTTTATGTGCGCTTTTATGTGTTTGTGTGCACAGTTATACATGTGGATGTGTCTTTATGTATGTGTGTGTTTGTGTGTGGGTTTGTTTGTGTGTGTTTGTGTGTGTATGTTTAAATGTGTGGGTTTATGTGTGTTTGTTAGGACTGGGTTCTGGTGTACCTGGTGCAGGGATATGGGCAGTAGATGGTTTGGTTTGCCTGCAGTGTGAGGGCTCCACTGTGTGAGGTGCTTCAGGTTTATTTTTGCTTGTAGACACGCCCCCTACCCCTCCGCCCCCGCCTCAGTGACTCACCTCTCCCACTACCTGTCTGTTTAAGCTGACACCACACTGCCTGCTATTCGGGCCTCTGTCCTGCAGACCTTTCTCCTCTACTGCGAGAGAGTTGTGTGTACTCTACTGTGTGTGTGCGTGCGTGCGTGCGTGTATGTTTGTAGTGCTCCTGTTTCCTCATCTCTTACACAGGGCTGTTTGTATAACCCAGAGTCCCACCTCGATAAAGTTTTGCTGAAGAGTGTCCTTGGACGTCCATTCGCATTATACTCAGATGGTGAGTGGCACTCAGACTGTGAGAGGTATTTAAGGACACAGCCGAGGTTTGTTTCTGTGTTTGTACACAGATATGTTTGAAGGAGCCGGAGAGGAGCGCTGGCTGGGTGAGGCAGGGAGGGGCGGGGGGGGGGGCACGTGGTGGCTTTATTTGCTCAGTGGGGGGGCAGGCCCTGTCAGAGGCCCTCCTTTATTTACCTGCAGCGGGACGGCTGCCAGGGGCCTGAGGTGAGAGGGGACTCAGCGGCAGAGAGATTTAAACCGTGTGTCAGCCTCTCCGACTCTGCTGCCCAACTGGATATTTATTGGACACAAAACAGACAACTGAGGTGCTGCCACTGCGAGTTCTGGCACAGAGAACTGTGGGTAATCTCCCTCAACGGATAAGTCAGACAGAGATCTTCATTCCTTTGACTGTGTGTGTGTGATTTTTCTTTTAACACATCTGTTGTGATTTTTTAGCACATTTGTTGTGTGTGTGTGTGTGTGTCAGCATGTGGTTATATCTATCTCTATCTCTTTTTTGTGATCAGTTATTTGATTATTTTTAACAATACCCTTGGAGAGGAAGGGGGTTACACAGAGCTGTACACAGATTTACAGAACTGGAAAATACACACATACAAAATAACAATAGTCAGCATGACAATAATAAAGTAAACACATAACCATGACATCTTGCCCCCCAGTGGCCTGGGAGAGGTGCTGGGCTGTTTGCGCAGTGTGCATGTTGCAGTGTGTGCTGTGCATGCAGCTGTTTGCCAGGCTGCAGTGTGCATGTTGCAGTGTGTGCCAGGCCGCAGTGTGCATGCAGCTGTTTGCCAGGCTGCAGTGTGCATGCAGCTGTTTGCCAGGCTGCAGTGTGCATGTTGCAGTGTGTGCCAGGCTGCAGTGTGCATGTTGCAGTGTGTGCCAGGCTGCAGTGTGCATGCAGCTGTTTGCCAGGCTGTGTCCCAGGATGAACAGCAGCACTGCAGGCCATATTACTGTAGGCCACTGAGCACTCAGTCTGAAGCAGATTTATGAAGTGCTTTAGCCACACACCACGTTGAGATGCTGAGAAAGGATATCAGGGGTCACCCAGGATTGGAGAATATTTTTAGCAGTCAGTTCAGCATGAAAAAATGTCTTTTGGAAGAAGGAGAGGTGGAGGGAGGACTCATCCAAAGAGAAATAGTTGTGAATGGTTTGGCACATTGATGTTTAACATGGATGAGACCAAAAGCTCAGTATTTTGTACCAAAGTGCACACATAAAAGCACACATAAAACATGCACACTCTCACACACACAATCACTTTCACCAAGTCCAAATAAATGCCAGACTTCTCCCTTTTCCAGTGCCATCCCGAGGTCACTGCCAGGTCCTGCCCTTGACCGACACCCTCCCGTTAGAGCGAGACTGACCGCAGACTGACACCCTCAGGTTATTCATGACTGATGGGTGTTAGTCAGTGAGAAATGGTCTATCTGTGTGTCTGTGTCGTGCAGCAGCAGGGCATGTGTGGTTTACCGCGGTCGTGTTGACTGCAGCCATAGATTGAGAGGTTTCTACTGCGGTATCTGCACACACTGTTAGGGAGGTTACCTGTGAGTGCCAGTGTGAACACTGTGACTCCTGATCCTGGGGAAATGGAGAACTGATGGGGAACTGAGCACAACCCCTAACCCTGGACCGATGAATTACAGAAATCAGGCCTCAGAAGAGCCAGGCGTGACGGCGGGGCTTTGGATCGTAACTCTGCAGCAGGCTGTGGAGTGCTCCGCCCCGGAGGAAGAGTGTCATTCTGAGACACTCTCTGCACTCCAGCCTGTATGGCCCTGAACACAGCAGAGTGCTCTGCTCCGCCTGGGGGCTCTCAGCTGGCACAGCACGAAGCTGATTGACTTGTACAGAATCTTTAGCTGCCATTCAGAAACAGAGGGGATATTTTTTCTTCCTTGTGCATGAGGTTTTATGAGGTTTTCATTACTATGATGTGATATGTATTATATACAACTATTTTCCCTCAGAATGTCTCTCTGTTTGCAGCATAGTTTAAACATATCTCATTGATTCTAAATACCATCCTAGACCACTTTCTCCCTGCTGGCAAAGTACCTGTAGTGAAGGGAGAGAGCAGTCACCCCACCCGGCCTTGTACCCGGGTCTAAAGATGCTCTTTGGCGTTGTGGTCAAAGCTGCAGTTTGGTACCCCATAGACCCGAGTTTGAGGCTCAGTGGGATGACTGCTCTCTCCCTTCGCTACAGTACCATAGCTCTTCCTTTGAAATGATTTTCAGTCTAAATGACATTGTTTCTGTAAAACACTCTGTGAAGCTCTTGGTGAAGAGCCCTACATCAAGTCCAATTTTATTTAACAATTACAGTCTCTCCATTGTCCAATGAAATGTAAGGTGCATTAATGAAGACTCCAGCACCCATCCAACAGAGCAATTAACACCCCAGCCTCCTGCCAAGCCCCCGAGCAGCCACTCCCTCCCAGCTCTGGGGCCGGTGGAGGCTGCAGCTGCAATGAGATAAACAGATGAAGCAAACGGTTTGAACAAGAGCTCTGACTGGCCCCGCTCAGCAGCCCCGCCCAGCCGAAACACAGCCCCCCCCCGCACGGGCCTCGCTGCTGACGGAGGAGCCGGCCGCTGTGTCTCCGCCCTGACGGATGTGCTGTGGATGTTTCATTGTTTTCGTGATTGAGCTGGTGCTGATGTTTCCACTTCATCTAGAAAAGATACTGCAATTATTGCAGCATCTCCTCCAACCCTCTCCAGCTTCAGAGTGGCATGAGACAGCAGCAGGGCATTATGGGAGTATACACTCTGCTCTGTGACTCAGCCCAACAGCAGCAGGGCATTATGGGAGTATACACTCTGCTCTGTGACTCGGCCCAGCAGCAGCAGGGCATTATGGGAGGATACACTTTGCTCTGTGACTCAGCCTAGCTACTGAAGGAGGTTGTCATTTTGGCCATTGTCTTCCACCTATGATTGGAAATGCTTCTATCCAGAGGGATTTTACACTGAGACACAGTCTGCACATTATTGCACCCAGTCATTACATTTGAATAGGGTCATATTTTCAGCCCAGGAGAGGTAATATTTCCTGCTTCAGAAGCAGTTGTTTCCTCACCGCTGATTTGGTCCAGAGTCCAGGCTCCTAAACTCCAGGCATCTGACTCTCTCTCCCTGCTGTTCACTGCCAAAGCCAAGCACAGACTCGGCTTTGGCTTACTCCCCCCTCCACAGCTCCGCAGGAACCTGGAAGTCATGCAGTCCCACCCTCTTTACTATGACACAATCAGGGAATATTTTGTGTGTGTGGAATGCTGGGAGATCTTTCAGCAGACATTCTGTTATTCAGCAAACACGCGGTCTTTCCGTGCAGAACACACTGACACAATGATCGCACCCTCAGGAGAGTGCACACTAAGAGTCCCGCACACTCAACGCTGAGGCAGAGACATGCCAGGCACTGCAGGAAACATCTGTCTGCTCCAAAGCGGCAGTTATTTAACCTGTCATCACCTCAGCCCAGAGGCTCAACAGGACACACTGCAGGCAGAGAGCCCTTACTTTAAACATGCCTTCTCAGGCCTCTCCCTTCCCTCTCTCTCGCTCTCTCCCTCTCCTCTCCCTCTCCCTCTCCCTCTCCCTCTCCCTCTCTCTCCCTCTCTCTCTCTCTCTCTCTCTCTCTCATGCATGATATTTGCAACTGTTGTCAGAATGTATTTTTTGTGATTTGTAATTACAATCCTCTTGCTGCTTAGACGTTGTGTACTTGGCTGTTATAGCGGTTTATGTTATAGCAATAATAGTAATGATAAATATATGGAATGTGTGTGAGGGCTTACTTCACAGATCACACAATAACATACTCAGGATAACTACACCTAGAAAGAACACACACACTGACACACACTCATACGCAGTCACACAAACACACACAGACACAACACGATGTAGGTGTTTACACTGTTCCACTGTTTCCTGCGCTCCTCTGGTAATCACTTTACAAATTTAATGCCAGTGACTTGCACCCAAAAGAGAGGAAATAAAATTAGAGGCATTTAGGGAGAAATATGTGTGTTGTCCAGGGAGAGAAGGCGAGCCATAAAGTGGATGTGAGCTGTAATAAAACACTGGGTAAAGGAGCATCAATCTGCTCCAGCAGGCCCTGACTGGTGGCCCTCTCTCCCTGGCACCAACTCCACCTCCTCACCATCCTCACTCCCAAGGACAGGACTGCAGCCACCCCTGCCAGCACTCTGTCCAGGGTACCCCACAGCCCCACCCAGTGGCCAGACAGCAGAATGACTCTCAGCCTGCTCTCTGTCTCATCTCACTGTTCAGTCATGGCATTGTGTTTTTACATTCAAGAGGGTTCTTTGAATACTTATTCAGAAAGAGAGAAAGAGAGAGAGGGGGAGAGAGAGAGGGAGAGAGAGAGAGGGAGAGAGGGAGAGAGAGAGAAAGAGAGGGAGAGAGAGAGGGAGAGAGATATGGAGAGAGAGAGAGAGGGAGAGAGAGAGGGAGAGAGAGAGAGAGAGAGAGAGAGAGAGGAGAGAGATATGGAGAGAGAGAGAGAAAGAGAGAGGGAGAGAGATATGGAGAGAGAGAGAGAGGGAGAGAGGGAGAGAGAGGGAGAGAGAGGGAGAGAGATATGGAGAGAGAGAGAGAAAGAGAGAGGGAGAGAGATATGAGAGAGAGAGACTTAAAAAATAACTGCTGAAGTTTAGCAGCAGGTATGAATGTTCACATCACCTCCTGAGCCAATCAGGTCCACCGGCTCAGACTCAGTGGTTATGAGAAACCTGCAATGTTCCCACAATGTTGCTGGAGCATTCTGTTCTGGCTGGTTTGAGTGCGGGTGATAAAGTGTGTGGAGACCTGAGTCCCAGGGTTTTCATGCTGCTGACTCAGCCCTGCCTCTCCTCTCCTGCTCCCCTCAGCCCTGAGCTGTGAGCACAAGTCTGGCCTCACAGGAGCCCCTCATTCATAATTCACCCCTGAACAGTTCCGTGAAAAACGCTCACAGGAGAAACAAAAAAGTGTTAATTTGGCAGAAAGGGGCGGAGGCCCAGAGGACTGCACGGTGCGGACAGGGCTGTGTGGCACCACGCAGCTCACACTTTATTTATTGATGGGCTGGAATCAGCACAAACTCCACTCTGCAGCTCTCTGCGCAGGAAACAAGCAAACGGAGACAACCATTCAAATGGAGAAACTCACCTGGAGGAAACTCACCCGGGCAAAACTCACCTGGGCAAAACTCCTGTTTGATCTACATGGAGTTTTTCCTCACCAGAATGACGCTGCAATTGGCCTTCTGTGGGTTCAGCTGCCTGGCAGTCTAGAGCTACTACCGCTTCAGTCAAACAAAAGATCATCAAGATCATACAGTAACTGTTTGTTCTGTCTTTATGGACTCAGCTGCTCAGAGTCTTAGAATTGTCTTGGGTAGGGAACTTTACATTATATGCAACATCTCTGTTTCATGTTTTATATGCATCTGTATTTTTCATTTGGGTTTGGTTTTTCCTCATTTTGCGGCAGGTCTCATGCAAAGCTCAGGGGTCATCCCACTCCTTTCATAAATATGTCTGGAGCAAATTCTGCAGCATCGTCTCGGAAAAGCAATTCCTCCAACCGTCACAACAATTCTGCTGCTCATTTTTCACGTCAGGAGTAGCGGGAGAGCTGTGATCACCTCTGCGGAGAGCCAGGGAGGCCTCTGAGAGACACTGAGGAGTCTGTCCTGTCCCCTGCTCCTCATTAGCACCCTGGTACCGCTGCCTGCACGGGATCTGAGATCCAGCACGTTCTATTCGTTACCTTTCTCTCTGCACTTCATCTCTCCCTCTCCTGGACAGCTCTGCCACTCTATCACTCTGCGGTGAGAGGCATCTGTCATCTCAGGTGTGGAGGGTACATCACACACAGGTGAGGCCCGGTGACAGACAGCTGCTCCTCTGAAGAGGGCGGTAATAAACACCCAAACTTCCTCCCTCCGTTAGAATCTCTTTAGGTTTTATGTCCCATTCATCACCAGTTGCCTGTCTCCTCTCTGCCTGGGGTTTCCCTCTGTGAGAAGCTCAGCTCTCACATATCACACCTTAGTCACACTTAGCATATCTCATCCCTCTCCAAATTAAATTTGTTAAATGAAGAGGGAAAAGGACACTGTAAAGTAATGATATGACAAAAATCATATTTGTCCCATATGGTAAATATGGGCATAAGGAGCACTGGGTCCATATTCACAGCAGGACGGTCCCTCTTTGGCCTGCTGGCCCTCCAGGACACGCCCACAGTGCATACAGATGCAGATATGCCGCTGACCCAGGTCTGTGTCATGTTCTTAGGCCACAGTCTAATGCACCTCTGGCTGGCACTGCCACCTAGCAGAGAGAGGTTCTGGTGCTGGATGCAGAAGCAGGCTGACCTCTCATTCTGACAAACACGTGCCCCAAATTAGCATCGCCATCAAAGGGGGTCAGGAGGGCTGGAGCGCTCCTGTACTGTACGTGATCATTACATCAAAGCGAGGGAGAATCGCGTGGAATAAGACTGATTGCCCCCAGGACGCAATGGTGAAGGCTGCCGTGTTGCAGGCACGCCCCGTGGGTCCAGAGACCTCCGTTCTCCCCTCTTTCGACCCGGACCTGCCCGCACGAGAAAGCGTGCCCTCGGGCGGAAACGCAGACCGCTTCTAACCGACTGTCACACTCCCACATACTTTCCCACAAATGAAGAATACATTTGAATAATAAAGGTGCGAGGCGCTGGTGTGTGCGCGCGCGCGCGTGTGCGAGAGAGCTCTAATCCAAATACATGGAAAGTTATCAGGCTGTTTGCTTTAGGTATGCATAAAGCTAAAAATGCCACGACAATCAGAGCAGTGACACACAAAGTTCTTTTAGTCTGTTTTTGATTCTCGTGGGCTGAAATTCCAGTTAAACGGCCCAGTAATGACATTTAAAAGGCGGTGCCAATAATACCAACTAGTCCTTTCTTGTACGTTATTTAAAGTAATATATCTATTTTGACTAACACATGTGCATAGATCATTACGTTGATTAGAAACAAACAGATCAGCGTATTTTTTTTCTTGATTGATTCAGATGAGCCGTGCTCCTGTGGATTTCACGAAATTCCCCTGTACTCTAAAGCCATTGGCTGCGGTCAGGCGCCCCTCTCTTGCTGATGAGGCTGCAGTTCTATTTGGGAAGTTGGCAGCTCCAGGCGCGAGCTTTATTCTCGCGTTGGCAGTTCGACTCTGGAATTATGAACAGAGCTGGTCAAACCTACACGCTGTTCTGAATTTATAGCGAAAGAATTAAGACCATGGAGATCGGAGCCCGCATCCTGTTAACCTTCCTCGTATCTCAGGTAAGCGCGGAATTCGGAATTCCGTATTCGCTCCCGAGTCGCTTCTGAGATTTATTTTCCATTACAAAGGCATCACAGTTATCGAGCGGCACCAAAACGTATGTTGTTCGACTTTGCATTGCTGTTACTGACACGTACAATAGGCTATATCGACCTGTTTGCTACAGGGGGATTCGTACGTCCGTGTTCTTACCAAGAGAAAACAGTTAAAATCGTGCATGAGTACTGCGATGATGGGCGGACGGTGAAACGGTTAACGGAGCGGCAGAGACGGCGGTGTGAGGGAATAATGCTGGCAGTGTTTAAACTGCTGCTGCTGGTGCGACGCTGCTTCTCCGGGAGAGGACAGTTAGTTTGTAAATCTGCAGCGGTCAGTTTACGGATGCCGCTCACATTTAGCGGAGCTTGCGAAGGGGACAATAATGTGCGACGGCTACGTGCGAACCGCGACTGAGTCGCGTCTCCAGATGCATCTGTATGCAGCTCAGCTCCCAACTTTCGCGTCTCTTTGCCTCTGTTTATCCGGCTGAACTGTTAACTGGGACGCGCTGCCTCGTTCGCATCGCACCGACAACACAGCGTTACAGATTCAGACGTGTTGTCGGATGCCGTTTACGATAAATGATTGTTTTCAACTTTTTTATTTCTGTTTCAATAAATATTTTATTGACATCATTCGCGTCGCAAAGATGCTCCCATCTTGACAGCGTAAGCTTGCCTATTTTAAATCTGATGCGGTTCCCACAGAGAGTAGTGGTCATTTGGAACACCTGCCTCTGCCAATCACTGAATAACCGTGTATGAGCCCAGGAGCCACACCGCTGATTTCGTTTCAAAGTGCATGAATGGAGATGTTTTTGAACGACATGGTGCGGTTTATTCCATGGTGTCTCACACGTGTGTCACCCGTCTGTCGCTCTCTCTGTATGCCTTAAGATTTCTCTTTATTTGTCACTTTGATATTTACGCACAACAGGTGATGTAATTAACGCGACAGTACTGTAAACTACCGGGCTGCAGGAACAGACAGCGAGGTCCAGTATTAAGAATGTAATTGAAAACACATGTTCCTCATTGTCTCGTGAACTCAGAATTGCGGAGCGCACCGGTGTCCGGTAGAGATGTAGGCTACACGCACACGCCGTCCCGCATGATACACTAACATTTTTTTGTCTGTGCGTCGTCGTTTGGCGTATGTAGACTTTTTACTAATGATTCAGGATAGATGTACAGTGCCGTAATATTGAACAGGCGCTGGTTTTGCTGGCTTTTTGCAACAACAGCAACATTTTGCGACTAAAGAGCTACACAGGTAACATAATGTTTAATGCGGTAGAAAATGACACACGATAATATTTGTTTGCTCGTGGTAATGTTTAGCTGTAGGCATATGGTGCTTATTATCTGAAGTCATGTCACGTTTAAAAATAATCGGTTTTCGGTTGACTGTTATGACAGAGAGAGAGATGGTGGAGGTAGTCGCGGGGGTCATTTAATTTTGCGGTGACATTTACAGCGCGTATCTCCGTATGTTTATGTTGCGGTGTCCTCTGCTCGTGACAGTCAGAAAAACATGCCGTAAGTGCGGTGTCTCGACTCTTGCTAGAGTTTTAGCCAAGAGTATATTTTGCATCCTCACCCATCCTCATTTATAAAACTCTGCCGGTGTCGCATCAAGAGGACTCATACACCCCCGCTGTGTAACGCGCATGATACAGTGTTATAAATATTAACACAAAACACGAGTTGTTTGTATATTCAGTCGCCCTACATTGTCTGTATTGATGGTTGAGGTTTTTTGGAACAGAGGGGCTTTTCTGAGAGATGTAGTGTGCTGTGACTGGCTGTAGAAACTGTTCCCTCACACATGCTGAAGATAAACAGTGGAGCTTGTGCGATATGACAGCACTGCTTTGCTCTGTCTCCATTACTGTGAAAGGTCAAAGGTTAACACGTTGATGAGTGGCTAGCTGGCCAGCTACTCTGCATGTAAACAGAGCTGAATTAGACCCGCTGCTGCCTCTCTGAGTATCAGTCCTTACAGAGTCCATGACCTGGAGCCTGATTCCCTTTGGCCCAGGTCCCCGGGAGAGCTGTCCTGTTTGGACCATAGAGATGCCTCTGACTTACGTGAGTTGCCCTGTCGGAGTCTCAGAGACCCCCCCTCATGCAGAAAAAGAAATCAAATCCCTCATATCCTGCTGGGCGGTCCTGCTTACCTCTGATTCATTCTCCCACGTGTGTCGCATGCTGTGTGTTTAAACCAAATACTTTATTTATAGTATCGCAGGTAGGGTGCCAAGTTGCTCGTCTCTGAGTCGCTGCGCCTCTCCCCCATAAATCCCTGTTTTTAAATGAAACGCTAAGCAGCACATTGCCAGCCATGATTGCGAATAATCGGCCCGTTGCGCTATTTCCCGCTGTCAGGGCGACTCTGCAGCCAGGGCCACGCTAACATTGTATTTGCTGATATGTGTCTTCAAAGGGCTGAACAGAAAAGAGTGCTTTTATTCAATGGAAGGAAGGAAGAGAGAGAGGGGGCACTCCTCTGCTCCTCCTGGGGCCACGGACAGCACCCTCTCTGTGTGATTACAGACGGTCTCTGAATGCGGGGTCGGGCATTTCGGCCCCACGCGCCCTCAGGGCTGCGGTAAGGTCGGGGCTGTGCTCTCTGGGCCGTCCCGGCTGCTACAGGCAGTAACAGGTGTTTGGCAGTGGCACTGGTCGCGCTCCCTGCCCTTCTGGCCTCCGGGGTGATCTCACTCCATCAGCCTCTCTGATGTCATCAATATGGGGTGTGGCCTCTCCCTCTGACCCTCTGATTTTGTGAGGAGACATCCTCTGGTGGGTGGGCTCTTTGGAGAGGCAGCTGGTGGCGGTCTGCATAGAGGAAAACAACTCTGACTCAAAAAATATGCAGCATTGTTGGTTCATGGTCTGGCCAATCAGTTGCTAAAAAAGAAAAAAGCAACCCCTCAGACAGAGGGCCGGTGTGGCCCTGGGCTCTTTCCCAGAAGCGGAAGAGGTCTCTCACACATTTGGCTTTCATGGGACACGCTCTGAGGGCACCCACCACCCAGAACGGTTTTTAGATTACTTGTTATGGCATCTTTAAAAGTCTTTTTTTCCATTTTAATTAAACAGTTGAGCAGAAGAGTTGGAGGAGCAGTTATTAGACGGAATGTTTATCTGCTGAATGGAGGGTCTCTGCAAGCCCCCAGGATACACAGGGTAATGATGACAGTTTTTGGTGCAAGTAATTACAACGTGTGTGTGTGCGCGCACACGTGTGTGTGTGTGTGTGTGTGTGCGTCCGCGTGCACGTGTGTGTGTGTGTGTGTGCGTGTGTGTGCGTCCGCGTGCATGTGTGTGTGTGTGTGTGTGTGTGTGTGTGTGTGTGTGTGTGTGTGTGTGTGCATCCGCGTGCACGTGTGTGTGTGTGTGTGTGTGTGTGTGTTGCGTGCGCGTGTGTGTGTGTGTGTGTGTGTGTGTGTGTGTGTGTGTGTGTGTGTGTGTGCGCGCGTCCGTGTGCACGTGTGTGTGTGTGTGTATGTGTGTGTGTGTGTGTGTGTGTGTGTGTGTGTGTGTGTGAGATTCACAGTGGTGTTGAACTCGGGAAAAGAGGGTGGTGACAGTGCCCCCTGCTGGTGCACTGCGCCGGGCCGGGTTGGAGTGGCAGCGTGTGCGATGTTGGCTTTGATGTTCGAGAGCCATTTTCATCTTGGAGGAGCTGCATCCTGGTGCAGGAGGGGAGGATGAAAGCGGGGGAGAGCTGTGTTTGAGGACTGTCTGCTGCGTGTGCTGGCCTGGCAGTGCTGGACTGAGCGCTGTCCTCAGCTGTCAGACATATTTCCATCAGAGACACTAAAGCTGCGTCCCAGAAACATGCGGCAAAGCCGTGTGTGATGGAAACAGGTGATGGAAGCGGGGGTGCGTGACTTTGGAGTCATGGGGGGGCGGAAGGGGCGATCAGAGGGAACATGTCCTAATAAAGAGCTGTCGAACACTGCTGTGTACCCACTCACCCCTTACCCCCTTTAATTAAGCAAAAGGCCATCTGACACAAACACATCTCAGGTGCTGAATTAACCAGCAGCACCGGGTGTGGGGGGCTGGTCAGCTCTGGGGGCTCTGTGCTGGTCGCTTGGGGGTGGGGGCTCTGTGGGGGCTCTGTGCTGGTTGCTTGGGGGTGGGGGCTCTGTGGGGGGGGCTCTGTGCTGGTTGCTTGGGGGGTGGGGGGCTCTGTGGGGGGGCTCTGTGCTGGTTGCTTGGGGGTGGGGGGCTCTCTGGGGGGGCTCTGTGCTGGTTGCTTGGGGATGGGGGAGTTGGGGGAGTGGGGGGGGGGGGCGGTACGTTTTTTGGCTTGTGTTGCCAGCACATGGCGAGTACCAGGTGAAATAAAAGCACGTCACTTTGTCATCCTGACGACTCCATCTCGCCTGTGTTTACACTCTCATCCCCCTGACTGTCACATAATTGTCAGTAAATCCGTGAAGCCAAGCTCCAAATCCACAGCTCGAGCACAGCACACAGCTTTGTGTGCCAGTCTGTCTAACACACACACACACACACACACACACACACACACACACTCACTCGTAAATAAGCACACGCACTCGCACTGACTCGCACACACATTCTCTTGCTCTTGCACACAGTCTCTGGCACGCATATGTGCATGTACTCAGATGCCGTCGTGACCGTTTGGATAAAACCACAGCATTCTGTTCTAACTGAAACTTGCCAATGTCTGTTTTAGCTGTGGCCAGAATTGTGCAACTCCTGCTCTGAAATATGTCTGGAATAAGGCAGGTTTCCTGCATTCCTCTGCCTCTGAAAGTCTGGCTGTTACACAGATCATATTTGTATGTCTGTGTGTAAATGCAGAGATTTTGTAATATGCAATAACTTCAGGATGAATAATGACAGTGGCATGTGGAGGGGGGTGGAGGGGTCTGTTAAATTCTGCATTGCAGATTGTGTGTGTGTCCTGTCTACACCACACCTCTGCCGGTGTGGCGGTGTTTTTGCGTTGGCTCACGCGCGTGTGCACGTGGGTGCGTGCGTGCATGTGTGTGCGCGTGGGTGCATGCGTGCGTGTGTGTGTGCGCGTGCGTACGCGTGGGTGCGTGCGCGTGCGCGTGGGTGCGTGCGTGCGCGCGTGCATGTGTGCGTGTGCGCGTGCGTGTGTGCGTGTGCGCGTGCGTGCGTGCGTGTGCGTGCGTGCGTGTGTGCGTGTGCGCGTGCGTGCGTGTGTGTGCGCGTGGGTGCGTGCGCGTGCGCGTGTGTGTGCGTGTGCGCGTGCGTGTGTGTGCGCGTGCGTGCGCGTGCGTGCGTGCGTGTGTGTGCGTGTGCGTGTGTGTGTGTGTGTGTGTGTGTGCGCCTGTCAGAGTAAACTCTCTGTTTCTGCTGGGGGGGGTCACAGTGACTGCAGTGGAGATGTGGGGTTATGCTCTTATTTCACCCTGGCTGAGTGTTTGTGCTGCCTCCCTGCTCCTCCTGTTGCTTTTCATTCTGTTTGATCCACAGGCTGTCACCTCTGGGAGAGCAGGAATCAATCACTGTCAGGGCTGACTCACACGTCTGCAATACCCCCAATGGCCTCCTAGATGGCAACGCTGTGCCAGCACCTCTGCCAAGACAAAACAGCAGGGATGTGCTCTCCAAGATCAGTGTGCTGTCCTTAAGATTTGAGTGCATGTCTGCGTGTGTGTGTGTGTCTGTGTGTTTTCTAAAATGTAGAAGTCATCTGAAGATAGGCATTGCTTTAGGGGACAAAATGCATGGTGTGGAAGGAGAGATAGAAAGGGAAGTGGAGAGAGAGGGAGAGAGGAAGGTGTATCATACACCTGTTTGCCATTAAATATGTGGAGTCAGAAATAAATGCTCAGTAGTTGGTACAGTTTTTAATTGTTCAGATCTCTGGATGAAGGCAGAAACTTGTTTCTTTGAACACGGCTGACGTTATGCAAGTAAAAACATGCTCTCTGACGTGGTGGTGCTGCTGCTCTGGGGCGCCCATCGCTGAGCGAGGGAGGCGGTAAACGGTATGGGTTTAACCTTTTTTAAAGAGGACCTGAATCCATTTTTCTGCCGAGGGGCAGAATCAATGGGCTTTTAGATAAGATGAAATACATTGTAGCAGAGCTGTCCTGGAGGGTGAACCGCTAACCGCTAACACATAGCTGGGGAGGGAAGCTACCTGCAGCCTGGCCTCTGAATGCGGGGGGGGTCAGACCTGGGTTACCATGTCAAGGCTGAACACAGCTCCTCCCACAATGCTTTTTCACCAAGTACGTCAGGTCTTACTGCTGGCAGAATTCCCAGCATCCTCTGGGAAAAACTGGACATAAAAGAGGAATGAATGGAGACAGGGCGTGAGTGTTTAAGCGTCCAGTGGAAAGACAGCCCCTGAGAGCAGCTCAGTGCATCCCCTGTACTTTCACTCCCCTTTTAATGAAGTCTGAAAGCGAGGGGCTGGAAAGGTCAGGCAGCACAGTGTTTGTTTGCTTTTATCTCTTTCTGTGCGAGCGTGCAGCCGGGCACTCCAGCGAGGCTCGGATGAGCGGCAGGGAGGTGCAGCAGGGGCTCGGATGTGCGGCAGGGAGGTGCAGCAGGGGCTTGGGTGTGCGGCAGGGCAGGGAGGTGCAGTGAGGCTCGGATGAGCGGCAGGGAGGTGCAGCAGGGGCTCGGATGAGCGGCAGGGAGGTGCAGCAGGGGCTTGGGTGTGCGGCAGGGCAGGGAGGTGCAGCGAGGCTCGGATGAGCGGCAGGGAGGTGCAGTGCAGCTCGGATTTGGGCCAGTGCAGTTTCTGGGGCAAGGCAGTCCGGAGCACTGTGCTCTTTAAATAACACACTCCTTTCTGGAGCACATCCTCTGCGCTTAATTAAACTCCTGACCCAGATCCCCACGGCTGAGGAGTGCTTCTTAAACCTGTCCTGTAGGAGGCCCCGCTGGGCGTTGGAGTTAAAGCAGAGGGATGTTTGGGGAAGTGTTGCCCCCTACCCCTGCAAGGGCAGGTCATGGATGCTGCAGTGGAATCTGCGCATTTCCATCATGTGGCTCCCAACATAATTCCTGCTGGGCTCATGTTGGTTCTTGGGGGCTCTGGTTTCCACGGTGATGCTGTACTGTCTGTATCAGTGGTATATTTTCTAAAGTAAACACTGACACTGAGCCAGTCAGAGCAGTAATTACAGTGCAGGAATTCTCTCAGTTGCACTTTCCCCCTGTGCCTGAGGAGTATGGATTATCTGCTTAGCGCACCCAATAGGCCATAATGGGCCTGAGCTGCAGGGCCTGCAGCCTTTAGCTAACGGGGCACTTGCATTAAGACATGCAGGCTGTGGTGCGTGATCGCTGGCCGCAGTTGTCGAGTTGCTCCTGCGTGGAGTATGGTGATTATCTCCTACAGTGATCTGGTAAGACACTCTGGGGACAGTTTGAGTATCTGACTGATTGTGGGTTCACGCTATGGGTCTCTCTGACCTGTTTAAATATGCAGGACCTCTCTGCTCATCTCCAGACATCTCTACAGCACAGTGAGTCACTGCATGAAACTTTTACACTCCAGACAGTGATTCTGCTAGTGCAGTGATCGGAGTCTTAGCACGGTAAGTCTGGAGTGTTAGCGCAGTGAGTGTTATTGTAGTGAGTGTTGGTACTTTCTATCACAGGACGTGGCCTCGTGTTTCAGTATGTTTCCTGTCAGACTCCCAGGCAGGGACTAGAGGAGGACAGTAACATCTCATGTAGGAAGTAGAATCATACAGGGAGTGGTAATGTACAGGAAATGGTGACCGGATGCATGTTAGGTCTTTGTCAGAAAAGATGGGCAGGAAGGGTTTCTATTACCACATGGCCAGAGTTTGGAAAATCACCCTGAGAACCATGAGCATGATCTCATAAATATATCTGCCAGTGAAGCTGCTGTGATTCTGACTTTTGACTCATCTCTTCTGTGTGACATGAATGCTGATGTGCGCCCCCTAGAGGGAAGATCAGTTTATCACAGAGCGATGAGACCCTGGCCCGCTCAGCCCAGAGTGCTGCGGAGTGTTTGGGGACTGAACCCACAGCCTCCCAGTGTCTGAGGAGTCACTGGGTCACAGTCCACAGTTTTTTCATTGACTGAAGTGCTGTTGAGTGAAGGGGTTCTGGGTGGGACCCCCGAGTGCTGTCGGATCGGCTGAAGCCCTTGGGGCGTTTTGATGACGTACTCAGCGGAGCGTGTTTATAATCAGCGGAAAGGTCAGTGCACTTGTTGGTGGACCTGACCTTTTCAGTGTCCTGTGTGGCGTGTTGGGCTGCAGTGTGCTGCTGGCGTGTTGGGCTGCAGTGTCCTGTGTGGCGTGTTGGGCTGCAGTGTCCTGTGTGGCGTGTTGGGCTGCAGTGTCCTGTGTGGCGTGTTGGGCTGCAGTGTTCTGCTGGTGTGTTGGGCTGCAGTGGCGTGTTGGGCTGCAGTGTGCTGTGTGGCTGTAGTGGTGTTGGTCCGGGGGTGTCCGCTCTCTCGCAGTGTGTGGGAGGGAGGGCACGGCGCGGTGTGCAGGCTGATTTACCCCTCTCTCTGGGACAGCACTGTGCAGCACTCCCCTCTGTAACGCCCCTCTGTGCCAGCACTGCCCGGACCCCAAAACCACCTGGGGACAGGCTTGTCTGTCTGTACAAAATTACCCATGATGCTTTGGGGGGTGGGTGGGGATAGCAGGGGCCACAGAGCCTGTGGCTGGTATTTCAGGCTCATTCAGGTGATTGAGGCTGCAGTCGGTTTGAACTGCCTCACAGGGAAAACAGAGGAACCCAGCGCTCCAAAACGCACCTGAATGAGAGTGAGGTCACAGCCAGGCAGAAAGGGAGTCTGGACCCACCAGAGCGGGGGCAGGTGGAAATGGGAGGTACGCAGTGAGGAAGTGTGTGTTTTGGTTCTGCGTCTTGCTTTGGAGAAGTGAAGCTGTGAGGTGATTACAGGCAGTGCAGGTGTAGGGGAGTGTGCAGGGCTGCTTGCAACAGGTGATGAATGAACAGCTGGCGCTGGGCTGCTGAATGGAATGTGTAGGACCTGCACAGCCTAACGCTGTCTACCTCTTGTCTACCTCTTGTTTTGTGGGAGGATGAGTCATCAATTAAATTATACTAACTGAACCAGAAATAACTGACCTACTGAACTTACTGCTGTTCCTTGAGACTAAGAAAGACTATGGTCAGAATGGGAGCTGCAATCAGAAACTGAGAGAGAGAGAGAGAGAGAGACAGCACTGAGAGAGAGAGGCAATGCCAGTCCTGCTGTTGTGCAGGTGTAGGAATGTGACATGCAGACTGATCCAGGGCCATTTGGGGGCATACTCTGCTGCTTATCTCAGCTGTGCTGGAGTAGGTCAGTGTGTGAGTGTGGACTGTGCTGGAGTAGGTCAGTGTGTGAATGTTGACTGTGCCAAGTGGGTCAGTGTGTGGATGTGGACTGTGCTGGAGTGAGGTGTGTGAAAGCTTAGCTGAACCCAAAGTAAATAACCGTAGTAAAACTATGAGGTTTTAACTCGAAGTGGAGCTTATTTTAATGCCATTTGAGGACGTCTCAAACAAATGCTCAGAATAATGAAGTATAATGAGGTGGTGAGATGAGGTAGTTAGCTCTGTTCTTCTGTTTGCACAGACCTGTTTGAAGAGAGAGAAAAGCCTGTAACATTGTCCCTGCTTATTGTTTTCTGCCCTGGTTTATCACGGCGGTGGCCTGATAGCACAGCCTGCCAGAGGGAAGAACCGTTAAGCCTTGTTGTAGCGTGTGTGAGAGCAGGAGGGTTTCGCTTGCAGCTGGCCTGATACGCAGAGTTCAGCGGCTGATAAAGGCTTCAGCTCAGTGCCACGCAGACTGCACCGCCCTCTGAAACAGCAGCAATGGGCGGGCTGTTGGGTCCGAGAGGCAGTCGGCATGTGTGTGTAAGTTTGATCTTATGAGTGGAAATGTCTCCCCAGTTCTTCAGGTGTGGTTTGTGTGCGTATTTAGTTCCTACTGTGTCAGATTAAATGGCTAATTAGTTGTTTTTTTGATTGGAGCAATAACTGAACACAGGCCATTTTCCAGTGAGTTTTTCTGCTTTTGTTTGGCTGGTCCTGCCATGTAGTGGCTCTGACACGTGCTGTTCATCTTTTCCTTTGGAGGTCAAAGGTCGATTAGTGGTGAAATGTTCGTTCCCATGGTGACCGCACACAGAGCAGCGCAGGGGGTCGGGGTGTGGGGGACGGGGGGCAGCGGTTCCTCTCTCCTCTGCAGGAGTCTGTGAGCTTGCAGTGCTCTCCCTCTCGGGCTCCCGCTGGCTGCAGACTGAAGGCTGAAAGAAATGCAGGTCAGGCGTGGAATTAAGCAGCACAACACCCTGCACATAAATGCAAATTATCAGGTGATACAAGAGGAGTAAAACATTAACAAGTGTGACAGACAGCCTGAGAGAAAGTCCCTCACTGCAGGTATCACTCCTCTCACTTCCTCTCCTCACATCTCCTCATACCTCTCTCTGCTCTGAGGGCAGGAAGCTGGGGTGCTGAGCTGCCCAATCACTGCCAGCTGTGCTGTTAGCATGCACTGACAGCTCACAGTGTCCTCTAGGTGGCGCTGTGGTCTCTAAGGCTGTCACCCCGTCATTATTCGTTGTTTAGTCCAGCTGTGTGGGACTGTGGCTTCTGCACAGAAGCAGGAGGAGTGTGCTCAGTTCTTCTCTTTAGCTTTGCTGTTTTTATCTCCTTCCTGCCTGCCACCCCTCAGGATCATGACTTGGGGGCTCCCATTTAATGGATGATGAGGCTAGTAGAACAAACCAAACCTCTTTGGGGGGTGGGGTATGAGTGGAATATTGTTGATAAAACAGGCCAGCTCTGTTTCACAGTGTTTGGGGTGGGATGTTGTGGAAGCAGAATTTGATTGGCTGGCGACGCCCCCCGGCAGGACGAACAGAAACCACAGATAATCAGCCCTGCCTGTTATAAGTGGCGTTCATCTTTTCTTTCTGTCTTCTCTTTCACTGAAGGGGAGAGGAGAGTGGGTGTGAAGGGTGCCTGCAGCCCGTGTTTCTCAGTGCAGTGTGTGGATACAGCACAGGCAGGTCTCAGGGCTTATCTGAAGGAATGTCTGTAACGACACTTCATTTACACACAGAACCACATACAGCCACCCATGTTAAAAAAAAAAAAAAAAATCTTCCCCATCTTCCTCCATTGTTCTGCCTTCTCTCTGTTTTCTCCTGGTCTTTTTTCTGGCCACATTACATTGTCTCATTCCCCCAGCTCCCTGATGAGCCTCGTGATGCCCCTTGTACTGCCAGGACTCTTCTGTATTCGGCCAATAGCAGCATCTGTTATGTTTCTGCTGAGCTTGTTGGTAACTTGAATTATTTTGATATTTATTGGCAGACCTATTTTTGTGAGTATTTTTTGTGATTAGAGGGAATGGTTGCTTTATTTGTGTGGGCTGTGCACAGTACACAACATTACACATTACACAGCATTATGCATTACACACAAGGGTTGTAGCTGTTTCTATAGTTTACTCTGGGCTGTGGCTGTTTCCATAGTTTCAAATGCTGGCATCTCAATGTGTGAGAAGAGGTTTCCTCTGAGCTTTGCTTCACACCAGCTTGGGGGGGGTATGTGGGGTGGTGTATTGAGGGTATGAGTGTGGGGGGGGGGCTGCCTGGATACTGGGGGTGGTATAAATAAACAGCATAGCCTGAAATAAAGCCTGGCCTTATAGAGGCCTGGAGACTGTATCTGTGCACCTTGGCAGACATCAAAGGTCTGACAATGTTGGCAAAAGCAGGATGGCCATGTGGGGGGGGGGTTGGCGCTGGGGCGGGCTGGGGGGGCTGGCTGGCTTGGGGGTGGGGGTTGGCTGGCGCTGGGGTTGGCTGGCGTGGGGGGCTGGTGTGGCCGGCGTGCCCTGAGCAACCCGGAGGGGCGGGGAGGATGGGGCATCGTGGGGAATGTGATGGCAACACTGTCTCTGTCTCCTGTTACAGCAGTGGGTGTGATTCATGGGGGAGGGGCCTGAGGAACAGACACTAACTGCAAATCAGACTGTTGCAGTAACATTACAGCAGGATGAATAAGTTCAAAAACATTTCACAACATGGGGACTTGAACTTTGGAATGTGACTCAGTGCCAGTTCTTCCTCATGCCTCTCTTTCCCAGTCGGAGGTAGTGTTTCAGAGGACATGAGTACCTGCGTCTGGGGACAGCTGATCTTCTGTCTCTGCCAGTCACTTCCTGTCCTGCTACCCGCCCCCCCCCCCGCCTGTGCCGGGAAACACACCCTCCCTCCTCGTCCCTCACGTAACGTCCCCACATTTCTCCCTCCCTCATCTGTCCTGACTTTTCTCCCTCCCTCCCCCTCTCCCTCTCTTCCTCCCTCTTTTCCATCTTTCAATTGTCAATTCAAATTACACTCTCTCTCTCTCTCTCTCTCTCTCGTTTTCTCCCTTCCTCTCTTCTTCCCTCCCTCTCACTTTCACCCTCCCTCTTTGTCGCTCTCTCTCTCTTCCTCCCTCTTTGTGTCTCTCTCCCTGTCTCACTCTCTCTCCTGCTGTTTTTAATATTCTCTGATGGTCCTCTCACTGGACACATCTGTGATTTTGAAGTGTTTAAATCCTGCAGCTTTGCCCTGGGCCTCGGGGTACTTCTGTTCAATTTCACACTTTGTCGGCTGAGAGGATGTCCTAATTCTATTTACTGTGTTTAAGAAAGCAGAGGTGCCCTGGGGGGGGCGCTGTCATGATGAAGGCGGGGTCGCTCTGGCTGCGCTGTGATTGGGCGAGCTGATGCAGGAGGCCTCTGTCTGCGCAGGCCTGTGTCCCTGCCCCGCATGCAGCAGAATGCGCAGAATACTGCGCAGAATTCTGCGTCTCACACTGCTGCAGTGGTCAAGCTCCACAGGTGCTGAGCTACGGTGAGCCCAGCAGGATTTAACCTGATGACCTCCTGGTGTAAGGTCCAGTGCTCTCTCTTTTGCTCTCTCCTTCCCCCCTCCTTTTGTCTTTGTTGACTCGGGTTGGCTTTTTTGTGGAACACAACTGTCCCAAAGCAGACAAATTGTGACGAGAAGAAGAACAGAATCTGGGAAAAAAGGTGTTTTTAAAAACACCTGAGAATCTGAGTCCAGGTGAAGATGAATTCCCTGCGGTTCCTCCTGGACCATCTTCTGCTACACCCCCACCAAGCTCACATCTTACAAAACTGTGAAGGTTTAAAGTTGAACAGCCTGAGCTCTGAGCCTTGGGGCCTGGGCTGCCCCCCCGCACCCCTGACTCCCGGTCCCCGGTGTGCTCAGGTCCTTCAGACAGCGGAGAAGGTCAGGTGACGTTCACCCCTCCTGCGGTGAATGAGTGGAGAGGACAGCAGATGGAGGATCAGAGAGGACCGCAGGAGCGAGCTGCACCCAACGTGCTGATTCCGGCTGTCAGACTCGCTCTTCTGTGATAAGCCTCCCGTCTGCAGGCCCTGTGTGCTTAGCAGGGACACTAGACATTTCAGGATGAATGGGCACCTTTTAACATTTGACACCAGATTGTAAAGTGCAAACTTTCAGCATCTTGCTTGAATGGAGCTGAGTTTTAGACGAGGGCCTGAGGCTGTGTGGGGACAAAGGCGTGGATCTTAAACAGCATTCATGCATGAGGGTCTCATTGTAAAGCGATCTCTCTCCCTCCCCCTCTCTCTCTCTCTCTCTCTCTCTCTCTCTCTCTCTCTCTCTCTCTCTCTCTCTCTCTCTCTCTCTCCCCCTCCCTCTCTCTCTCTCTCCCTCTCTCTCTCCCTCTCCTCTCTCTCTCTCTCTCTCTCTCTCTCTCTCTCTCTCTCCCTCTCTCTCAGTTGAGGTGAGGTTGATGGGTCAGTGTTATAGCAGGTTCCTGTAATGTTGAGAGCAGCATTCTTGTCCTCACTCTGTTTGTGTGTTGGAACGCAGAAGTCGAGAGAAGCTCCAGTGACACATTTCAAGGTTAAGATATTCACTGGGGGGGGTTCCTGTGCTCCTCCAGGTTTTTATATAGTCCTCTGCTGAAGCTCAATTACCCCAGTAAATCTATTTTTCTGGCGGATTAGCCCTCTGCATCAAGCAGTGTCCCATCATGCATTGCTTATTATACCATATTGAAATATGAGGCTTGGTGCTCGTGAGGTAATGAATGAGCAGGAAGTGGGAGATGGAGCCAGCCATTTCCTCTCACTGTAAAATGAGAATCACATCTACAATTAAATACCCTAACCTGGAGAGACAGGTGTGAAATTGGGTTGTGATGTGTGGAGATGTACCTGTCCCAGGTGTGAAATTGCACCCCCCCAAGGCAAGAGGGATGGGATCAGTGTGGGGTCTGTGTGTGAACTGATCCATTTGGTGTGATTGAACTTCACAGCTGTGGGATCAGTGGTGGATCAGTCAGAGACAGAGGTGCGTGATTCTCTGTGGGTCGGAATGGAACCGGTTCATGGCTGATAGTGACAGAATCAAATGCAGAGGAAGAAAAGAGATGTTCTCAGGGCTGAGAGAGTCCTTCCCTCCCAGAACGGAGAGGACAGAGGCAGGGACATGCACCAAAATCAGCTCCACACCACCCCCCCCCACACTGCCCCATACCCCCCCACACACAGCTGCACACCACCGGAACTGATCTGGGAACATCATGTCTCAAATCGAGAGCACAGAGGACGCAGGGAATGTGGAACTGATCTGGAAACATTCATCAGTGATCTGGTCCTTTTTTTGTATGAAGAGAGAAATGGAAGTACAGCTGGTTGTCTATTCCTTATATGCACGCACATGCACACACGCGCACACACACATGCACACACGCACACGCACACACACACACACACACACACACAGTGAGGAGGTGCCAGGCAGTGCCAGGAGAGGACACAGTGGGCAGTGTGTGGTATGCCCAGTAGGGCTGCCTCCCCGCCCAGGTACAGGTGGTCTTTATGTGCAGACAAAGCATCCCTCATTCTGCCCACCCTGCATTCAGGCAGTGTGACAGACGGCCAGAGACGCGCCCTGGCAGCGGGTCAGACCCCTCCCAGCGCAAACCCTGCAGCCCGGGGCTCGCCAGAGCACAGCAGGGGAAATCACTGCCGTTCTGTCATTGGCTGTGGAGAGCGAGAGGTTTGCATTCATTTCCAGAATAATCCGTGAGAGTAGGGTGGCGCACGAGCATCTCATGATGGTGGGATGGAGTTTTCAGCGGTCAGTGGGTTTCTGCTGCGCTGCGGCTCTCTCTCTGACCCTCACACACTCAGAGCTGCGGCTCTCTCTCTAACCCTCTCACAGTCAGGGCTGCGGCTCTCTCTCTGACCCTCACACACTCAGAGCTGCGGCTCTCTCTCTGACCCTCTCACAGTCAGAGCTGCCGACTGTTGAAACTTAGTCATTCAGAACTTCTGATATTGTGACTCCTTGTATGGCTTTGGCTTGTGTTGTACTCACTTGTAGGTCGCTTTGGATAAAAGCATCTGCCAAATGAATCAATGTAAATGTAATGTGACTCTATCACCAATTGCACATGAACAGGAAGAGTCCTCTCCGAGTCCTCATAAAATCACAGTCACACAACTGATTTCTCATCCTGTCAAACTGTATGGCTCCGGGGTGTCGCCCTGAAGTGCGCTTGGCCAGCACTCGAACGCACTCGACTTCGCTGGTGGGTGTGGAGATTAGGGGTTCACGTGACCGGGGCGCAGTGGGTTTGGGGTTCGGGGTTCGGGGTTCGGGCAGCGCTGGGAGCTGCTTGCTGTGTGGGCCGGGGGCACAGTGGTAATGTGACAGCCACAGCGTTGCCTCTCAGAGCCCCTAATCCACAGAGGGAGAGAGTCTTTAATGAGCTTTCTGAGGAGCAGAGCAAATCCCCACAGCACCTCACCCTCCTCTGCTGCTGGGTTCATCTGACTGCGTGCGTGCGTGCGCGTGTGTGTGTGTGTGTGTGTGTGTGTGTGTGTGTGCATGTCACTCTGTGTGTGCGCACGCGTGTGTGTGTGCGCACGCGTGTGTGTGTGTGTGTGTGTGTGTATGTGTGCATGTGCATGTCACTCTGTGTGTGCGCACGCGTGTCTGTGTGCGCGATTGTGTGTGTGTGTGTGTGTGTGTGTGTGTGTGTGTGTGTGTGTGTGTGTGTGTGAGAAAAGGAGAACACAGCAAGTGTTTTGTTGGGTTTGGAATGTGAATAGCATGTATGTGAAAAGCACTGATATGAGCTGTTGATGGTGAATTGCAGCAATTTCTCTGCAGAATGGATTATTTTAGATTATATCAGTGATGACAGCATCAGCATCAATGTGCTGTTTCTCTGTGGGTCTTTGTGACTCTGTGGGTCTTTGTGATAAAGAAACAAAATCACACACACATGCACACATACTCACACACGCAGACTGACACACACATGCATCTGCACTGTCCTTCCTGCATTCAGCTGCGCTGGTCTCTGTCTCAGGGGATATGATTCAGACAGAGTGTATTAGCATGCCCTGTCCAGTGGTGCCGAAGCATGTTGCAGGATTTGCGATGGGGGAGTGGGGGTCTCTTTTAGATGATTCCACAACTCTTTTGGATGTTAATTAGTGAAGGTTATTGGCCTAATTCTGACTTGAATACTTGTTTAGGGTCTTTCTCTCTCTCTCTATCTCTGTATCTCCCTCTTTCACTCCCTCTCTGCAGCTCCCTACCTGCACCCCTCCCTCCCTGGCCTCCTTTGCAGCTCTTCAGTGGACCAGCCACCAATCAACTTAAAAGCAGTTCAGCCTGTAATCTCTGTGTTTTCGCGTGTAGCTGTTGGAGTCTCGGTCCTTGTGTTGCTGTTTCACTGATGGGATTATGCCCGGCTCTGAGCGGTGACTGTGGCCTGATCCATGCTTTGGCTCTGTCTCATGTAGATGATCTCATCAAGGGTTCCTTTATTTAACCAGGTCTGCTGCTGTAGACACACTGACGAGCCTGTTCCCTCACTCTGATGGTGTTTTACTAAGCTGACAGTGCTCTAATGGAACTGTTTGTTCCATTATTAAAAGAAAAGTCTTTAAAGTGTTGGATTATAGGCCTTTGATGAGTTGTTTCAGTGTTGAAATGATAGAAAAATTACATGTTAAAATGAGTCAGTGCACAGTGTCAATTTCTCTCTCAGTGCGTCAGTGCAGGGGGGTATACCAGCCTTGCTTTTGCCCTCATCTACAGACAGACAGCCCTAACAGATCACTGACACACTGCCATTTATAATGTACATAAGCATCTAGTCATTGCCAAGCGATCGCTAATATTTTTTCATTTATGAAACGTGCAGTTGACTGACTCAGAGGAGAGGGACAGGCCAGGCTGAGGGGCTCTCAGGGTGTTGTGTTCTGTAGAAAGTGTGGCATGCTGCATTTTCAGATGTTTGCTGAAGGACAGTGGTGTGCAGGTGAGTGTTTTACCCACAATCCTGCTGGTTTGTTTGGAGGCGCAGGGTGCCCTGTTGGGGGTGCGCCCGTGTAAGCCCTCGATACGGAGGATCATCTGAGCGGAGACCCCAGTCAAGGTCACATCGCAGCTCTGACTCTGAACGGGTTACAGCGGGGCTAACTCCTGCTCCAGAACCACAGGACCCAACACACGCACGCACGCACGCACGCACGCACGCACGCACGCACGCACACACACACCTGCTGGCCTGAAAAGTAATGTACACACACACTCCCGTATGCCCATGCACAAACAGGCACACACATACACAGACACAGACAGACAGTGGAGGAAGAGGAAAGGAATTTTTGTTTCCCGTTCCTGCTGCGTTCCCCCTGCTTTGCAGCAGACAGTGGCGCTCCTTTTGAAAGGCCTCTGAGTATGAATTTCTCCTCTTTCACTCGGACTGAATTATTCAAGTTTGTTTTGGTTCTACATATATTTGCCTTTCAGCAATACAGCAAAGGTGAGAGGCTAATAGCAGACATTCAGAATGGGAAGAAAATTCAGCCAAAGACAGTAACCCCTGGCCCAAGTCTCACACACACACACACACACACACACACACACACACACACACACACACACACACGCACACACAGGCGCACAAACATGGACACATGCGAATGCATGCACGCACACACACACACGGACACATGTGAATGCACACGCATATGCACACACACACAAATGGACACATGCGCGCACGGACACACACACACACAGGCTCCTGCCTCAGTGTGCGCAGTGACTTGCTGAGTGAAGGTGACTGAGTGCATTGCAGCAGAACCCGGGGAGGCAGAGCGGTGGGGCATTACTCTGTTCATTTCCCTCCTTCCTCCCGAAAAAGCCTGAGGGTCTGATGCCGACATCTCCGCCCCAGTGATCTGCAGAGATGGAGCGGTCATGGGAGGGGTGTGTGTGTGTGTGCGTGTGTGTGTGCGTGTGTGAGCATGTGAGTGTGTGTGCGTATGTGTGAGTGTGTGTGTGTGTGTGTGTGTGTGTGTGTGTGTGTGTGTGTGTGTGTGTGTGTGTGTGTGTGTGTTGTGGGGGCGGGGGGGGTCTGAGAGGGGTAATTAATAGCTGTAATGTTCACATTCTGACTGCTTAGAGTTTGTGGCATAAATGAAACGTGTTTTGCTAAATTAATTATGTAGGTTAGTTTTTGGCATCTGATTAATGTCATTGTGCCGCTCTGTCAGCCCTGTGATTGACAGGTTCTTTAGAGTGTTTTCAGAAGCAGCCAGTGGCATTAGAACATGTACCAACCCAGCTGTGCAAGAGATCCAACTTCCACACACACACACACACACACACACACACACACACACACACACACACACACACCTTACATGCGCATACACACACATACATGCACCTACACACACACACACACACACACACACACACACACACACACACACACACACACACACACACATGCACCTACACACATACATGCGTGTACACATGCACCTACACATATGTACCTACACACACTTACACACACAAACCTAAACACACCTACACGCATATGCAGACATACACACATATCTATTCGTACACAGACACGTACACACGTGTTTAAATGTCTACACAGCGTGTACACACACACCCTCATGTGCACACATGTTTACAGTATAAAGAGGTGTGATGTGGTGCATTATGACTGTATGACCGTATGAATGTTTTGATCGAGAATAATGTGCGCGATTGGTAATTGTTAAACGTTCATCGCCAGTCAGCTCCGAAATGCGATACACTGAACCCTGTGAAGGAAGACATCATGTTATCACAGGAAATCATATTGTTTTTAGGACGCTGGAAACACAAGGACGCTCCTGCATTAAGCTAAATTGACTGTGTTCTCCGATAATGAAGCACAAAACTATTTATTCCACTATTCCTATTCATATGCTGAACCGCTGTCAGCTTCTATTTATGATGAATACAGAGAATGCAGATAACAGCCCTGAAGACTGAGAGAGTGAGAGAGAGAGAGAGGGAGGGAGGAGGGAGAGGGGAGGGAGGGAAAGGGAGGGAGAAAGAGAGAGAAAGAGACAGAAAGAGAAAGAGACAGGGACAGAGAGAGGGGGAGAGCAAGGAGGAGAGAGTGAGGGAGAGTGAGGGAATTGAGAGGGAATGAGAGAGAGGGAGAGAGAGAGTGAGTGAGCAAGGGAGAGAGAGAGGGAGGGAGGGATGGAGAAAGAGAGAGGGAGGGCAAAAGAGAGAGGAAAGAGAGATGTAGATTTGAAATGGGCATGGAGGGAGGGGGGACTAAAAGAACAGAAATCCATGCCCCAAAGAAAAGGAGTGAGATAGAAGAATACTGGGACTCAGTGTGTGTGCCTTTGCGTGTGTGTGCGTGTGCCCGCGTGCATGTGTGTGTGGGTGCGAGTGTGTGTGTGTTCATCACAGCTGAAACAGATCCCTCAAGTAATAAACATGAAATGCTCACATGTGTGTGTGGACAGGGGGGGTGAAGCAAAAACATCATTCATCCTGTTCATAAAGTTTACAACAACAGGATGAATGATGTTTTTGCTTCACCCCCCCTGTGATGTCATCTGCTGGGCATGATGTGTGTTCCTGTACTGCTGCTCCCAGCATGCACTGGGGTGGGGGTGACCGTGCTCATGCTGTGTGAGGGGGTGCAGGGGTGTTCTGTACAGACTGCCATCGCGGTGACGGCTGGCAGCTCAGTGCTCGGCATTCTGGCATTCTCAGTGCAGTGTTGCACTGTCTGATCCCTCGGAGGAGGCTGGGGGTTTGAATCCCATGTGGTGCACTCTAGATCATTGTGCTTGACACTGTTTGCCCCAGAAACCCTGTTGTACATAAATAAGACATCTGTGTTTGCTGACAGAGGAGTAACATTATTATGATTCTAGCCACATCCCAAAGGTCAGGTGCCTCTCTCTGGAGTCCTGGGTCTGTCAGCGAGTTCAAACGCTGTAGGGGTGATTCATTTATCGAAGGATCAGGTTATCAGAATGCAGCCAGAGCTGGAAGCGCAGCACAGTGAAAGCCTGAAGCAGCCTGTGTTTCCTCTCCAAACCCCACTTCACAGGGGCTGCGTGTGGCTCAGTGTTTAAGGTGCTCGCTTTGACGGCAGGCTGAGCTCTACAGCCCGGCTGCGATCTCCACCAACAATGACCTGGAGTCGACTCACGGAACAAAGTGGCTATTGGCTATTGGATAGGAATACAGGTGGGTAGGTTGGCCAGGGCCCCTGTAGTTCGTCAGGTCCCTGCGAGTTTCTCAGATGACGTCAGTGGAGCAGCACCTTATCCTCCAATGAGTGGCCGCTCTGCTGAACTGTGCTGTGGGATTGTGGGACAGCTGCTGGCTGTATGTGGAGGACTTCGTTCCTCTCACCTAAGCGTTCCTGTGCAAATGCAGAGATGATCTCCCAGCTGCTGACTTCAAAATGGGGAAAAGAGTATAAAAATGCACTTTCCTGTCCGCTGCATGAGGTCTTTTTGCACACAGTGGTGGCCGTGTTCCACAGGCTGCAGTGTGCTGGATGGTCACAGGTGTGGGGGTGCACTGCATAGACTGAGCTGTTTGGGCTCTTTGTAAGAGCTCTGACAGAATCCTGTGGCGCGCTACGGTTTCAGCGAAAAACGTGTCCTTGCACACTGTGGAGGAGAAACACATCTGTTTATTTGTGAATCCTGGAAGTCAGCATTGCATCAGACAGTGCTTTGGACTTCACTTTCTGGCTTTCCAGGAAGAGAGACTTCAGGAGTTTTATTTTCACACGTTTGAAGCTGCAGCTCTCCTCTTGCAGACTGACTTGATGGTCTTGGCACAGTTCATCAGAAGACGTTATTGATATGAGGTTTGCTCATCTGTGAAACGCTGTTAAACTTTTCAGTGATGCATTAAACACTTAATGTTCCCTCATAAATTACCTGACAATGATTGCTACATGCGTTCCTTCGTTTCTGTGGAATGACATTTTGTTGTTATGAATCCATCTGTGCACTTTTAATAGGGAAAGACTGATTAACGTTACATTCATTCCTTTATTAGTGATATTGGAAACAAATAGCTTTTCTCTCATTTTGACTGTGTGCCAGACCGGCTGTCCTTGGGGGAGGGACTCAGCTTAACACGAGCATTTGGAGGAGAAGCTGATAAAGAAGATGTCATCACTCTGCTCCCATCATCCTCTTTGTCTGTTGCCTGGTGGTGATGTGGCTTCTGCCCGTCTGTATCCCGTCTGCTCTGTAATTGCTTCTTTTAATTAGCTGGGGAAATGAGGGATAGGTTAATAAGCTCATAGAGGTGCAGAGGGTGGGGGTGTGGAGCTGTCAGTACCTGGGAGCGCTTTTGACAGGTGACATAAGGGGAGGGGCTGTCGTATGGAGAAGGAACCCAAAGCAGGTGCTGCATTAAGATTCATGCACATCTTTAATTCATACGGTGACTGATTATCAAATATGTGTCCTGTTTACGCAGCTGGGTCTCCGCTGCTGTGCTTCAGGTGAGGAACCTTGACCAAGGGCAGCACAGCCATGTGCAGCTCTGCACAGACACAGATACGCCCCGCAGGTCGGCGTGTCTCCGACAGTCAGCTGTCATTCCTGTGGTCAGGTGCAATGTGCTTGCTTAGGTGCCACTCCTGTGAGCTGTGTGATTTGTGGACTTCACTGGCCTAGACTCTGCTTTCACACTCACTCTCTCGCGCACACACACACTCACACACACACAGACACACACATGCATACACACACACGCACATTCATACACACAGTTACTCTTGCACAGAGTACTGGATATTCTATCACCTTGGAGCAAATAGTAAAAACTCTGTAGTTCAGTTTTGTTTGGCATGTTCTCCCTGCAGCGGTGAAAGCGTTTGTGAGCAAACACAGGGAGGATGTTGGAGTGTGTGTATGAATGCACCTCCAGTGGAGAACTTTCACTCAGCTACTGCGGTAAGAGTCAGGCTGGAGAGAAGAAAAGAGGCAAGATGTAAGCAGTGTTTGTCACGGGGGGTTTAGGTGAGTCTGCCAAGGCGATAATCAGGGATGGCCAGGCCTGCTTGCTTTGTCTGATAGGGACTGATATCCCCGACCAACAGGTTTAATGAGTCCTCCTCCAAGATTTCCCATGTCACCCTGCTGCATGGCAGGTATGTGACTTGGCTGCAGGTGGGGTTGGTGCAGCGGTCCTTCAGCAGAGCGGCATGGGACTCGGGTTCTGTAAAGGCGGGGAGGTGTCGTCTGCGTCCCTCTCCCTGGCTGTTTGGGCGGTGGCCATTGCTGCTGCCTGCTCTGTTTACCTCCTCACACTCCGGCTCTTATCAGCTCAGACTGAGGACCACACTGCCATTTGGGACGAAAAACGCTCTCCCTCCTGCTCTCTCTCTCCCTCTCTCTCTCTCCCTCCCTGTCTTTTTTCTTTTTTCTTCTCATGATTTCTCTATTGTCAAACATCACACATCACTGATTTGACACCTTTCAGTCATATATGCACGCACACACTCACACACACGCACACTCACACTCACGCACACATGCACACATGCACACACACACACACACACACACACACACACACACACACACACACACACAATGTGTGTGCTTGGGTTGGGATGATGCTTCTGGTGTCCCTGCTGTGTTGTGGTTTGGCTCTAATGGGGAGACAGGACAGAACCTCAGACTGCTGTTTATACCCTGGCTAATTGATTGTGGGTAATTGATTGCAGTATTGACAGGTGCTTAAACAGCCACTGACAGAGCCAGGCAGACAGAGGTAGTGGATGATTCCCGCACTAACCTGACTCTCCCAGCTCCACACAAACAGATGATTATAAAGGAATGAATGTCTAAACACAGAACCGCTGAATTTGGCCAGATAATGACATGGAGCTCAGCTGAGTGGATCTGGCTGATTGAGCATCATTCACTGTGAAGTGTGTAGCAAAACAACAAGCGTGAAGAGTCACAGAGGCCAAACAGCAGCGTGGCCTGCACGCCTCTCCCGCACCGCGGGCCAGACATGCTGCCTGACTCTCTGCAGCTGCTTCCCATTCCTCACAGGTGCATCTTTACCTGAGGAGCACAGAGCATCCGGAGCGCAGGAGCTGAGTCAATGACTCCCTCCGCCTCATTCTGCAAAACATTTGCAGAAACAATCATATTTTTTCCTTAGGAAGTGTGTATGAAGAAGTCATGTCAGATTCATGAACGGTATGAACAGATTCTGAATCCCAGCTGTGTGCTCCATTGGTTGTATGTAGGCCCTGCGTAAGGCAGAATTACACACCCTCAGTCCCACAATGCAGCACTTTCCTGCTGTCTCTGATTGGCTGAACACTGTCACGTGACCCTTCTGACCTTTGGCACCAGTTCTGCACCCTGCTGTGGGCTGCAGCTGCACAGTGCCGGTGTGAAGGGGTGGGTGGCAGCTGGACTCTGCTGTGACTCTCACTCTCTGCATATGAAGCTGAACTCTGTGCTGTGACTCTCACTCTGCATATGGAGCTGGACTCTGTGTGTGCTGTGACTCACTCTGCATGTGGAGCTGGACTCTGCTGTGACTCTCTCTCTCACTCTCTGCATATGGAGCTGGACTCTGTGCTGTGACTCTCTCTCTCACTCTCTGCATATGGAGCTGGACTCTGTGCTGTGACTCTCACTCTCTGCATATGGAGCTGGACTCTGTGTGTGCTGTGACTCTCTCTCACTCTCTGCATATGGAGCTGGACTCTGTGCTGTGACTCTCTCTCACTCTCTGCATATGGAGCTGGACTCTGTGCTGTGACTCTCTCTCTCACTCTGCATATGGAGCTGGACTCTGTGCTGTGACTCTCTCTCTCACTCTCTGCATATGGAGCTGAACTCTCTGTGTGTGCTGTGACTCACTCTGCATGTGGAGCTGGACTCTGTGCTGTGACTCTCTCTCTCACTCTCTGCATATGGAGCTGGACTCTGTGCTGTGACTCTCTCTCTCTCTCTCTGCATATGGAGCTGAACTCTGTGCTGTGACTCTCACTCTCTGCATATGGAGCTGGACTCTGTGTGTGCTGTGACTCTCTCTCACTCTCTGCATATGGAGCTGGACTCTGTGCTGTGACTCTCTCTCACTCTCTGCATATGGAGCTGGACTCTGTGCTGTGACTCTCTCTCTCACTCTCTGCATATGGAGCTGGACTCTGTGCTGTGACTCTCTCTCACTCTCTGCATATGGAGCTGGACTCTGTGCTGTGACTCTCTCTCTCACTCTCTGCATATGGAGCTGGACTCTGTGCTGTGACTCTCTCTCTCACTCTCTGCATATGGAGCTGAACTCTCTGTGTGTGCTGTGACTCTCTCTCTCACTCTCTGCATATGGAGCTGGACTCTGTGCTGTGACTCTCTCTCTCACTCTCTGCATATGGAGCTGAACTCTCTGTGTGTGCTGTGAGCTGTGGCTGCATTAACACTGTGGCTGTGTACTGAACTGGGCCATCTGGTTCCCCAGATGATGCTGGCATGAATTTTAGCATCTTGATTGGTTCTGTCTGTTTGGACGACGTCACTGGTGTCCACAGCATTAAGGCAGTGGAGCGAGAGGGTGGTCTCTCTGCCCCCCGCCTGGCTGCATCTGTGACAGGCCAGCAAGGCACTGTGGGTAAACATGAGAAATACAGGGGTACACACAGCTGAATCAGATGCCTGCTAATCAGCAACGATTTGTGATGTTTAAATAAACGGCCTTTATATTTAGTCGTTTTAGAGATAATTGTCATTTGCTAAAGTGAACTCTGTGACTCATTGCTTTCCATCCCCCTGTTTTCAGCATGACCGCTGATCCCAGTACAGCGGATCTGTTTATCTCTCTGTGTCTTCCGCCACCCCAGCGGAGTATGAGCCCCCACCCCCGCCCCCCGCACACCGCCTGCTTTTCTGCACTCCTGCCACGGGTGCATCACCCACCGCCTGCCACTGCTAAACAAGCTCGGCTTCTTCAAAGCTGATTCAATCTGCCATGCCTGTCTTTATACTGTGCTGTTTGAATCCTGTGCTTTTAGAACTAGGGTTTGTTTTCCCCATATTTATTAACACATGCTCTGCAGCTCAGACAATCCCATTGAACCAAGTGGGTTGCAGGCCAGTTACAGCATTGAAAATCATTTCTCTAAATTCATCGTGCATCAGGGGAGATTTCAAACGCTGTTAGAAAAAGTAAAAGAGGTCAGAAAGCCTGTATTTATTTTTGTTTTTTCTCTTTGTCTCATCGAATGCTGTTGCGTGTGATAAATATTGAGAGAGAGACAGGGGCCTGGAGTCTGACAGCAGCAGCCTCTCCAGCAGAAAGGGGAACTGAGCGTGAACTCTGAACTCCGACCTCTGAACCTGGAGTCAGTTTGTGTGTCTCGGTGTATGATCATGATATTACATGCACTATGAATCTAGCTGAAATGTAGTAACTCTGGATTTAAAATTGTATACAATGAGTAACACTAATAAATAGAAGGTCATTTTGCTGCACTTAAGGATAATCGATCTGCATGTTTTTAATTTTTGTTTGTGTTTGCAGTTTTTTGACCTTGCGGGACTTTTACTGCAGTTCTGGCTGCACTGTGTACCTGTTATGACAGTGTCTGATGGCCCCTGCAGAATAAGGCAGCTTCAGCTGTGTGGGTCTGAGGCTGGAAGAGGCTTCATTACTCATTAGCAGGGACAGCCACTCAGGACAGACTGCGCTCCCATTAATTACTGTTAATGAGAACTGGCAGCAGGAGCTAGGGGCGGAGCTCTGAGGAGCAGCCGCCTCCTGTGAGCTGCTGTTTACAGGCGGCTCATTAGAGGAGCAGAGAGACCGGCGGCGCAGACCGGCCCATACAGACAGCGTGGGGGGTGGGGGGGGAGGCGGCTCCTTACGTTTAGAAGCTGATTGGCTTCGCTGTGATTTTGTGGTGCAGGATCAATACATGGTGAAGCCCACAGACAGCAGGTGGTCTCGCGGGCTACCTGTAAAACAGGTAGAGGTCTGCTTTGGCAGGGAGTGGTGCTCATTTTCTGGGCTGACCTTTTATAACCCTGGAGCAGGAAACACCCCTGCCCTCATGAGCCTGGCCAAAGGCCTGCTGTGATGGAAGGAGGAAAGTTCTCCTATGGGCCTGAAATCTCATCTTTCACACAAACTCAAACGCACTCTCAGGACAGGTGAGGCGCAGAACGTGTGCTTTCCTCAGGTGCTGAATATTGGAGTCAGATGCTCTCTCTCCCTCTCTGGGGCTCGACCCCCCAGGCCGGTTGCGCCGTCCCTGCCCTCTGGGATCTGTCCTGTCCATCAGGTGGGTGTGGGGGCAGAGAGGGGTGTGAGAGATGTTGTTTCCAGAGAGGAAAGGGTTAATACAAACAGTGAGGTGGAGAAATGGCCCAAGAGTAAAGTGTCAGAAAATCTCTATTGTGCTGTGGGGAATGTGGGGAGGTGTGGAAATGAAGTGCGAGATAGCACATTACCGCACACAATGGCAGCCTGTCATTTGAGGAATTCAGCACCAGCAGCTGAGAAGAAAACCCTCAGATAAGAGTTTATTTTTTCGTGCTCATAATGGACCCCTTTAAATCCAGAGGCAATAAAAAGAAAATATATATAAAGAATTCCACTGCACACAAAAGGCAGCTGAAATTATTAGTGATTGCATGAGCAGCCTTCCCAGGAATCCCGTGACTTAACAATATGGCTGTTTGTCTGTTTGGTTCCGGTTCTGTGTGCCCCCTGATGGGGCTGTAGCTGAAAAACGCAGTGGAGCGTGTTTTTGGAGTTAAGTGCAGCTTTCTCTCTCCTCTCGAGCTCTGCTCGTGCAGATGTATCTCTGGCTCAGTAACATCACATCAACGCTGTGCCAATGCTGTGCCAACGCTGTGCCAACGCTGTGCCAGCGTTTGGCGTTGGTCCGTCAGTGTGATGAGTGGGAACGTGGCAGTAGTGTCACAGAGTCACGAAGCAACTGCAGCCTCTTCCAACACCCACATACTGAAAGTGTTCTCTTCCTCCTCCTCTCTGTCCTCCTCCTCTCCTCTTCTCTTTCTGCCAGATTTGTATTCTTATCCTTCTTCCTTGACAGTTTTGAGAATTAGGGCATCTTTTTCTAACTTTGACTGCAACAGAACCACAGCAAGACCCGGCAGATGAAACCCAACTGGGTGGCCGACAGTGTGTCTGACGGTCTGAAACCTGACCTGACCTGAGCACTTCTGCTGCGGTCACTGCGTGAAGCTGCCCCCTTCTGGCTGTGTTGGGTGTTTGTGTTCTACCTGCACACTTTCTGTCCTCACTGCCTGCAGTACATTCTCACCTGTCCCTGCCCCCGGAACCCCTTCTGTGTTATACATCTTGGATCAATACAGGATCTTTGGTCTTGGTTTTTGGGTTTTCCTGCCGCAGGTCATTCCTGTTTGCTTCAGTGAGCTGTGGCGTGCGGTAAACACAGTACACAGTGCACCTTTCTGGACATGTTACTTTTCTCAAAGTCTCAAAGATTTGGAATCACAAGATTTTAGTTTGTGCAAAAGCAATCCATTGTTTCCTCCTCCTTACTGCAAAATTGTGTGGTACCGTCTCATGTGACATTGGAATTTCTGATCACAGATCCAGCATACATCACTATGGTCCTTCCACACTCACAGATCCAGCACAGATTGCTGTTCTACTGCAGGATGCTGTTGTCGTCTCCGGCAGACAGGCCGATGGTGATCAGTGACGAGAGAAAGCTGAAGAAAGCTGCACTTAAAAAGGAGTTGCACTCAGTGCAGAATCTGCTCATGCAATTCCTGTCCTCTTATAAATGCTGCACGGTCTTATTCGTCATGTCACCCACAGGATGCGGCGTGCCGTCTGACAGATTGTGGTTTGGAAATTGTTCTATGTGTTGAAAGGGTCTGGGCAGCTTCTGCAGAATGAGGAGTCTGAGTGCGTTTCATCTCTCTCGCGCGGCCGGGAATTCAGCAGCTGTTTTGAAGGTGATTCATGCTAATGGTGTCGCACATTGCTGGTCTCTGTAAACTGCAAATTGCAGAGTGTGAACAGCACCCACATTAAAGATGGAACACAATGCGTCAGCATCTCGTATTTTAACACCAAGTTAGATGCTCTTTTGTGCTGAATGAAACCTAACATGAGAATGAAAGTAAAGAGAGAGAGATTTGATAGCTGGTGTCCCACCTGCAGCCCCTGTTTCCCGGGAGGAGGAATGGAGGCTGTTTTTCAGCATGAGGGATCCTGCTAGCGGGTGCTGTGCAGGCTGGGAGGTTCCTGTTCATGGCTTGTTGATCAGGGTAAGGCCAGACTCACACTGAAGTGACCTTCAACCTCTGAAGCAGGACATACTGCTGGTGGTGTCGGGAGGATCTACACACCTGTGCACACCTCCTCACACACACGCTGATTTCTTTGTTTGTAGCTAAATGTGAAGTGGAACCTATAGGTCTTCGTGATGCTGACTGTCATCTTTTCAAGTGGCAAATAACTGTAAAAGCTGGCAACACAGCTGATTTACATGTGCACACAGAGTTCATCTCCCAATGGAGTTCTGACTGCACTCATGGGAGCAGAATTTTTCACTTTTGTCACAGACATGTTAAATATTACAGTGATGCCATATATGTAGGCAGCAGAAAACTTCATTAACTCCGATTATTATAATTATTGTCTCACACACACACACACACACACACACACACACACACACACACACACACACCCTGAACACACCACTGGTGTGTGTGGATGTCTGGTTGATGTCCTCATAGACAGGTGTTGCAGGTGCATGCTTTGTGTCTGAACGGGCCCTGGTCTCTGTGCTCAGTGTCTGCACAGTAGGGAGCTGCATTCTGATATACAGTCAGAACGTTCCGGAGACAAAATCACTGTGGAGGAGAGGAGAGATGTGAAAGAAGAGAGAATGGAGAGAGTGAGAGCAAGAGGCCATGGCAGCTGAATAAATACTAATTTTTGCCCACTCTTGTCTCCTTGTCTCCGTGGTGACGGACACAGCAATCTGGGCTGTTCCTGGAGGTGCAGAGAGCACTGAGGTGGGGTGTGCTGGAATGTGGAGTGTTTCTGAAGAGCTTCAGGCCAGCAGCTGTCAGGAGCAGGCAGCTCCGGAGGACTGCAGGGCCCGCTGCTCTTTGCGCCCTGTCAGATCTGCAGTTTGTTTGATTTCATTGCTCTCTGTTTTCACAAACGTGTCTAAAGTGCACTGCTGCTGTTTCTGCTCACAGGGCTACAGGCCTGCTGCTCTGTGAGCTTTCACAGGTGTGTGTGAGTGCGTGTGTGTGCATGCGTGCGTGTGTGTGCATGTGTGTGTGAGTGTGTGTGTGTGTGTGTGGTGTGTGTGTGTGTGTGTGTGTGTGTGTGTGTGTGTGTGTGCGTGTGCGTGCATGCATGCGTGTGTGCGTGCGTGCGTGCGTGTGTGTGTGTGTGTGTGTGTGTGTGTCATGGCAGTGGAGCCTCTGTGTGTCTGTAGCTTCTGCTGCAGAACAGAGACTGATGGGCCAAATCCTGCAACCTACTGGCAGATCAGCAGCAGCACTGAGTGCCAGTTCCCCACCAGCACAGAACATTCCCCACCAGCACAGAACATTCCCCACCTGTACAGAACATTCCCACCTGTACAGAACATCTTCCCCACCTGTACAGAACATCTTCCCCACCTGTACAGAACATTTTCCCCACCTGTACAGATCATTCCCACCTGTACAGATCATTCCCACCTGTACAGAACATCTTCCCCACCTGTACAGAACATCTTCCCCACCTGTACAGAACATTCCCACCTGTACAGAACATTCCCCACCTGTACAGAACATTTTCCCCACAGCAGAGGTGGAGGTGCTTCAGCTCTGCAGCACATGCAAAACAAAAACAGAAAATATGAGCCACACAGAGAGGCACCTCTTTCTCTCATCCTAAAGCACCTCGAACACAGCCACAAATCAATCTATCAGTTACAGAAATCTCAGATCAGACAGGAAGGGGGGGGGGGGGAGAGGGAGAGGAGAGAGAATGAGAGAGAGAGAGAGACAGGGAGAGACAGAGAGGGTGGGGGAGAGAGGGAGGCGCAGAGCGCTGCTGGACATGGAACAGAAGTGTGGAACAGCTTGTCTGATTACTGCGCACCTGTCAGGGCTGTTTACAGTGCGACGCCAGCGCAGGTGTCTGCTTCTATAATTCAATCAGCCTCGTTTGGTGATAGTTACAGGAAGCTGGGGCTGGGCGTGGCCCTCCCCTGCCTGTGATTGGCTCCCAGCTCGCCCAGCAGTGCTCCGCAGAGCAGGTCATTTATTACGTGTTTGCTAAAGCCAGTCGTCTTAAATATCTCACTGTCAGACACAACAGTATCCTGCCTCCCAGCGTCTGCTCCTGCAGCCCTCTGAGGTCAGTGACCCCTCAGAATAGTGAACACAAATGGTGAACAGTAAACACAAATTGGTGTAAAAGTTCCTGGAGAAACGGTGCATTGAGCAGAGTGCTGTAAGGGACTGCAACAGTATTGGATACTCATTTGTTAATATTTTCAGACATTTTCATAAAATCAAGACTCTTTATCTGGCCATTGCCAGCTATTTGTGTCTGTCTTGGCTTTAGCTCACATTGGCTGGAAGCATCTATAACCATACTAGTGATGGGAGAATGCACCAGAAAAATGCAACATAAAAACACAGGAAGGAATGTTGTGGGACACTGTGATGAGCACATCCTCTGTGGGAGGTCAGAGGGTTATCATGCCCTTCCAGGACCCACGTCACTCCATATCTTTTGATTGAACAGCTTGGGTCTGTGAGCTCAGTCAGAGAGAGATTATCTCTGTGAGCTCAGTCAGAGAGAGATTATCTCTGTGAGTTCTGCCAGAGAGAGATTATCTCTGTGAGTTCAGTCAGAGAGAGATTATCTCTGTGAGTTCAGCCAGAGAGAGATTATCTCTGTGAGTTCAGTCAGAGAGAGATTATCTCTGTGAGTTCAGTCAGAAATGCCTGTATCAAAAGGATGATATCTGCACTGGCTGGTGCAGAATCCCTGGAGTAAAATTACCAGAAGGGTCATTATAATGCTGTACGATTCTCCTCCTCTTTGCTTTCTCTTTTTCATGCACACATGCGCACACACCCGCACACACACCCGCACACACCCCTGCTGTGGTTGGCATGCACAGCAGTCTGGACGCTCCTGAATGCGGCTGTTTTGGGAGGAAGCAGCATAATGTGAGACACAGAGGGGATGATGGTCATTCGTCATGGCAGGAGGGTTGTCTTCCTCAGGGCTACAGCCGTGCAGGTGAGGGCCGTGTCTGCTGGCTGCCTGATGCCTTAATCTGAGCTGGAACGTGCCCCACGCAGCAGGCAGCTCCTGTGTGAGGGCGGCAGCCGCCACAGAAATGCAGGCAGGAGCTGGACTTAGCCTCCACCAAAACCTCTCTGCTGGAATGTTTGGCCTGTCTGCCAGGAATAGAGAGACTATGAAGGGGGTGAGAGGTAGAGAGACAAACATATTCACGAAGATGTGAAAAGGAAGGCGATGTTCTTACATCCAGGATATTGGCCAGCACTGTGCGTGACTCCTGCTCTCTGCTGAATTAGGCACTGGAGTAGAAACTGAGCAGCAGTAATCATTTAAAACCCCTGTGTGTGTGTGTGTGTGTGTGTGTGTGTGTGTGTGTGTGTGTGTGTGTGTGTGTGTGTGTGTGTGTGTGTGTGTGTAATCTTGATTGAGACAGTATGTTGGGAGTTGACTGTGTTGGTGTCACTGCGTTGGAGGATAATTGTGCCGGTACCTTTGGGTGTGGGATTGTGGGTGTGGCACCCCCCTATCCCTGATCTCTGCCCCCCACCTCAGCCAGCTCTGCCCGCTATCTGGGGGTGACTCTGGGGGGCACCCCCTCTCCTGCCCATTACTCTCCCAGCAGATGGATGGCCAGCTGGCCCCCACTCTCTCTCAGCACAAAGGAACGTAACGGAGTGATGAATTATAATAATGCCAGCCTCTGGCCTCAGAGGAATCGGGGGGTTAAACGGTGTCAGCGGTGTGCCGCGGTGTGTGTCTGAACGGACCGACCCGCTCACAGGGCTACAGAGCCCAGGGAACGTGCGGTTCTGCTGACGGGGTTCGGGTTCTGCAGCTGGAGCTCAGCAGGGGGCTGTTGCATTGTGGGATAGCCTCCCTCCCCGGCCGGGGTTCCGAGCAGCGAGCAGTCATGTGAGGTGCTGTGGGGTGCCTACTGCATGTCCAGGGTGTGTTTTCATTATTCAGGCGTAATGGCAGCGTTGTGTCAGGGCCCTGCACAGCGCAGCGGCTATTAAATCAGATTTAGTGCTGGGCACAGCCCTGTGTGACCAAGGACTGCGCTGCCCCCCCCGCCCCCGCTTCTGTGCGCATGCCATGATGGGCCCTCAATTTGCTCCCCGGAATGAGTTACATTCCATTCAGCCTGTCGCCGTGGTGAAACGGAATTAAGGACACGGATAAAGGTATTGTGCTAGAGTAACCACGGCGATGGCGGAATACCAGCAACACGGAAACACTTCAGCTCTGACGTCCTACCTGATGGGCCACCCATTTCCTTGGTAATGGGTTTTTTTAAAGCGAGTGTGTGTGTGTGTGTGTGTGTGTGTGTGTGTGTGTGTGTGTGTGTGTGTGTGTGTGTGTGTGTGTGAGAGTGAGTGTGAGTGAGAGAGGGACGAGAAAGAGATGCTATAAAACATGAAAATAAATGAAATCCCAGAGGAAGGATTCTTCTTTTGTTCGTGTGTCGTGACTTGTGAACTGAGCATATGCTCTGTGTGTCTGCACTGTTTGTGGTTGCGGGTGGAGCATATAGAAAGCTGTTTGTGATTGGTGGGCATCCTGTGGGAAGCCCTGGAGGTCATTCATCATATGTGGGTGTGGAAGTGGGGTGTTGGTGCGTTCACAGTCATGGCCTGATGTGTGATGTACACCACGCCACTCTCGCCTCTCTGAGCGCTCTCTACCTCAGCCAGACCCACACATACAGACATCCTGTATTAGATTTATAAGTGATAGATTTTTAAAATATGTTGTTGTCAACATAATATAATTTTGAATACATTAGTGAGATTTATGGCCTCACGGTGGATGGTGTATTGCCAGCGGTATTGATCCAGTGAATATAAACATCTCATTCATCATTCCCCAAATATCTAATCTGTATGCCTCCTCTTCACCCCTGGCCTGTGAGAAACTGTGTGACTGGGTGTGTATGTAAATAGGTGTGTGTGTGTGTGTGTGTGTGTGTGTGTGTGTGTGTGTGTGTGTGTGTGTGTGTGTGTGTGTGTGTGTGCAAACATAAGAGGACAAAAAGTGTCATTCAGGTAAGTGTTAATTTGAGCATCGCATCGCGTATATACCTGAGCATATTAATATGAATATGTAAATAAAACCATCTCACAGATGTGTTGTGGGCCTTATTACTGGAAAACAGTACGTAATATTAAAATTTTTATATTTCCCAGGCTTAGTGTGGAGCTGCTAATGCTGACTCTGTATCAGTGCTACAGAGAGGGTGTTTTGTAAAGCTGCCTCTCTCTGTGGACAGAGACAGACTCTAGATCAGCACTACAGAG
>CM032885.1:38188258-38230758 GCA_019176425.1 Megalops atlanticus
GCTGATGAATGAGGTCAGACGCAGATCAGACGATGAGACACACAGATAATGTCAAGGCCGTCCCACAATCCTTCATTTTGATTCCCCTTTTCGTTCGACCGATGAACGACCGACAACGAGAAACAGAGGGGTTCTCAGCTCTGTGAAACTTTACGCAAACTGCAGTTTCACAGAGAGGGGGAGAGACTGCCGTTTCACAGAGAGGGAGAGAGACTGCCGTTTCACAGAGAGGGAGAGAGACTGCAGTTTCACGGAGAGGGAGAGAGACTGCAGTTTCACAGAGAGGGAGAAAGACTGCCGTTTCACAGGGAGAGAAAGACTGCAGTTTCACGGAGAGGGAGAGAGACTGCCGTTTCACAGAGAGGGAGAAAGACTGCCGTTTCACAGAGAGAGAAAGACTGCCGTTTCACAGAGAGTGAGAGAGGGGGAGAGTGACAGAGACACAGAGTCCTCTGATCATTTGTATGTATTGAATGGCGTCTCGCATCTGCATCAGTGTGTGAAACGAGCGTTCTGAGCAGAGGCTGCGACTGGCACACGACCTGGACGGAGACTCCAATGACGTTCCTCATAAAAGGCCACCGTCATGCTGTTACACTTACAAAAAGAACACCCTGCCATGCAATCAATATGGCAACGTTCCTGAAGTGAGCAGACCTGAGTAGGCTTGAGATTGCTTTGCACTTGCATGGTAGAGGCTAACATTTCAACAGGTGTTATACTGACTGAAAGACAGTAATAGCTTTAAATCATATGTGAATTGGTGTTTATGTAGTGATACATTACTAGTGTAGTGAAGACTATATGCATGTAAATGGAGACAGACGAACAATATGGAATAATAATAAACGTGTTAATGGTGTAATGATGTGCTTTTTGACTGCTGCAACTTGCCCTGTGTTTGTCACATACAGAAGCTCAGCAGCAGTGTTTGCCTGACTCCAGGTGGGTGTGTGGTCAGACCCTCGTATCTGCAGGGCAGGTTGATGAGGGTCAGCTGAATCGGGTGACCTCTGAGCAGTGACATTCACCAGCCTGAGTGCGTGGGGGGTGGGGGTGGGGGCAGCATCCATTCCCTCCAGCACCCCGGCACAACAACAGCAACACAGACTGGATCCAATGAGCATACACACACACACACACACACACACACACACACACACACACACACACACACACACACACACACACACACACACACACACACAAACAAATAAACTGTGGAGGTCATGCAATACTTCCCTCCTTCCTTTGTTGGAAATGCTTCTCTCCACTCCTTCAATTCTCATAATTCTGTATTGATTTCCTGAAGAGATGACATTTACGCCGGGCTGTGTGCTCAGGGCCTCGTTCCCACCTCGCCGGCCCCGCACCCCACGCCCCGCGTCCCGTGCCCCGACCGCTCCTGTAATGGGCTGTCCAACGCCCCTCACCCACCAGCAGATCCGATCACGCCCCGCAGTGCGGCCCGTAATGAAACGCCACCGCGACCTGCTCCATGCCACAGGAACGCACACATACAGCTCACAACATCAGTGTTTTTCTCTCTGCTGAGAAACGCTGGCTTTACGTTTACTGTAGAAAGCCCCACACACCTTGCCCCCTCTCTTTCCCAGTATCTGTGTCAACCTCCGCTCATTAACATGGAAGAAAGAGTTGAAAGGAAAATGATCTTTCCATCAAAGCTTTTTTTCATATAAAGAACTCTGACAATGTATTTTCCAGCCTGCATATAGAGGAGTGATCTCCCACTGCTGACTAGTGTGGACAATGGATTCATCAAGCCAATAGGTAGCATCACAGACAGCGTTCGGACAGAGGCACAGACAGCGTTCGGACAGAGGGACAGACAGTGTTTGGACAGAGGGACAGACAGCATTCGGACAGAGGCACAGACAGCGTTCGGACAGAGGGACAGACAGTGTTTGGACAGAGGGACAGACAGCGTTCGGACAGAGGGACAGACAGCGTTCGGACAGAGGGACAGACAGCGTTCGGACAGAGGGACAGACAGTGTTTGGACAGAGGGACAGACAGTGTTTGGTTCTTCAGGAAGAGGGGCAGCTGAAATCCCAGGGCTGGTTGAGTCTCTGAGGTTGGGCAGTGAGGGGCTCACCTGGCTTAGGTGCAGCAGCTGCACTTTAATCCAATGCTTTGGGTTTGAAGCCCCTGTAGTCAGTGCACCTCACAGCTCCCTGCCAGAGTCCACCTGCAGAAACGTAGTAACAACAGCTGCGATGTTAGCATTGTGTGTTCATACCAGCACTGCGTAAGGAGAGCACTTTCAGGCTGGGTCCATGGGTCTGTTCTGCTGCAGGGGGCATGGGGAAGGGGGGTTAGGGAGCAACACTGCATACCTGGATCACTCCAGTCAGGGGTTAATACTCATTGTAAGTTTGGCCTCCAGTTTCTGAGCAGAGCACATGATTCCGCAGAGAGGGCAGCTGGGTCTTTGTTCTTCAGAAGCCGTAGAAAGACCCCATCTTTGTGCTGAAGGCCCCTGGCTGTGCTCAGTCTGCAGGGACTGATGCAGAGCGAGTCATTATTGCCTTGTAATGACTCCGCCATGCTAACTAATGGCTTAATGCAGCAGCCCACATCCTTCAGAACAGCTTCTGATAAAACAATTAAGCTTGGCTGCTTTTCCGCCAGAGACCCAGGCGCTACTCCCTGGGGGCGTGAGATAAAATATGGCTACCGCTCTTTATACTGTCAGGATGAAGGAGACAGCAGGGGGCTCCCTCAAACAGCACTGCACACACACACACACACACACACACACACACACACACACACACACACACACACACACAGTCACACACACACACACACTCACACACACTCACACACAAACTCACACACACACACTCACACACACACAAACTCACAGTCTCACACACACACAGACACACACACACGCACACTCTCACACACACACAGTCACACTCACACACACACTCACACACACACTCACAGTCAAACTCACACACACACACTCTTACACACACAAACTCACAATCACACTCACACACACACACACACAGACACACACACACACACACAATCTCACACACACAAACACACACTCACACACACACACACACACACACAGACACACACACACACACATACACACACACACACACACACACTCTTACATACACACACACATCACACACACACACACACACAGACACACACACACACTCTTACACACACACACACTCTCACACACACACACACACACACACACACACACACACACACACACACACACACCCCCACTATGGCTTTAGTTATTAGTGTGGCAGTTTTCCAAGAAATTTCAAAGAATTTTCAAAATCAAGCACAGAAAATCCACAATCTTTTTACAGCCATCTTTTAAAGCAAAATGAGGAGAACCTCTAAAAAGAACAGAAACGCCCCCACTCCACCACCTCTGCATTGCACTCTCAGCTAACAGCTGGTTTCAGACAGCTGTGTGAGGCGCAGGCCTGATCTGCACACCTGTCTGTGTGTTGGATGCAGCAGATGGAGACTGACAGGCAGATGCATCTGGCCCGGCAGCTCGGAGGCGTTTCTGCACAGACAGCCCACCGTGGCTTCAATTACCTGTGTTTCACTTTTACACTCTTTAGTCCCAATCATAACTCAGTGCTCACTGAAAGATAAAAAAAACACTACTGAAATACAAAAGACAGAAGACAAGGCACTGGAAACCATAAAGTACACCTGATTTGTAGATATGCTGCTAGCACGCTTTATCAGGAAACTGAGGAGAAGAGAAAATTAAAACAGAAGATAAACCAAGATAATCAAAGCCGAGATGTAAGAGGCATACAGAGAGCTAGAGAGCAGTCATAGCTAGAACAGAATATGATTGCATTTGTGAAAAGAAAATGGCTTAAATCTTAAATTGTTAGCTAACCAGCTAACTAAATGGAAAGCAGTTAGAGTAGGCAATTACAGGCTACATTGTTGTATTTTTGAATGGTCACCATGGAGACCAGCCACAGTAGTGAGAGCAGTAAAGCTGCTCAGACCCCTCACTGCTGCATGCAGGGGATGGGAGGGAGCTCCGCATCCAGCCCCAGGGACCCTATTTCAGTACAATTTACCACAGATGGGTTTGAGTTTTACTGTGAGTTTTACAATGTGCATGGTAGCTGAATTTATTTTAAACAGCTAATTTTTAGGTATTCAAGCATCAAAAAATGATGCCAATGTCAATGCCCCCCCAGCCCCCAAACACTGTGGACTGCAATCACACCCCAGCCTCAAACCTTAGATCATGTTGTATCAGATTAACGTGTAACTGTAATTTCGTTCAGCCTTATGAGCTCTGACTGGATGGCCTCAGTTTTCCAGCTTTCCGCAGAGACCTTATCAGCACTGAAGGACTGCACCACTCTGCAGTAGCACTGTATCAGTCTTTCAAACTCAATCTCGGTGCCCTCCTCACCAATCTTACAAATGACACTTCAGTCGTACTGTGAGGGACAGAGGTAACATTTATACAATCAAAAAATAAGCCAAATCATAATGAAAAATGGTTTGACATGAACTGTGTGATGCAGAGGTGTGAGGTGTGGGGCCACTCCATCTTTATAAATGCACGAAATGGGACATGCCTCAAACAGAAACGCTACATGCACAAATAACTCACACATGCAGAGAAAAACACCCAATGTTGCATGCAGTTTCCATAGACAAAAAGTAAACAAAAGGAGCATTTCTGGATGCACATAACAGGCGTGTCCTGAGGTAATCAGCTGAAGTGGTGTCCCTGAGAATTAAGAATGCATTGTGGTTATTTGTAGATATGGTTAAATGTTCTGCTCAGTGGGTGGCCGGGTCAGGCGTGGGAGCTCAGGGGTCAGAGAGGTGGCCAGTTCCACGGCAGTTCGGTCTGTACTGAGCATGCTCAGAGACACGAGTGGGATAATTTGAAGAAAAAAGGCCAGTGTTTCTTTCAGGTTTTGGAAATGTAGAGACTATTTCTGCAAACTTTCACCATGGTGTGTGTTTTAGCTTTGGTATTGGTGTGTGTGTGTGTGCGTATGTGCATACATGCGTATGTGCGTATATGTGTGCGTGCGGACTCTACACTGTACCTTCAACAGAGGCCAACTGTCACAACCCAGATGCAATCTCATGTCTCTGACTTCTGAGCCCCTATGTCTCTGAAAGATCCTGCTCTCAGAATGCCTCAGATCCACAGATTGGTATAATGAATGTGTTGTACTTGTTCTTGGAACATGATGTTTTTTTAAAGAAAGCAGGGAAATGATGAAATGGGCGTTTACATTTTACATTTTCACTGATTGGCTCCAGGGGTTTGTTGCTCTGCAAGAGGCCATTGGACTGTCTGTAGGTATGTGCATTCAAGACATCATGATTGGAGGAGACAAGGCTGTAGGCATGTGCATTTCAGACGTGATTGGAGGGGACGAGGCTGTAGGTGGGCAGGTTCAGGATGTTGTGATTGGATGTGATTGGAGCAGCCGTGCAGACGCTGCGGCCCTCCAGGACCAGGTGAAGTTTTCCTCTCGGTACCTGGCACATTTTTCAGGACAATACAGGTGGTGGTGCATGAGCAGAAGGAGCATTTATGTAGAACTGTGACACAGAAGACAATTAAACAAGACTAGGGATTGTGTTGAACTGCAGGATACATGGATTAACAGGTTTCTCTTTGTGTTCATTACATAACACAGAAAGTTAAGATGGAAACAGTGTGCAGAGGGTATTTTACAGCCAGTTAAAACATTTATTATTTATTATAAATAATAAATGACATATGGATATCTCTCTCACACTTCTGCTGGCCCGGGCTAGTAAGATGTGTGTCACGGCTTTGGAATGATATTAGACATAATGAAACTGTTCCTAAATTCAAAACTTAGCTGAAGACACACATTTATGTAGCATTGACTGTACAACATTGTAGTGTGCCTTTATAATGCTTTTAATATCTCGTGTTTATGGTTTTCTCTGTAATTGTAAATGTGAATGATTGTGTGTTTTGTTTATGTTTGTTTATGTTTGTAGTATGTATAAATTCCAAACTACATCTTGGAAAATAAATAGATTACTTTTATTGTTGTGCTGAAATAACTGTGCTGCTGAATGACACTGAAGTGTGTGTGTGTCTGTGTGCCGGCACTCTCACTGCAGTGTGTCTGTCTGCAGCCTCCAGCAGCCCCACCGGCCTGAAGGGGGCGCTGTGTCTGTTGGCATGCAGTATGTTACAGACAGCTTTACAAATGGCTCTGTGAGCAAAGCACAGCGGTGCCATGAGTCTGAGGCAGGCTTTAACCCCTCACTGTCCTGTTCAGGTGGTCCGAACCGGAGCCCAGGAAGACACAGACACGGCCTGCGTACCTGGCTTCCAGGTGAAGGAGTACCAGGTGCAGTATGATGGAGGGTTCCGGAAGGAGGAGCCTCTTCTGAAAGGTGAGTGGAGGCCAGGGCCAATATGGATAGCTGATGGGTCAGAAACAGGAAACACACACACACACACACACACACACACTCACAGGTCCCTGTGCAGGGTGTTTTTCCTCCTCCTGGTCTCTGGTGAGTGGTGATTAGGTGATTATGTGTGTCTGTTTGAGCTGCATATTCATTAGAATTCATGCAAATTTGTTTCTATTAAAAACGGGAAAGGAAAACCCAGGGCCCAAAGACAACAATAACAAAATGTTCTGCCGCTTATGAATTATTCCTCTTGATTGTCTGATGTTTACAAAAGCTTCCTAAGTGATCTTCACAGCGATCCTCACTGTTATCTGGGCTTTGTCTGAAAACTTCCGGTGAGCCTTCTGAGGGCTGAAGGTGACCTCAGAGCACCACCCAGAGTCTGCTGTCCCTCTGTCTCATCTGTGTGTGTGTGTGTGTGTGTGTGTGTGTGTGTGTGTGTGTGTGTGTGTGTGTGTGAGAGAGAGAGTGTGTGTGTGTGTGTGTGTGTGTGTGTGTGTGTGAGAGAGAGTGTGTGCGTGTGTGTGCGTGTGTGTGTGTGTGTGTGTGTGTGTGTGTGTGTGTGTGTGTGTATGTGTGTGTGAGTGAGGGATAGTCTCTTTACTGCAGAACTGCCTTTAATCCTCTCTGATCTGATCTGGGATGATTTGAGAGTTTTAGGAGCTGAATCTGTCCTGCACACAGGCAGGTTTGGGGTCTAAGGGGAGCAGCTCTGCAGTGTCATACCGGACTGTAGTGGATTTGGGAAGTGAAGTTCAACATGGCCTGGCTCTTCCGCTCACAGATATAGTGGTATTTTCTCTCTGCTGGAGTCACAAGCGTGTCTGTGTGCACTGACTCTCAGAGGCTTAATGGAGTCAGAGTCAGAGTCATGGCCAGGTATGTTTGTTTACAGAGTTTCAGAGGAGGACAGGTGTTGGCAGGTGTGGTGTCCATGGTGAAAGCGTTAGGTGTGCGGCTCATTGAAGATGTTGCCCTGGTGTGGTTGTATGTACAGCTTGGGTAAGACTCTGCCCTGGTATGGCTTTGTGGAAGTCTTGGCTGTGGGCAGTGTACCAGTGCCGAGACCAGCCTTAATGATGCAGCGCTTTGTGTGCTTCTGGGCTCCTGAGTGAGTCTGGGGACAGTGTGAGCCTCAGATCCCGTTCTGCATGCTGTCAGAGCCTGGGACAGTCTCCTCACAGCCCCCTGCTGTTCAGGGATCAACACTAATGTCTGCCACTTCTCCTCTGAGATCTACAGTAATGTCTGTTGTCAGCTGTTTGCACGTGCAAGAGAGAAAGATTTCTTTTATTTTTGTGTCTCTATTTTGTATGTGTGTGTGTATAGAGTAGAATAATAGAATATAACTTTATTTTTCCTGTAGTAATTTTGAGTGTGTGTGTGTGTGTGTGTGTGTGTGTGTGTGTGTGTGTGTGTGTGTGTGTGTGTGTGTGTGTGTGTGTGTGTGAGAGTGTGTGCGCGCAGTGGTAATGGCAGTGCAGGTTGTGTGAGGGGGTGTTTGGTTGAGTGGCTGAGCGGTTGCAGTCTGGTGGCTGCAGACTGAGTCTCTGTGTATGGATGACTGGCTGCCCAGATGAGAAAAGACCAGGGAAAATCTCAGGAAACCACCAGCCTAGCAGAGCGACTGGCACACTGTGCTACAGCACGGTCTCTCCACCTCAACACACACACACACACACACACACACACACACACACACACACACACACACACACACATGGTCTCATGTTCCTACAATCTCAGGGTAATGAGTGACAGGAGTGTGGCCCAGTCAGACCTCAGACAGGAAGGGCCAACATATCAGAAACACATGACCACACCCCACTCAATTGCAGGAACCTCAAAGTCACTTCGATTTGAGATAATTTACTTCAAGGGGAATTTTCTTCCACTTTTCTATTTTGAAAGGTTTGGAAAAAAGAGTGAGAGGGGAATATTAAGAAAGAGACATTCTCGTGTGAGAAGATTAATAATGAGATCATTTTGTGTCCTCTCCTAAGCTAACTGCTCAATTAGCAGCTCCACCACTGTTGAGAGCTTTTCCACCCTCACGCAAATGTCTGCAGATGAGGCTTGCTCCACCTTACCACTAGGGGGCACTAGCTCACGAGTTGCCAAACTGTCTCCACTTCACGCACATACAGAGGAGTCATGGGAAGGTTTCACACCTGTGTCTGAAACTGTGATCATTCAACTTTACTGGCAGTATTATTTCATGAGACTATTGACATTGCTGGATTTTTTAATGATTAAATTAAAAATTTAGCAACACAGTCAAGGCTCTTAGATTTGACTTTAATGGGTTAATTGAAGCGGAAAAATGATTTGTGTCTCTCCATTCAATTTCACGTCTTCATATTTTTGCTTTTATCACTTCAGTTGTTCTACTTCAATGAGTGAAATATTCATCATTTTTCTTAGACGGTGGAACAGTGTTAGAACAAAGCAGTCCTTTGCTGTGCATTTTACTGCTTCAGACTTTCATCCCACAGAGCCACCTAGTTTAAAATCATATTCCAACATGCACAGCTTTCAAACTGGGAGAGAATGAGGGAGGGGGGGTGGAGAGAGAGAGAGGGAGAGAGAGAGGGAGAGAGAGAGGGGAGAGAGAGGGAGAGAGAGAGGGAGAGACAGAGGGAGAGACAGAGGGAGAGACAGAGGGAGAGAGAGGGAGAGAGAGAGGGAGAGAGAGAGAGAGACAGAGGGAGAGAGGGAGAGAAAGGGAAAGACAGAGAGAGAAGGGCAGAGAGAGAGCCTGAGGGACAGTGCGTAGCCTGTGCTGCATTAATATTGACTTTTGTAATGTATAAATGTATATTAATAATAATCATTAATGAATAATACATTTATAATTTACAGTTACATAAATAACAGTACATAATACGTAAATAATGTTTTTGTGCTACGTGTAAGGTTAATTATTGTTTGTTATTTATTAATGTAACTTGTATGTACATGTTTTCTTTGACTTTGTTTGGTTGTATTTGGTTGTTTACATTATTGTTCATATTGTTCCTGTGGCAACACAGCACTTCTTTGCCCTGCTAATAAAGCACCATTGAACTGACTTGAATTGTGAGAGAGGGATAGAGAGAGAGGGACAGAGAGAGAGGGAGAGAGCGAGGGGGGGTGTGTGCAGGGCTGCATTTGGTGGTTATCTAGTGATTAAGATGCAGAAAAGAGCATTGGAATTCTGGACTCACCTGAAACAGTGATCCAAACTCACTCCATTAAATAGCCCTGTAATACCAAGAGCTGAACCCAGGAGAGAGTCCCATTGGCCAGCTGGGTGAAGCTCAGGCCCCACTCATCACACAAAGCCCAGGGTCTGAAGACCGCAGAATTACAATACAATTGTAATGAGTGAACCTCTCACCTGACCACGGTAACGAATAAAAAACTGAAAATTATGTTGACAAGGTGCAGACTCAGAGAGCAGAGCCTGGCCATTGAGAGACTGAGACACAGTCCTGGCAGCACAGAGAGCACAGGCTAACACAGGAAGCACAGAGGGCACAGGCTGTGTTCACACTGTCAGCTTCAACAGGTCGAGACAGAGCTGCACTTTCACACACCACAACAGAAATAAAGCCACATAAAGAAAAACCTCTTTCTCCAAGTCATTCTGTTCCTCTGTGAGAGATACAGAAACCTGTCCATCCTCTGTGGAGAGGAGAGGAGCTGCATCATGCTGCCTGTCACAGTCTGAGGGACACAAACCAGAAGACATCCATTTTGACATACACTATATATCATCCGTTTCATCCAATATCAGTACTGATGGTGGTATTTCATAACATTAAGGCATATTTGAACTTGGACTTACACAAATGAGAGAGAGAGAGAGAGAGAGAGAGAGAGACTGTTTAAATTTGAACTGCATATATTTCATCACTATAACTTAATGTGTTTATATCCTGCATTTATTAAACACAGAAAATGGAGAGATAATTCTAGCAAAGAAATATTGTGGTTTCCACAGACTGCTAGTTGTGGAAGTATTTAATAATAATGAAAACTGAATTGTATAATTTGGATTGGTGTGTTGACTGCTGGTGGCGGCTTTTCAGTGTTAACAGTGTTTGCATCTGTGAGGTGAGGATCTGATCTCAGCTCATCAGGACCCGTAATGCTGAACGCAGTGCTGCCGAGGTTCTCTCACCGCTGGGAAATACCCTGAGAACTAAGATTAAACAGCTGGAGGTTAACATGGAAAAATGCAGTGAAATCAGAGTTACAGAACTAACAGTAGCACACATTCAGGGTTGAGTAGCTAGGAGTAACATAAATGAATAGTAACAGTATGTGACAAAGAGTTGTCTTAGATGAGAAATGAGTAACAGAGTTGTGACACAATAGTTAATTATTGCTTAGTGTATCCACGTTGAAGGTTGGTTCAAATGGTATGTTTTGTATGTTATACCTGCAAATGAATTTTTACAGGGAAATAAAATTGAGAACTACCATTGCTCCAGGTAGCACTCCTTCATTTGGTATTACAGTTTAGAGCACAGCCAGGCAGATTTGCTGAACACCTTTTATTTTGGTAATGAAGGAAACTGAATTTAAAAAAAGAAAAGTGAAATTGATCCAGCAGTCTCTCAGAACACCATGTTAATTCAGCGTGAGCCTGGCTTTCAGAGGCCTTATCCTGCTCTGAAATAAATGTAAACGCGTGGAAAAACAAAGTGCCTTCACAGAGCCGGCAGCCTGGGGGAAATTAGAATATCAGTTTCAGACGCGTCGGAGAGGCAGATGGAGCAGCGGGGAGCAGGATTGTCTGTGTTTAAAGCGTCAGGCAGCAGGCAGCAGTGTGTGTCTGCAGGACTGCCCTGTGCCGCTGCAGGAATCACTCTCCCCTCAGAGCGGCGGCCAGAGTCTCTTTTTCAGCTTCTCTGATTTAAAGTTTTTCTTCAGCCTCTTGTTGGCTGCAGAGTCTCACCTGAGACAGAAATAACACTGAGAGCCTCTTCACTCACGTGGGGTGGGGGGGGGGGAGCTTCTTTTCCAGTGGAGTTTATACTTCATTCCCCCATTCACCCACAGAGCCTCCTCTCTGCTCCTCTCCTCCTCTCCCCTCCTCCCCTCTCCTCTCCTCCTCTCCTCTCCTCTCGCCTCCTCTCCCCTCTTCTCCTCTCTGTCTGATTCTTTGTTAGGTAAACAGTAATATGTTGTTCTGAGCTTCCTTTCACACAGACTTCATTCACACCCAACACTGCAACATGTTGTGCTTATGTTACAGTTTCATTCAGAATTAATATTACAAAATATAATCAGTTATTTTGAGTGGGCATTATATGTTGACCTAAATCACAATGCCATTCATAACCATCATCAGAGAGGAGAGTGAGGATCCCAGAGCACATTATAATACACAGAGGTTAATCTAATTTTATATTAGCAGGCAGTATTACAATCTTTAGTCTCTGAGTTGCTTTTCCATTATAATCCAACAGTACAAAAGGAACAGTAAGAGGCAAAGATATTCTGCTGCCTTGGCATCCTGCCATGGCTTTATAAACCGAATTCTGTGCCGAAGTCCCCCCCACCCCACTCCCCCACTCTCTTTATTCAGAGGCTTTATCATCATGCGATTTAAAGAAGGCTTTGATCCAGATTGAAGCCACTGATGTTTCAGCAGATAAATGGAACAGGCATGTTCCTCTGAGCCATTTTATTCAGTTTTATAGGTGATGCCACAAGCTGGGATTTCTGGCAGTGTGTGGGAGTTTGCTATAGTTAGGGTGGGTTCAGCGTGGGCATTGTCTGGGATTGGTGGTTAGTGTATGTGCAAGACTTGCAGAGAGGGTAGTGCTAGTTTATGTACTGAAGTTCCTAAGTAAGATTTAAGAGGAGAATTGTCAGACAACCCGCTTGCATATAACCAGACCGGGTAGACAAACTGGTTTTGTCAACGATTAGAAAAATTCCACATACCATTTGCATCAGCTGTTCACAGCATCCCTGGGTTGTGTGTGGATGTGGGTTTTTCGGTTTCGGTATGTATATGGAGGGTTGTGTGTGGATGTGGGTTTTTCGGTTTCGGCATGTGTTTGCTTTTTGAAATGATTCCTGTCCAGATCTTGCCACTATCAGTGCTGGAATAGTGTGACTTTAATCGCTCCTGCAGGTTGAACTGAGCTATGATGCTTCATTTTTGGGTTGTTTTTAATTGACTACAAATCAGGCAAACACTTGACAAATGGCAGTAATTACAGCTGAAAGCAGAACAGACTGTGTGTGTTTCCCTCAGAGAAGAGGCAGGCTGACAGGGATGGATCAATCTGAAATCAGGGGTTAGAAACAGTGAACACATTCCATCAAATTCTCACTCTCTGCTGAGGAGTGTTACTCTGTGTATGTGTCAGTGTGTATTTTAGTGTTTAAATTTAAGGACCCTTTCTCCCAGTTACTGACATCTAGCAGGTGACAGTAGAGATTCCTGCAATGCGATTCATCCACAGATGCATGGTCAGTTCGGTGATGCATGGAGAGAGAGAGAGACTGAAGATTTATTACAATGTATTGTAATAAATTCAATTTCCAGTTTGAATATTTTGACTCATCTCTCCCCACATGCAAGAAATGGGATGATGAAGAGAAATTAAATTTCTTTTTGGTTAGGAAATCATGGAACAAAATATGTGTCTTGAGTGCCACCGCCTGAGGCTTGGCAACACTGTACACCTGTACGGTCATGATAATAACATGTATTTGTTGGGGCAGCAGTGGAGTGTAATGGTAAGAACCAGTGTTCATAAACTAAAGCTTGCTGGTTTGATTCTCCCTTGGGGCACTGCTCTTGTACCTTTGGGTAAGGTACTTAACCTGCAGTTGCCCCCATAAATGTTCATATTTGTATCTGTATAAATCGATAATGTAAAATTGTAACCAGTGTAAGTAACTCTAGATGGGAGTATCTGCTAAATGACAATAATGTCATATAATAAGGGAGGGAAAAGAAGTCCTGACACAGGGGCATGGGGTGTGAGGTGTTTCAGGGCTGCAGTCAGAGTCAAACACTGTTATATACTGTGTGAATGAAGGTGCCACTGCCATCTTTACCTTCAGGCCTCAGTCTCTCTATCAGAGAGAGAATTCTGTGCAGATGATGATAAATTCTATGCAGGGGTTGCATTACAGCCTGGATCTGTTAGAACATAACTGCCAGAACTGGGTTCTAGCAGTGAATTAAAAAAGGCAAAGATTATGGCAAGATTATTATCTGCTTTCTGCTTTACTGTAGAAAACACTGCACTGGGGCACACACTGAGTTAGGATTACCTCAGAGTGAAAATCACTGCATCAGGCGGCTTTGGTCTGCAGTCAGTGCATGAAAAGAAAAATCCCACAGAGCTGTCTGTGCAATCAAAAATATTCTATAAAAATATTCCCTTTAGAATTGGGTCTAAAATTATTGATAGTGTCATCCAGCCTTATTCAGCCTCAGTAGCTCACGCAGAGCTGAATTGGGTAGATAACCATTTTTAACAAAATCCTGAAAAGGACACTAAATAATCAAACATCCAAACAAAATACAACAAACTTTGCAACAGAAGAATCTTCTGACACCCAAGAATTCAGCCCAGAAAAGTGTCCTCTCAGTCAGCTGGCCCTGAACCTCACTACACTCACCCACACAAACAGAAACAATCGTATGGTCAGTACTTCTTTTAAGCTGCCCATTACAGCTAACCAAATCGTAAAGCAAATAAAAACATCATACCTGGAATATCAGAGAAGGAAACCAGATTCCCAAATTAACTTCATTTCTATCGGGCCCTAAGAAGGGAAAAGTTTTTTCTGCACTGTTAGATACAACACAGACACAGATCCTGATCAAGGCCTTTCGCAAATGTCTCAGTTTGTGATGACCAGTGGAAAGCTGCAGGCTTGCCAAGGAAATGACCAACAGCTCCACTGGCGGCACAGACTTCAGCCTGCCACAACCTGAGGGAAAAGCAGCAGCCTCCTGACAAACAACACCTCAATGATTATGCATACTGCATATTTTATTTTCTATATTCTTCATATCTAGCATATAGAATTTATTAGTGTAACAATGTTAAGACCTACAGTGTTGAATCTTTATATGCATTTTATTGATGTAGTTATTTTTCAATTCATTTTTTTTCTGTTTGTATTATGTGAAATGCTTTGATAATATATGCAAAATGTATTTCGTGCCAGTAAAGAGAACTGAATCGAACTGAGCTGAGAGAGGGGTGGAGAAAGTGGGGGAGGAGACAGAGACGGGAGGGACAGAGGGAGACAGAGAGAGCTGTTGCCTGGACAGGATGGAGGGAGTTCAGTGAGGCAGAGGGGAAAAAGCCTGAAGCAGTGTGTGTTATTACAGAACTCAGGAATCTGTCACCACACACTGACTGTGTTTGGCACTCTGCCTCCTCACCACTTCATTTCTGTTGAATTGTTTGAGAAATTTGTGTGTGTGTGTCAGTGAGGCAACCGTGTCAGTGAGAACGCCAAGTCTCGTAACTCCCAGAGTCTGTCTGTTACAAATTCACTAAACTCTTTCCTCTGAAAAGAGACCTGGATTCATTATTTTTAAAAATAATTCATTATTTGTTCTCAAATACAGAATCAGAGTGTTTACTCTCTAATGTGGTTTGGTTCATCGTCTCAAATATCATGGAATTTACTCTGGTGTAGTGAGGGGTATGATCTCAGATTATGTGGATTCTTTTCTGGAAGCTGAGAGCTGTGCTTGTTTTGGGAACAGTGGGCAGGTTTTTTGTGCGTACAGTGGAGAATGTAAATGACTTTTGAAATGATTTAAGAGAGGGAGTGTTTGTGCTTTATTTTGTGCTACATGGTTGTACATGACTGCTTTGGCATCAATGTTTTGTTTTGTCTTCCCAACAAAGCACAATTGAATAGAATTGAATTGGAGTGAGTGAGTGTGTTTGTGTGTTTGAGACAGAGAGGAGGTACAGAGGTGTGTGTGTGTGTGTGTGTGTGTGTGTGTGTGTGTGTGTGTGTGTGTGTGTGTGTGTGTGTGTGTGTGTGTGTGTGTGTGTGTGTGTGTGGAAAGAGGAGGCCTTTATATGTGTGCAGAGTTGCTTTGCATGCTGGCAGAACCACTGTTCCCACCGAGCAAATGCACAAACGAGGTTTACATCTGCTGGGCCTAACAAACATCACTCACAGCATTTGGGTGAAGATAACCAAACATGTTTAATTCAGAACAGTCTGTTTGCCAAGGAGAGAGTTCATTAATTAATAACATGATCTCTTTAATTGCAACTTTGAAGAGGAATTTAAAGTGTGCAGTAGTTTCCATGAAGATACAAGCTGTCAGAATTAATACTCTCCTGTGTCCGAGCTTCAGCGTCTGAAATTACATCAGAGGCAACATCACAAAAAAGAACACAATTAGTTAAATACATTTTTGATGATTAAAATAAATTTAGATAAATGGTTGTAGAAGAAATAATGTACTGCAGAGAGAAACAGAGAGACATTTAATAACCTGAATAAAACAAGAGGACCCTGCTGTTCATACACATATGAACAGGCGCATGCACGCACACACACACACACACACACACACACACACACACACACACACACACACACACACACACACACACACACACACACACACACACACATTATTGTCATTTAGCAGTTGCTCTGGATATTTATGGAGACAATTCTGGCCCAAGTGTACAGAAACAGTGCCCCAGCAGGGAATCAGATACAAGCCCTGCTTCCTACCACTATGCTACATGACCACCCCACGCGCGCACACACACACACACACACACACACACACACACACACACACACACACACACACACACACACACACTCACACACCCTGTGCAGGGTGTTTTTCACCTCCTGGTCTCTGGTGAGTGGTGATTACATTATGTGTGTCTGTTTGAGCTGCATATTCATTAGAATTCACACACACACACACACACACACACACACACACACACACACACAGCATGGCTCTCAGACACCTACCATTTCTATATAAACTCTGAAACGGAGCAGTATCTGCACATGGCGTTGTTGCTTGAGTTGCAAGTAGGATTCTGAGATATTGATGTCAAACATTTCAAAGTTTTGTTTTGGTGATAAAGTACAGTTAAAGTGCAGAATTCCGGTGGCCAAATCTCAGGAAAGATACAGATGCATCGGAATAAAAAGAGAGAGCTGCAGGGTTTTGTTGAAATCACAGACAGTAAAGGTAAAATGCATCAACATTCAGCTTGTGCCGCACACAGGTAGCCTTGGAGCACAGCTGTGAGCCTCAGTGAGACGAGCACAGACAGGCTTTGGGAGTGTTTACGCGTGCAGTGCAGGCAGAGATGTTTTTAGGACTTACATCATGTTTCTACCTCTCTCTCTGCTATTTCCACAGAACAAATTGCTTCCTCTCAGCATTAGAGCTTCCAGCTTAAACACTCTGTCTGTAAACTACTGTTTCTGCACACTCACTCTGAGTCTGTGCTGGGTAAGTAAGGTAAATACTCAACAAAATGATTAGCTGAAAGACTGAAAGAAGTAAAGAAGTGGCTTTGCATTTGTGTGGGATACCTGCAGCACCAGGTCCTGCTCACACTCTGTCTCTAAACAAAATATATATATACATACACACACACATACACACATATTTTATCACCATCAAAACCGCAGAATCTTATATATATAATCTTATGTACATAATTATACTAAAGCACTAATACTCTCCTAGCATAGCTGACATTTTTTCTGTGTCAGTCAGCTTTTTGAAATTGGGGTCGACAGATATTTACTGCATTTTAAAAGAAAGTGGATCTCAGCCTCCCCTGCATCACTGCAGTCACAGAGCCTGCTCTCCCTCCACCAGCCTGTGTCGGCACTTCCCATTGGCCAGGCTGTGTGCTCTCCCTCTGCCTGCCTGTGTCGGCACTTCCCATTGGCCAGGCTGTGTGCTCTCCCTCTGCCTGCCTGTGTCGGCACTTCCCATTGGCCAGGCTGTGTGCTCTCCCTCTGCCTGCCTGTGTCGGCACTTCCCATTGGCCAGGCTGTGATCAGGATCTGTCTCTGTTTTGCATTGTTGTCTGTGGTCAGGTATTTCACTGGGGTGTAATCTCTCAGATGCACTTTACCTTAAGGTTACATTAATTAACATGAACTAATGTATCTAATGTATGAGTTATCATTCACATTTATCTGTGACTCACAACTGTGTGATTACAATTTGTTAAGATGTAGCTCATGGTACTTCTTCATGACTTCATCTTTTTGTGTAAAGTGATAGCCATTCACACCTGTCTGTCTAATCAACATCTAATTCACAGCTTTATGTCTAATTAATGTGCTATAACAGCTTCTGATGTATTGTGATCATGTAAAGCATCAACCCTTTGGAACATGTAATATCATGTCTGTGTCCCTGTTATCTGTTTGATGAGTCTGAATGAGTTCTGTGGGTTTCAGTCATCAGAGGTCAGAGAGGAGGAAGAGAGTGAATTTTGGAGGGAAAAGGGCTCCGGAGGCTTTCAGAGCAGGCTGCTGCACCTGGTCTACTGAAGTGATGGGTTTACTTTAGAGATTCACCCATTCACCTTTTTTCAGTTCCGATCCAGTTCTGATACCTGAATTTGTATATCTGCCAATACCGATACCGATACCAGAGCTCTTTTTTCTTGAATATTATTATTATCATCATTCATAACCAAAATATCTCCAAACTAAGGACATGTTGAGTTGATAGCCAACTGTTAACGTTACTAGCTCACTCAGTTGCAGACTAATGGTCCAGCGCTCCACCTGTACGTCTAACTCAGAGAATTCTGGGAAACAAAAAAAAATATGCGGACTACTAGATATCTTTGTAGAACTGTTTAACCCTTTCGCACGTACAGTCACACTGGTGTGATCAGCCGTTTAGCACGTATGCTAAAACCGGTGCATTTTGAACACTAGATCGGAAGAATTATAGCTAATTTTAGCTTTGAGGAAACAGTGATTTAACATTAAAAAATATAGCAAATGCTAACTGAAAACTATGAGAAAGCATAATAACGCTAATGAAAACATAACAAACCATGTAACGTAACACGTGCGCTACATAGCATTAAAATAAGTTACACACACACACACACACACACACACACATACACACTCACATACACGCCCTCAGTGTGCTGTACGCGTTCGGTTTACCAGGGAAAAGGTTGCCTGATTTTCCTGTTTGCTCAGTGAAGTGATGCTCTGAAAGTTGTTTGTGGAATAAAGTTTGTGTGTGTGTGTGTGTGTGTGTGTGTGTGTGTGTGTGTGTGTGTGTGTGTGCGTGTGCGCGTAAGCTCAGCTCCCCACGGTGCAGGCTAATTAAGGCACAGACACGTGCCCTGTCTGAGGGGGGGTAATGCCGAACACATCCAACTGGAGGAAAACAGGAATGTGTATGTCTCCTGTGAACAGGTGTGCACTTTCCCTGGTGAACAGGTGAAGAGGTGTGCAGTGCTCAAGAAGGCATTTCCATAGTCTTAACTGAGATCAGTGCGCAGTGAGATCTCCTCCTGCATGTGAGTCTTACTGCCCCATTCCACAGCATCCAAACCCAGCACCCCATAAGAGCATCACATAACTGCATCTGCTCCTTCATGGGGAAAAGCCTTGGGTTTTGAAGGAAGCATATCGATAATGATTAGGGCTGTGGAATCTTACATGTAGAATAAATTTGGGTGTGTAATCTCTGCAGGGAGGAAGAAAGTCAGGCTCGCTTCAGCAGTGACATATCCAGCTCTGAGCCCATAACAAACAAGAGAAGGGTCCCCATAGGGGAAATGCACAAAGCAATTACAGGGGGAAGCTGCCTGCCGAGGCTTATTAAAATTTAATAAACCTACAGTTCCCTTTTAGCCTGGGTTCCGTGATGCCAGCACATCATGTTTCCCAATTCTCAAATTAAATCAGGGGGAGAGGAGAGCAGGAGGTATGCACCATAGAGGGAGAGAGAGAGAAGGAAAGAGAGAAAGAGAGGGAGGGAGGGAGAAAGACAGAGAGGAGGGAGAGAAACTGAGATGGAGAGAGTGAGAGGAGAGAGAGGAGAGAGAGGGAAGGGAGATAGAGAGACAGACTCAGAGACCACAGCCTGGCCATGGAGAAGGGCAGACACAGGCAGACCTGCTTGCCCAGAGTGGACAGGCTGTGCTCCCACTGCAATCAGAGGCTGGGGGAAACAGGGCTGTACTTTTTAACAAAGTGTGACAGATACAAGGAGATTAGATCAGTATCTTACCTAAACTTCATAAAACGCTGCACCAAATTCCAAAATCTGGAACAGTGTGAAATGCTACTTTGTTTACTGGCGAAAGGAGAGAATGGGTAAGATTGGCGGGACAACATGGAGCCACCCATCCCAAAACAAGTGCCTGTTCACAGCCATCATATTCATCTTTTCATTAATATTGCCTTTTATTTCTTATTTATGTGTCATTCCTAAACATGTAAATGTATCATTCTGCGTCTGATGTCTGAAAATGTGAAATTAGGCAGTTTTATCTGTAATTGTACATTTAGGCAATATGAGACCCATCTTGTCATGCCAATAACACAGTTTGAATTTGAGTGTGAGGGAGAGAGAGGCCGTGTTTGCAGCTGCAGATACCCCCCCATTAGAGACCCGTTTCCCCCAGATTCTCGCCACATGAAGAGGGTGAAGATGCTAACCTGGAGGAGATGGCAACTCGATTTGCTCATTCGTGCTACAGCGTGAGAGAAGAGTCATGAATAATTCGCTGCTTAGGTGTTTTTGAGATGATGTTCAGTTTGGCTCTGTTGCAGACTAGTGCCTTGTTCTTTTTTCCTTGTATATGTGTTTTTCCTCATGTAGAAAACATGTGTCTGTAACTGCTGACCTATCATGCAAATAAAACATTTACTGAATTGAATTTGAGAGAGACAAACTGAGAGGGAGATAGAGACTGTGATGGAGAGAGAGGTTGGTGGAGAGATAGAGAGAGAGACGGGGAGAGGGAGATAGCAGGGGTTTTCTGAGGAGAGCTCAGGTTTCTCTGCTAGTCAGAGTCCAAGAAGACCTGGAGTCACCATCACTGTGTGTTTCTAGGTTTGGTTGTGTATGTGCTTGTGTGCTTGCATTCGTGTGTGTGTAGGAGAGTGTGGTTGGTTGTGTGAACTTATTTTAATTCATCTTGCTTTATTGGTGTTACAAGGATCTGTACTGCCTTAGCATATATTAAAATGTAAATAATACATCAACAAATTAATAGCAAACTGTGTCTCTCTGGCCCTGGTGGAGAGTGTCTCACTCCAGCATGGCCTAAAAGCGGTGCCAGAGTGTGGGTGTGCAGGGCAGCATTGTTAGTGAGTTAGCGGGCATATGCACTCAGCGTACGGCAGTCTGTCTGTCCCTCTGGCCTGCACGTGGCAGATGCGTATAGACTGCTGATGAGAGTTCCTCAGGGCTGAAAGCCTGTGTGCTGCTGTCATTCGCTGTCTCCCTGAAAGGGAGTGCAGTACAGCGCGTGGCCCCCGGGGGAACCGTTGTGTGCCTGCTGTTTGCTCTGCCACACACAGGAAGCCCAGCTCTGAAGACTGTCCTCCATCTTTGCTGTATGCCTGCTGAAAGCACACAATAGACACCAGCATGCCTGTAAGAACAGGGTTGCGTGACGAGCGCTCCACCTTGTGGGGCTGTCGCTGGCCCTGAGCGTGTGGGTCTGCTGCTGTCAGGGCTGCAACTGCCCACTCTCCGCGCTCTGTCAGTAAATAGTGTGACAGTCCAATGCTGACAGAAAAAGATGTGGATTATCGATGTGATTTTTGGGGTCTTTTCAAGGGGAAACAAACACGTCAGTCCAAGAGCACTGCAGCTGATCCTCATTACAGCAGCAGCCACGGAGCACTGGCCTCTCCCAATTTCCCAGCAGATATCTGAGGATTGGGACGCCAGCACACCTCAGTGTGGCTCTGGATTCTGGACGAGTGAAGCTGAACTCTGAGGGGCTGAAGGCAGCTATTAGCCTCTGGTGTAAAAACTGTTACCATGGTAACACGACCCCTCCCTGCCCATCACCCCTACTTGCAGAGCACTGATGGAGCCAATCACACGACTTCATTTCAGTCAGACACTTCCTGCTTTTAATGAAATGCTTCTGGAGTTCTCGTTCTGTATAACACAACCAAGGGCGGGGTGGCTCTGAGACATGGAGAAATGTAACCCGAGACACAGCCACACAGTTTTAAACAACATTAATGTTTTTTAAAGGGAAAGGGGCTTAAAACAGGGAAAATGTGAATTCAAAAATACCAGTACAAAAAATAAACAAAATCACCAGAATTCAAGCCCAACATAAGCAGAACATTCTAATGGAAGTTCCTTTTTAAGGGTTCAAAGCGAACCAAACTCTTACTGTCTTATTTTCACCTTCACAAGCTGGGCTCTTCACCACGGAACACCACACAGCCTGTTTCTGTGTCTCCCCATGTGCAGCCAGAGCTTCCTTTATGTCACGCTGATTGGTGATCAGCCCCAGCTGCTTACCATTTCCATCCCTGGAGACAGGAAAATTGTCAAAGCAGCCAGAAGATGGCAGCATTTGAGCCACGCCCCATCTCTGCCAGCGTGACCATGCCAATACACACGTCTGAGTGCTTAGTTCTTCTGTTCACCATGCATGTTTAAAGCCTGGTATTCTCTCAACTGCAAAATGGCACATGTAGTCAAACAATCCTGCTCTGACTTATTTGCAATAAGGGCAAGTTCATTTGAATGCAAACAAGATGTGCAGTTGTGTTTCTTGCTAATAGTTTTGACATTTAATATTCTTTTATTAGAAGAACAGATATTCTCAATTACGTGTTTATCTGTTAAGCGCACATTTAGGTTGACTTTGTATTCTTAATTAGGCAATTAGTTTTCTGCCACCATGAAATAGTGTTTAAGTTTAAAATGGCATTTAAAGAAGAATGCATTAGATTAGCATTTATGAAAATTACTCTATGTGTGTGGTCACACAGGCACACACACACTCACACACACTCACACTCATGCGCACTCACACTCTCACACATACACACACACACACACACACACACACACACACACACACACTCATACACACACACACACACACACACACACACTCATGCACACACACACACACACACACACACACACACACACACACACACACACGTGCATGAGTCCTTTCAGAGAGGCACATTTCATTTTTTCATGGCCTTGGGGGAAAATGACCTGTAGAACTCATCACTTTTCCTCTGACACAGAACAGAAAACATCACGATTTACCACACAAAGCTATTAACCACAACTCCCACATCCTGTTATATTTAGAGATGGTAGAGTGTGTACCTGATGATCTTAGAACACACTATAGAATCCAAACAATACAAGGGTCAGCATGCTGGCCGCAGAACACACCACGAGACCCCATTACCCTGCACTCCCTAAAAACAGCCACCACCTCTCTACTCTCAACCTGCATTCCTCACCCCAAGTTTTACACCACATCAGCAGTGACTGGCAGGGGGGTGTTCAAGGGTGTTCAACTGTCAGTGTATCTGAGGGAAACGAGAGAGAGAGAGAGAGAGAGAGAGAGAGAGGGGGGGGGAGGGAGGGAGAGATAATGCAAGAAGGGGCATAAGAGACAACAGACAGAGAGGGAGGGAGAGGGAGACTGACAGACAGATTGAAATAGAACAAAAAACATGATTATCTTGCCAAAATCAGTGGTGGGATTACAGCAGTTTTTCTCTGCCTCATTTGGAGAGTTTCCTTTTCAGAAAGAAAAGCAGGTCTTTTTAGAGTTGGCTGGTTCTGGCAGTGTGGCCCAGCCCATTCTGAAAGGTTCAGTGGAACTGTGCAGGACTCTGAGGGAGAAACCCAGATGAATTAAACATGCTGGTGGTGCCCTGCGGTGGCCGTGTGGTGATCAGGCAGGTTAATGCATTCGGTAGCAGCTCTCCCTGAATGGCAATAACAGCTTCCTCCTCCCCAGGAGCCACATGCATGGACACAGAGAGGCACCAGTCATTCATTCATTCATTTCAGAGTTCCCGGGGGGTAGAGTTAGGGTGAGGTAGGTGGTTTTACATCTGAATTTAACGCAGTGAGGGAGGGGGCTTGTGACTGGGAGGTGTCAGGTTCTAATTTGCTGTTGTACTGCTGGAGTGTAATGCCCCATTTCCCACCATGCCACTCTTCCTCTCACATGTGGGTTTGAACACCAGTGGCTGCTGGGTCACTGTCAAGGAAACATCAGCATATGTATGACAGCCATAAACTTGTCTTTGCAGTTGAATTGTACACGTGTGCTTTCTGCGAATCATAGCAAGTCATAGATCAGCACTTTGCTGATTCTCTGATTTTTTTGCTTTGTGTCAGTTCCCCGCCAGGGGCCTCTTTGAGCAGCAGGCCTCCTCCATGTTTCTCCTTCACACAGTTTCAGATCCCCAGCTGTGTGTGAGGCTGATCTCTGCATGTGTGAGGCTGATCTCTGCTGCTGTGTGAGGCTGATCCCTGCATGTGTGAGGCTGATCTCTGCATGTGTGAGGCTGATCTCTGCAGCTGTGTGAGGCTGATCTCGGCAGCGTCTCTGCAGTGGTGCAGCAGTAATGCGACAGTCTCACACGTAGCCGACGGCTGCGCCAGCCGCATCGCACTCTGATGCAGCTGGTGGGTGGTGAGATGACCAGCCCCTGCTGACAACCACCCCACACAGAACAAAGCCACTGCCTCCACAGTGTGGGTCTGACTGCCGGCTGGGGTCGAACCCGAGCTGTAGAGCTCAAACTCAAGAGGAACATCTTGCTGGCTGAGTCACTCAGGAGTCCATGTGAGCTTTGTGCTGCCTGAAAGCACTGGACAGCTGCTGAACTCTCATTGGCTGCGGACGCTTTGCAGTAGGGCCCCCCGGAAGCCGTTGGTGGGGTGGCCTCAGCAGTACCCGCTGCCCTCTTTGGATGGCTGCACAGCTGGGCTTGTTCCCTTCTGCTGTGGGGTGTCTTTCTCTCAACTGGGAGAGGTTAACTGTACAGAGATCACACATACGCAAATACGCACATGCACACACAGGCACGCACGCACACACACACACACACCTCAGGGATAGCGGATTGCCTCCTACATGTTCCACAGGAGTTTCATTGAAGCTGCTCAGCGTTCAGGCACTGTAGAGGAAGATGGCCAGTGCAGCATGTAAGCAGTTGTGCTGCAGGGGGAGGATACAGCGCATCTGGCTTAAGAAGGTGGAATCACTGCTCCTCCAGGGAGTAGTTTGCTCAGGCACTGCAGTTCTAGGCGGTGATTGGCTCAGGCACTGCTGTTCATGACAGTGATTGGCTCAGGCATTGCTGTTCCTGACAGTGATTGGCTCAGGCACTGCTGTTCCTGACAGCGATTGGCTCACAGCATCTCTCTGATTAGTGCTGTGATTTCATATCTTTTTTCTTACCTTCTTGACATTTAGTTATGATGCAGAAAATTGGCTTCAGAGCACTTCTCCACAAAACTATGATCTCTACAAAATTAATTTCTTATGTGACAATGAAATAAATAAAAGATGAATGTGAGTCAGTCTCACTGTTAGAAGTTAGATATTAGGCCTGGTTTATACAATCAGAGAAAACTGAAGGTCAAACACCTGAGGTTTTGTTCACATATTGAAAAACAGAATTCATTTTCATATCAGTCCTTCAGTTATCTTCTGTGTTTTTTTCTCTGGATAAGTGGGAGTGTGGTATTTTGTGAGTTTTCATTGATACAGTGAGCTTAGTTGCACAGAGAGACCAGGTTTAATCCATGATTTGCTGTCATTTGCTGAAGGTTCAGACTCCAGTTGGGGCTCTTGTACCCTTGAATGAGGTAGTTATTGGAAATCTGAATGTCTTCTGTAAAAAGCTATCTGTATAAATGGATCAAATTTGTAAAATATAACATGTCACTTAAGTATATGTAAAATTATTATTGCTATACTTGTCAGAATCAGAGTCATGGGGCCTGTGTAAGATATGACATAAAATTATTAATAGTATTGAAGATTTTTGTCATTTCTTAGCATCATTCAAAATTCTATCTGAAAAGACATGTTGTTCAGCATGTATAAAATCCAAGTGAATAAAATTTTCCCCGCAAAGACGTAACATCATTTCAATGTCTGTGTAACTTGTAGCAGCAAAGTCATGCTGCCACAATGTTCCTGCAATGTTGCGAGAGTGCTCCCTGTGATTTCGGCAGGGTTTTGATATGTGTGCGATGATCTGAAGCTGAAGAGCATGTTATAGTAATCTGCAAAGCCAGCACAAGCCTCTCTCAGGGGCTCGGGCTGAGTAATCCATGTTGCTCAGGGGCCCTTAAGCTACTCCTCCCAGAAAAGCCCTGTCCCATTGTCACACTACAGAGGATGGGGACATCAAAGTGGAGCGCATCCGTGCCTCAGACGCAGGGACCGCCGCTCTCTGCTGCCACTCTGCCTCTTTATGTCGGCTGTCAGATTATTCAACATGGGAGTGAAAGCTCCTTCGTTTGTGCAGCACTTACTGTATGGAGTGGCATCTGAAAGGCATTTGCAGGATAAAAGGCAGATAAATAAATGTGGATTATGAATACAAAAGGCGTAAAGGCGCAGGGAGGAATGTGTCTCATGAGTCTGAGAACTGTGGAAATCGGCACAGGAACAGAAGCAGAAGCTTTCTGGTGTCAAAGGTTTCAAATCTGCTTTTAATTACTGCCGTAACATCTACCATCAAAGAGCTCTTTACCCAACTGGGGGGCACTCTCACCCCGAAACACACACCACACAGTTTGATGGAGTCCAGGGAAAAAAACTGTTTTAAATATCTGCTGAAACAGACAAAAAAAAAACTCATTATGGAGCTGAAGGAGTTGATCGCTTTACAAAGTAAACTGTGATTAGATTTAGATTATCTTTTACAAAGATTGCACTTAAAGCTTGATCTGCTCATGGGTGTGTCAGACATCTCTTACACTGGCACTGTAGCAGGGAGAGAGAAAAAAGGAGAGAGAGGGAGAGATAGACAGAGAAAGAGGGACAGGGTACTGAGAGAGAGAGAGAGAGAGAGAGAGAGAGAGAGAGAGAGAGAGAGAGAGAGAGAGAGTGTGTGAGTGTGTGTGTGTGTGTGTGTGTGTGTGTGTGTGTGTGTGTGTTTTAGGAGGATATGTTGTTGGAATCAGTGTTTTCAGTAGAGATGTGTTTACTCTACCTGTAAAGGAAGGCTATGTAACCACGTTCAGCGTGGATATCATTGCTGACTTTGATAAAAGATGTAGTCTGTTATCTGGCATCTCTTACCTGGCAAAGGTGCCGCAGTCCTGTGCTCTGGAGTTTGAGTACCTGTGACTGCATAAAGACAGTGTGCTGTGGTGGGCTGTGCACTGTGAGCGTTACTGAGCGTTAGCCGGTCTGTCTGCACTGCACAGCTGCTCCTGCTGCTCCTGCTGCTCTCCTGGGAAGCAGCTCTGCTCAGGCAGGCAAACACTGTCAGCTCCCAGCATCCCGCGGGAGAGAATATCATAGCATTGCATCAGTCATCCCTGCTCTCAAACACACACACACACACACACACACACACACACACACACACACACACACACACACACACACACACACTCACAAACATGCACACATTCACTCACACGCACACACACACACACGCACGCATGCATGCACGCACACGCGCGCGCGCACACACACACACAGATACAGTCACGCACACACACTCATGCACACACTCATGCGCACACACACATACACACACAGCTAGCTACCCCAGCTTGAAAACAAACGATGAGAAATGGCTGTAAAGGGAATAAAAACAAGCAAATAATCCCAGAAGTGGCACGAGGCAGATCTCCCAGTCCAAGGAAGCCAAGGTGAATTTACTGACTCAGCCGGCTCTGGGGATCTCCTCACAGGCCAGCTCTGTCTGCTGGGCTCCATAGCCACCAGAGCCGCTGCCGTGCTTTGTTCAGCTTAGTTTAATTTTATTAAAAACGATGGCACAAAGACAGTTGTCCATCACTCGGCTTCAGGAACCAGCAGCTAGCAGGTGACTCCAAAAGTACAGCTTTGCAAGTTCCAGCAGAACAAATAGAATATCAAAATGACAGGATTGCTGTAGGCAAATAATGATGTGTCCCCCCCACCACAAGCTGTGCACTGGCATCCTGGAGAAAACAAACAGCAGGAGCAAAACAACCAAAATCTTTATAAGCCTCAAATAAATGCTGTAAACTGGTCTCCTCTTCCAAACTGTGTCCAAAACACTAGTCACCACTGTCCAGGTCAAATTCACCACCATAGATCTTCTCTCTCCCTTCCTCTCTCCCCGCACGCAGACACACGCACACGCACGCACACACACACACACACGCATGCACGCACGCACGCACACGCACGCATGCACACACGTACGCACACATGCACACACATGCACGAAGGCACGCACACGCACACACGCACGCATGCACACACACACGGACGCACGCAGACACACACGCACGAATGCACACACACACGGACGCACGCAGACACGCACGCACGCACGCATGCACACGCATGCACACGCATGCACACGCACACACGCACAAATGCACGTGCACGCACACACACACGCACACACATGCACGCGCACACACACGCATGCACGCACACACGCACGAATGCACACACACGCACACACTCACACAAATGCACACATGCACACACACACACACACACACACGCACATGCACACATGCACACACACACACTCACCCTGGGAAAAGATAGTTTTACGGCTTTACTGATAAAGAGAGATAAAGTCCTGCAGTTCTGTCACTGCTTTATCCTTTATCTTCTTCACTGATAGAGAGCAAGACTGAGAGAGCGAGAGATAGAGAGAGAGAGGGAGAGAAAGTGAGAGATATAGAGAGAGAATGAGAGATAGAAAGAGAGAGAGAGCGAGAGGTAGAGAGAGGGGTCAACAGCAGGGGCAAAGACTGAAGTAGAAAGCTTAGTGTTTTAATATCAGCTCTTTGAAATGCTAATTCTGCTCTATATCTGGTTGCCATTGACTTGGAGACATACGGACAGTCTCTCTGACTCAGGGACATGTGGATAGTCTCTATCACACAGAGACATGTGGACAGTCTCTCTGACTCAAATAGATGTGGATGTTCTCTCTCATACAGTCATGTGGATGGTCTCTCACACAAGTATGTATGTAGGACCTCAGAGACACAGGTATAAATGTAGGGTCTCTGACACAAGAAAAAATGTCAAGGTGTTGACAGTGTGTACGTGTGTGTGCGTGTGTGTGTGTGTGCTGGTGTGTCTTCAACTCATCCTTCCACTCCTCTCTGGCTATTGTCTTCCACATAATTACTGAATGAGAGAGTTATTTGGAGGGAATAAATTCAGAGAATAAATTTTGAACACAAAGACAATTAAGAACTGTCTGTTAGGGAAAGTGGTTTGATGTGGTTTCTGAGTCACTTGGAGACAAAAATTTTCCAGAACTGTCACTGATGAGGAGTCTTCCGAGTCGAGAGCAGTCCTGTCACACACTCACACGCAGCCAAATGGCTACTTTTCACACTACAAGTCCCACAGTGCACTGCAGCGGAGCGGGCACTGATTGGAGGAGAGGCGCTACACTTGCAGTTGTCTGACAAATCGTATGGTGAGACGAGGCCCTGGCCGGGCGTGGCTGTGCCCCTGTTGACATTGTTGGGATCGAACCTGGACCGTAGGGCTCACCCTGCACTGAGGTGAAAGGCTTGCTGACTGGGGCATGTGTGACCCCTGAGTCTGCTAATAATGTTCCTCTGTGACCATGGCTTTGATCCTGCATGCCTGCTGCTCCTCTGTCCTCAGTGCTGTTCGATGACTGCGCGGGGAATGAAGGCGTGAGGTTTGAGGTTTCGCACCCCGACTTCGCGGTGGACGGGGAGAGCAGGCTGGTGCCCCAACGGGATGTGTTGGACTCCGGGACAGTCCTGTTCATCCACGGGCAGAACGGACATGCAGACGATATGGCACAGGTGGACATCATCGGACCCCCGCCCCAATCTCCACAGACCCTCCGGGTGAGTGCGTATATATGTGTGTGTGCGTATATGTGTGTGTGTGTGTGTGACTTGATGCTGTGACACTGTAGCTTGAGTTATGAGGGAATCTCCAAGCTACAGGGAGATAAAAAAAGATTGAAAAAAGAAAGTGTTCAGCCTTCCTATTAATCTCACAGACTGTCACACCAGGCCTGTTTGTGTGTATGTGTGTCTGTGTGTTTATGCGTGTGTGTGTGTGTGTGTGTGTGCGTGCGTGTGCGTGTGCATGTGTCTCATTTGACAGGAGCAAAATTCTAACAGTATCAGAAAATTGCCCGTCATGTTTCGGGGGGGAAGTTATCGATCCCCACTGCCCCATGACTGAGGAGACAGGGGTCCGCAGGGTGGCCTGAGTGGGGGGAGGGAGGGGAAACAGGAAAAAATACCATTATCTTGCCAAAGTCAGCAGTGGAAATAGATTTCCCTTTGGGGGCTGGGGGAATAGGGGGAAGAGAGAAGAAGAAGGGAGATGGAAAACCAGACAATCAGAAAGACAGCGAGAGAAAATGAGGGAGAAGGACAGATGGAGGGAGAGTGATATGGCAAGACCCCTGTGTGGTGATTCTGTGTGTTGCAGTGCTGCCGAGAGAGAGTAATGGAAATATAGTGACACAGAGAACCCCCCCGGTCTGATCACTGCGTTAAAAACATGTGCAGAGCCCCCCCATGTGCAGAACTGTCCGGTGCTTTCCTCTGCTCTCAGTCCTGCCACGCTGCCCCCACATGCCTGCACTCCGCGGGGTTAATGCCCCTTTCAGCTGTTTAAGCTTCCCAGCGCTTCATTCACAACCAACACACACCTGTGCAAATGAACCCGTCTCTCTGATTCATGCGCTTTCCAGGGTGCCAAAGGGAAGCATGTTTCTGAATAAGGGATCAGTAACTGGAACTCCTGATTACAGAGGACATTGTATTGGATGGCTGAAAGATGATTTTAACTTGTTCTTACTGTGTGCAGTTTCTCTGTGTCTTTATTGGCCAGGGCTAGACAGTGCATGGTCAGTGAGTACCAAATGGATTCATTGCCTGTTTATCAAACATATCAAACATATACCCCCATTGCTCCGATTCAAGCATATAGAAATACCACAGTGCTATAATACCACAATCCTGTGAAATTACTGCTATCTATTAATAAGGTCCTTTTTGGAAATATTTATAAGTCAGTATTTATGTTCTTTACTTCCCTGTCTTCTGGGGGAGCGATTGGGTGTGCTGAGTCAGTCTGTGCTGATTGTAGCACATTGGGCAGAATGCTGATTCCCCATCGCCAGCACATGAAGGCCATGAAGGCCTGTCCTCCAGCAGAACCAGCATGGCGTCTGCTCCTCCTCCCTCTGTGTGCAGCCAGAGGTAGCCTCAGGTCGAAGGCCTTCACCGTCTGCCACTCTCCGCTGATGACCATTGCACCGTCTCAGTTTTTCTGACCATTGCACTGTCTCAGTTTTTCTGACCATTGCACGGTCTCAGTTTTTCTGACCATTGCACCTTCTTAGTTCTTCTGCTTTTTTTGAGAATTTCTCTCACATACTGTACACATTATAACACCAGCCCAGCACTGGCAACGCTGTACCTGCAGCTGCCTCAGTGTAGGAGAGTGTGATGAAGCTCGCTCTTCTCTAGCTGCTTTTAGCTGGAAATCGACCAGTCTGTCCTCCTACTTACACTGGGGCAGGGAAATAATGATGTGTCTTCAGCTTGCGAAACAAAGATTCAGTCTGTGTGGATCACTCCAAAAATTCATTCATCAAGATTTGGCAGCACTGTCTTTTGTTCAGAGCTTTCTTTTTTCATCATCTTTGTCTATCAAAACTAAAAGACTCTCATTACATTACTTTCACTTGTCATTTTTGTGCAATCAATGCAAATTAAAATGATTGTTGTGGCTGCTTTGTCCCTATTTTTTATTTCTGAATACCGTCCACTGTCGGGAGGTGTGTGTGTTCAGAGAAACAGTGTGGCGTGTTGGGTAAGCAGTAGGATTCGTAATCAGGCACAGCAGTGGGTCAGTGTGGAGAGAGCAGGTTATGATCATGTGGTCCTCTTCACAGTGCTCCCCCCGGATTGACTGTATTTGTCAGATCTACCTGTTCAGCTGTACAGGTGGGGGTCATACCTGATCTGGGGGGCTGCTGGTGTTCCTGTCAGTGAAGGAATTTGAAATTAAATGTAACGTTTTTCTCAGAGTTAATGAAGCAATTGGAATTCAACAGGGTCAAAGCAGAAGGGACCTCAGAATGAAACTGATCTGACCAGGACTGGAATAAGGCAGCACTCTGGAGATGAGCATCAGCGAGTGAAGGGTGTGGAGGGGTGTGTCCACTCCAGCACGGGCAGCTCCTGTCAGTGCTGTGTTTGGGATCATAGCTGTTTACGCCGTAAATATTGAGAGATGCACTCTAAGTGTGTGTGAAAGTATTTTAAATCCTTAAGGTAATGTGTTTGTAGGAATTACCTGCACGCTAAACATCTGATGAATGGAAGTCATTATGAGGAAATTTTGAATTCCAGTGAAGAATCATACTCTTAGCAGCGAATCGATTGGGGAATTAATGAAAGCGTAGATTTCCCTTTAAAAAGAAGGTATGAAATCCTCCTCTCTGCGCATGGCCTCTGCTCTACAAGAATAAAAAATATCTTTTATGTGTGACAAACGGCAGGTGCACAAATAACCTCCAAAAAGCCTCTTTGTTCATCTTTTCTCGTACTGCCTGGCTCATAGAAACTCAGAATAAGCATCTACAAACCTGCTAATCCTGTGACAAATAAAATTTACACTTTTAATTCAAGGGTTACAAAGGAATAACATTAAATGCTGTTCAATATGCTCACTAGCTGCGGTAGCTTTAAGGCAAACCCCAGCTCCCACGCCTTCCAGCACACCTTTTGACTCACCTGCCATTTGTCTCATTTCCTGAAGGGGGGGAGAAGGGGGATCACTTTTCAGTCTCTCAGAGGAAGCACAGTCTGCTGGGAGGCAGGGATGCTGGGAACAGTCTGTCACACAGCCGTGTTGCTGCACGGGGGACCGCATGTCCTCTGACACTGTATTCAGACAGACTGCTGCAGTGAGGGGAGAGAGGAGAGAGAGCACTGGCTGCAGTGAGGAGCACTGGCTGCAGTGAGGGGAGAGGAGAGAGAGCACTGGCTGCAGTGAGGGGAGAGAGGAGAGAGAGCACTGGCTGCAGTGAGGAGCACTGGCTGCAGTGAGGAGAGAGAGGAGAGAGAGCACTGGCTGCAGTGAGGGGAGAGGAGAGAGAGCACTGGCTGCAGTGAGGGGAGAGAGGAGAGAGAGCACTGGCTGCAGTGAGGGGAGAGAGGAGAGAGCACTGGCTGCAGTGAGGAGCACTGGCTGCAGTGAGGGGAGAGAGGAGAGAGCACTGGCTGCAGTGAGGAGCACTGGCTGCAGTGAGGGGAGAGAGGAGAGAGCACTGGCTGCAGTGAGGGGAGAGAGGAGAGAGCACTGGCTGCAGTGAGGAGCACTGGCTGCAGTGAGGGAGCACTGGCTGCAGTGAGGAGCACTGGCTGCAGTGAGGGAGAGAGAGAGCACTGGCTGCAGTGAGGGGAGAGAGGAGAGAGCACTGGCTGCAGTGAGGAGCACTGGCTGCAGTGAGGGGAGAGAGGAGAGAGCACTGGCTGCAGTGAGGAGCACTGGCTGCAGTGAGGGGAGAGGAGAGAGCACTGGCTGCAGTGAGGGGAGAGAGGAGAGAGCACTGGCTGCAGTGAGGAGCACTGGCTGCAGTGAGGGAAGAAAGTGAGGCTGGGACTGTGTGTGTGTGCGTGTGCACGTGCTTGTGCGTGTGTGTGTGCGCGCTTCACTGCTCCTGGAACCAGCACGCAGAGTTACTGGATTCTATTAAGGCTCTGGTCCCTCACAGCGTCTTAAATTAACCTGCATGTAGCGCTCGTGTCGCCAGCATAATGGAGTCCCAGCAGGTTTTCTGGTAGGTGAAAATTGCATTTGAATTTCAGCAAAGCTTCTGGTCTGGTTTTATCAGTTCTCTTGACTGGAGCTTTAAATAAATGGAGCAATCCTGGTCCCCATAATTCTCTGCCACAAACACAGGCTTGCTGTCAGTAATGGGCTGCAGGCTGGCTCTCCCCAGTGCATTGTGGGATGGTGGCAGCTGAGTGACAGCGGGTCAGGATGCGTGTGGGGAGGTAAAGCCGCAGACCGCATGCTCAGCAGTGTGTCCGTGCCAGGCCCGTAGCATCTCCACACTGTCCCGGCAACCAGAGAGGAGCCTGCAGCTTTATTGCAAAGCTTCTGTAAATTGTACCTTTATTGTAAAGTTATCTGTAAAGATTGACCCTCTACACAACAAGCTCGTTAAAAGAAGTGTGTTGGGTGTGTGTGTGGGGTTAGGGGCTAATCAATCTTCCTGCTCATCGTCATGGCGATGTTGATCAACTCAGCTTCATAATATAAAGTGTCATGCTTCATGTCTGTTTGTCAGCTTAAAGACACAGTGATAAATGAGACTCAGCCTTTTTTCTAGTCTGTCAGGATGGTAAATTATATCTAACACTTAAGTAGGATTAAGTTATTAACTATACTGTTATTTTAAAAAAAGTGAATTACATGATGGCCTGGGGAAAAACATTTTATTCTGACAGTGCAATGCATGCTGGGAAGGATATGGTCCTGACACAGTCATCCTAACAGTGGGGTTCTCTCTAAAGGTGCAATGAAGTAACTCATGCAGAACCAGCCAATCATGTGGTGTGTACTCTCAGCCAATCACAGGAGACTCCAGCTGATGACTTTGTGTTTGAGCTTGGTTCCCATGCAGCGCGGTCTTTAACGCTCCATTCCTGCGACAGATATTTGAGATGGCAGTGAACACCCGCTGGCCGCGGGCTCCTGGGAGGGCAGGGCTGCTCTGCTTCTGCTTCCTGTCCTCCTGAAGGTCTCCAGCAGCAGGCCAGGTCTTTATCCGGCCGGGGGGGTAGGGGTGTTGGGACAGTGTCCTGCTTCTCACCTCGTTTCGCTCTGTCAGTCAGAGAGTGGCTCTCACTCCATCAGCGCAGCAGGTTGCTGTGGAGGCGAGGAAGGACTGAGGCAGCTCCACCTCTGTTAGCTGCGCTGGAGCAGGAGCTGCATTATGCCTGCAGTTTGCGCAGACGCAGGCCTGGCTGCCGGTCTCTCTCGCCCCGTCTGGCCTCTCCTCTCCTGACCTTACCTTCTCCTCCCCCCGCCTGCCCTGCTGGAGCGTCTCTGTATTGATCGCTGTAGTCAGAGAGCAGCGTGCCGGACGCCGCTGCAGAAACACGCATCCTGAACACGCTGCTGCTGCGCCGCTCTCCACACGTCACTAACACTGTCAGATTAACAGCTCTTATATCTGCCACGTGCACATGCTGGTGTCTGCGACATTTATAGTCCTGTTACACAAATGACAGTGTTACATTAGGCAGACAGCTGTGCCAGCTGTGATTGGCAAGGGGCGGAGCTGCTCCCTCAGAGAGGGAGGATCAGCGCGTGATTGGCTGTAGGTAATGGGGGTGGAGCTGCTCCCTCAGAGAGGGAGAATCAGGGTGTGATTGGTTGTAGGTAATAGGGGGTGGAGCTGCTCCTCAGAGGGGAGGAGCTGGACTGTCCCTCAGATTGCAGCCGTGCTGAGGATCAAACCTGCGCAGCTGATGATTGGCTGGACTGTGCTCTGCAGCTGATAGACTGGCCTTCAGCTGATTGCAGCCGTGCTGTGTCAGCTCTGCAGCTGATAGACTGCGTCTGCGCAGCCTGCAGCTCTGCAAACCTGCGAGCTGCAGCTGAGCTGAGACTGCGCTGATAGCTGCGTCTGCTGATAGCCTGCAGCCTGCAGCCTGCAGCTCTGCAGCTGCAGCCTGCAGCTCTGCAGCTGATAGACTGCGTCTGCGAGCCTGCAGCTCTGCAGCTGATAGACTGCGTCTGCGAGCCTGCAGCTGATAGACTGCGTCTGCGAGCCTGCAGCTGATAGACTGCGTCTGCGAGCCTGGCTGCAGAGGGTGTAGGAACACTGGGTGATGTTGCCTGTCCCTCCACCTTCAGAAGCATTGAAATGGAAAACGTCTCTTTTCTCTGGATGGGAGATGGTGGATGCATTCTGACCTGTCATAGAAGGGCACTCATGCAGTGTCTGTGTCTCATTTATGATCATATTGTACAAGAGACAGGTAATAATGTTACTACTGCTGCTAACAGTAATAAGAATGAATAATACCACTGCTATTGCTACTAACAATAATAATAATTAATAATATTACTGCTACTACTACCAGTAATATTGAAGGTAATAAGTGAGCTTTTGGCTCCTTGCCCTCCTGCTGTCCCGTTTGGCAGGTGAGACAGCTGTACCTGAGAGAGGGACTGAGCGGGCAGCGCATGGCAGCGTTACAGCCACATGGCCAGATGGGGGTGCTGTAGAGCCCCCTGCCATCCCAGCACTTCAACAGCAATGTGTGTGTGTGTGTGTGTGTGTGTGTGTGTGTGTGTGTGTGTGTGTGTGTGTGTGGGTGTGTGCGTATGTGTGTGTGTATGAGTGTGTCCGTGTGTGTGTGTGTGTGTGTGTGTGTGTGTGTGTCCGTGTGTGTGTGTGTGTGTGTGTGTGTGTGTGTGTGTGTGTGTGTGTGTGTGTGTGTGTGTGTGTGTGTGTGTGTGTGTGTGTGTGTATCTGTGCTGCAGGCAGTGTGTCACCCACAGTGCTGCTCTCACAGGGTCACTGCCGCGCCACAAATGTATTCAATCCCAGAGCCGCTCAGCGCCGGTGTGAATGACAAATACAATCTACTACTGCACCTAACCAGCCAGAAGGGCTCTAATTACATCACACAGAGACTCAGCCAGCCACACAACAGGGAGAGAGAGAGAGAGAGAGAGAGAGAGAGAGAGGGAGGGGAGGGGGGAGGGGGAGAGAGGGAGAGGGAGGGAGAGAGAGAGGGGGAGAGAGGTAGAGAGGGGGAGAGACAGAGGGAGGGAGAGAGAGAGGGAGGGAGTGGGAGGGAGGGATTAAATAAATGCATCACAAGGCTTATTACATATACACACACATACGCACACACTCTGACACATACACACACTCACACTAACACACATATTTGTGACATATGATATCATGAGCTAGGTGCTGTTTTCTCTCTGGTCTTGGTGTGGGGCTGCTGCAGGTGTCTGAGACATCGGGAGCCTCAGGTCTCACTCAGGTGAGGCTGCAGCTGTCAGCTACAGCACCTCTCACCCGAAACACACAACATCCTAATGTTTACTTTATTTCAACTGCTGTATACTCAGGGGTTGATTTCAAGTGACATCTTATTTAAATGGAGATTTTTGACATATAACTTATAAAATCTAGTGTTTGAAGAGTTAACATGTTCAGAGAGTTCAGGAGAAGCAGCCGTCAGTCTCACACATTGGCCTGGTCTCCTGCAGATCGGTCTGTCTTTACCCTGTGATCAGGTGTCAGGGTGCACAGAGAGGCCCTTCAGACTGGAGCAGACTCAGCTCGCTGCTGTGCTCCCAGGTGCGTAGGTGTGATGCTTCTGGTGTTTGAGGCTGAGTTGCTGGATCTTCATTGTGTCTGTGTTTCCTGGCTTTAGCAGCAGAATGAGGGCACCCCTCCCTGCCTCTGTCCTGAGCACTGCAGCTCAGTCAGGGGTCTCTGAGAGATTATCTCCCAGCCCTAATTCCCTAACACACAAACCTGAGGAACCTGCAGTCCTATGCACATCTCACACAGATATCCAACAGGAGACCACAAACTGTGTGTGTGTGTGTGTGTGTGTGTGTGTGTGTGTGTGTGTGTGTGTGTGTGTGTGTGTGTGTGTGTGTGTGTGTGTGTGTGTGTGTGTGTGTGTGTGTGTGTGTGTGTGTATCTGCAGGCTCTGATCCACTCCCCTTTTGTGGTTCTGCAGGAGATTTTGGGTCTGGGGCAGGTGCCCTATCGGTCTAAGAGGTCCCTCCTGGTGCCTCCAATGTTTGTACCAGAGAACCAGCGAGCCCCGTTTCCTCGACCCATCGGCAAGGTAAGTGTTCCTGCGTCCTCAGACTCACCTGCTGCAGGTAGAGCCCCCAGCCTGACTCCTCTCGCTTGTGTGACACTAATGGCACCACAGTCTGCTGAGAGTGATGTCACAATGCATCAGTGAAATGAGCAGAGCCTGGAAGTTCTGTGTTGAAGCAGACTCCTGCTTCCTCATTCTGGAAGTAATGTTTTTGGTGATTGAGTGTCTGTCTGGGCTGCTCCTCACTCTGGACTGTAGTATTTTTCACACCTTTGTGTTGTGATTTTGGCTTGAAATTCATTGAAGAAAAAACAAACAAAAAACAAAAAGGCCTGGTAATCCTCCTGCATGTTGTGCGTTTGGTTATGACTGATCGTTATCGCTGGCCTTTCAGACATGAGCAAACGCTCCACACTTGACTTCCCCTCCTGCTCCGATGGTCTGAGAGGGTTGTCTACAGGGCTGAGTGGAGTTTGAGGAAGTCTGGCAGAGTCTTTCTGAGGAAATATGTGAAGAGTTATTCAAATGCAAATGTAATTTCATCAGCGCAGCCCAAATCCTTGTGGAGACCCCTTTTTGATGCGCGCACCCTCTGTCAGCCCTGGTTCTGTGCGTTTAATGTGAGTGTCCTTGGTGTTTGATTGCACTTGAGTCTGTTTACGTCTGTTCGGCAGAAAAGATCGTACTGAAGAATCAGCTTCTGCGAGCTTCAGAAGAAGAATCAGAAATGGAACTTTAAAATAAAACATCACAGGCAGTCTTCCGCATGTAATGAGCAATTGCACACTGGAGAGCTGAGCCTCAGTGCTGCTCTCCTACTTATAGCTTTATGTTTTTATTTCCTGTGATGTTCACATCCCTGGAGGAGATCCACAGTGCTTTCAGACAGCCCAGCTGCTGTCCTGCTCCTCATTTGATTGGCCCATTCTGGCCAATGAGCTGTCTTCGCAGACAGTGGTGACAGGGAGGCTGTTCTGGACAGAGCCGGCACAGTGTAGAATACACAGAAGTACCCAGGCCACGCCCATGGATGGGTGGGGCTGACGGGCTGCCAGCTGATGCAGACTGCCTGCTCTCTCCTTCAGTTTGTTCAGGATCTTTATTCCTGCTGTGTTTTGTTCTGGATTTGCAGTTACACACTGCCCAGCTACAGTGGCACTCAGAGAAGCATGCAGAACAGCAGTGTTAGGCGAGGTTTGTTACTTTTGCAGGTGATCTTCAGGACATAATTGTGTAGCCTTTAAGGGTAGAAAAATGCTGACACAAATACTGGCAGTAAATCATGGCTGACAAGGGAATATTTTCAGTGCTTTTCAGGGAAATTACTGTGATACGATTGAAGTTTTATTCCCTTGAATGTTACAGGTGATAAAGGCGGAGCAGCCCGCAATGCCAGTGCCCCCACAGTACATTACATTACATAATATTACATTACATTACATTACCTGCAGTTAGCAGCCGCTCTTACCCAGAGCCACTTCCAGCACAATGGAACAGATGTGTATCCATTCAGGTTTAATGAGCAACAGTGTCAGACCAGCCTAACAACACTCTCAGACCAGTGAGTGTGAGCACAACACCATTCAAGCACTACCACAAGTTAACTTCTGCCAATCTGAAACTACACCATTTTCTAGGCTAAGAGAAGTCAAGTACATACACTACCATATATTTCAGTGTCAGTAGATGACAATATTTGTAACACATTGCAATATTACTAGTAAATATGTGGCAAGTAATGCAAGAAATAGAAGTAATAAAAGTTATACACACACACTGTCGCTCTCTCTGGAACGTTATACACACACACTGTCTCTCTCTCTGGAACGTTATACATTTACATTTACATTTATTCATTTGGCAGACGCTTTTATCCAAAGCGACGTACAAAAGTGCAAATAGTGAGCAAACAACAGGCACAAGAGCAAGATGTGTAAAGGTCATACAATGCAAATAGTGCTGAAGCTGAGCGCAAGGTCAGTGACGCGAGCCAACTAATCTGAACTAGGATTGCATCTCAAATACAATTACAGAAAAAATGGAGTACCGCTATACTACCTAGGTAAGTGAGCAACAAGTACAAGACAGGAGTCAGGTTCTCAACGTCAAAGTTACAAGTTCGATGAGGGAGGTGTCAGTCCAGGTAGAGTCTGAAGAGGTGTGTCTTCAGCGCACGTCTGAAGGGTTGGATTGATGGAGTTGTTCTCAGGGGGGTGGGGAGTTCATTCCACCACTTGGGGCGATGATGGAGAAGCGTCGTTGTGAGGAGCGTGGGCCTTTCGTTCTATTGGTGGGTGGAGCGAGGCGTCCGGATGTAGCAGAGCGGAGTTGACGAGCGGGTGCGTAGGGTAGGATGAGGTTATATACACACACACCGTCTCTCTCGTTGGAACATACACACACACCGTTTCTCTCTCTGGAACGGTATACACACACACCGTCTCTCTCTCTCTCTCTCTGGAACGTTATACACACACACCGTCTCTCTCTCTCTGGAATGTTATACACACTGACCCTCTCTCTCTGGAACGTTATACACACACACCGTCTGTCTTGTTGGAACATACACACAGACCCTCTCTCTCTCTGGAACGTTATACACACACACCGTGTCTCTCTCTCTGGAACGTTATACACACACTCCGTGTCTCTCTCTCTGGAACGTTATACATACACACGGTCTCTCTCGTTGGGTGCAGCTCTCACCCCATTCCTCCTCAGGCCCTCTTGCGCCTCCTGTCACTCCTTTTGGCTGGAAACAGCTCTAAGGAAAACACATCAATCCAGTTTACAGGCCACACGTGTCCTCATTTCTGACTGCACCTTAATACACAGGACTGAAGTGACTCTTTTGTCAGTGGTGAGGGTCATTATTTTATTGTAGTGCTAGCATGGAGCTGGATCTCTCTGACAGCAGAGCCTGGACAGGGCTTGACTGGTGCAGGAGAGAAACAGGGCTGCAAGGCTTTTTCTTTTGGTGTAAAAGTTTTGACTGCTCACCTCCCCTGCTGGCTCTGCGATCAGTCCTGCATGAAGGCATGGGATAAAGCCGGTTATTTTATTTAATGGTTGCTTTACATGGGAAACCAGGCGAAATGGATTTTCCACATGGGTAACCCTGCCATGCTCGTGGGTCACAGCAAACCAGGCATCTGTTCTCCTCTCATCACTCTCCTTTTCTCAGAGCGAGGGAGGAAAGGCAACTCAGTGCTGAGGAGGGATTTCTGTTCCTCTGTCTCTGAGTCCGCACCTCTGTCCCTGAGACCGCACCTCTGTCCCTGAGTCCGCACCTCTGTCTCTGAGTCCGCACCTCTGTCCCTGAGACCGCACCTCTCTCTCTCTGAGTCCGCACCTCTGTCTCTGAGACCGCACCTCTGTCTCTGAGACTGCACCTCCTGCACTGCATAGCTCAGTCTCTCTGTCTTCCATGGAATTCATGTGACAGGGGCTGGCATGTTACACACACACACTCTCACTCATTCACACACACACTCTCACACACACGCTCACTCATTCACGCACACATCCCCACCTCACACAATCTCACACACACTGCAGGTGTTCTCTGTGAAAAGGATGATCAGTGCAGTGGGTAAACTGTAGAACACACCACAGCTTGGCCATCTGTGTCAGCTGTGCTGATCCTCTTACACTGAGTACTCTCTTCATTCAAAAATCAAACTCCTTCTGCGTGTGAACAGTCAGAAGTGCACATCATGGAGTACTGTGTCCTTCCCTGTTTCTCCAAAGACAGGAAATACCTGTTCAGATGAATGCCTGTTCTTTTGAAAAATAAAAAGGAAACAATATGTTTTCTGCTGACATTCGAGCCTTTGGCCTTTACATGCTGATTTCTTTCTTTCTTTCTTTCTTTCTTTCTTTCTTTCTTTCTTTCTTTCTTTCTTTCTTTCTTTCTTGTTGGTTGTTGTTATGGACACAGACTGCCCAGGGCAGCTCTGATGGCGAGGTGATTGGCAGGTGAGATGGCTGTAGCTATGAGGAGGAGGTGCATTAGAGAGTGAAGCTGACTGGATCATGTGACCACATCTCACCGGCAGCTGGCACTGATCTGCTGGTGTTTGTGGTGTTTGTCTGTGCAGCACCCTCCTGGCAGCCCTGGAATGAAAGGGTTAATATCTCCTGCAGGGAGAGAGGGTCAGTCAGAGACTGAAAGCTGAAGGATTACAGGATCATACACTTGAGTGATGGAGAGAAAATGAGAGAGAGATGGAGAGAGAGGTGTAAAAGAAGGAAACGCTGAGATTGATTTGGCAGTTGTGACAGACACGGTGTGAGTCCAAAGCTGGCAGCTTTTCAGGCTGCAAACTTCATTTTTCTTATTGAATTTCACACTGTGCCAGCGCCCACAAGTGAAGAGTAATGTTCAGGAGAGAGACTGATTTTTTACAAAATCAACTGTTCCCATTGCACGGTCCAAACACGGTCAGACACTCCCTGCTGACCGCTGGTGCACGGGTCCAAACACGGTCAGACACTCCCTGCTGACCGCTGGTGCACAGGTCCCCTACACACTGGGGAGCTGTTCAGCAGCAGCAGCAGAAGCAGCAGGCTCAGGACTGCTCTGTAGGACCGTAGGACCGCTCTGTAGGACCGTAGGACCGCTCTGTAGGACCGTAGGATCGCTCCGGACATGGGCAATGGTGGACATGGCAATACCATTTCAGAAGATTAGAATTTCCATACAATCAAAGCACAAAGGCTACTGTAATGTGGGTATACTCTTACTCATATTTGGCTTGGAGTCTAAAGAAGGGATTGCACCTGGTTGGTGACCCCTGCATGGACATCATAAACAAGGAAAAGCGAGGGGGAGAGGGAGTGGAGGAGGGAGGCTGTAAACCACTGATACAGAAAGGAGGTGGTGAGGGGGATTTGTATAGTGGTGGACAGGACCGGTGTGGAC
>CM032885.1:38240758-38255758 GCA_019176425.1 Megalops atlanticus
GACGCTCTTATCCAGCATGACTTACACAGCCAGGGTGTAAGAGTGCATCTAAAAATAAGGTCAATGTGATGCTGGAGTAGCTCTCGTTTAGCCGGGGAGGCTGGGCAGAGCATGTAAGACACAGAGGAAAGTCCTCTGAAATAAACGGATGCAGAAAGTGTGCAGGGAAGATGGGTGAACTGCAGTGAGGAAGATTTCAGCACGTGGGTGTGGAGTGTTTGTGGGGTGTGTGTGTGTGTAGTGTGTGTTGAGTGTGTGTGTGTGGTGTGTGTGGAGTGTGTGTGTGGTGTGTGTGTGGGGGGTGTGTTTGGGGTGTGTGTGTGTGTGGTGTGTGTGTGGTGTGTGTGGAGTGTGGGGGGTGTGTGTTTGGGGTGTGTGTGGAGTGTGTGTGTGGTGTGTGTGCTGAGTGTGTGTGGGGGTGTGTTTTGGGGTGTGTGTGGTGTGTGGAGTGTGTGTGTGTTGTGTGTGTGGAGTGTGTGTTGAACAGCTTTTTTCTGTTAAAGAGATTTTCCTCATTTTGGTTTAGTTTGGACAGAGTTGTTCAAGATTTGTTTAAGATAGTTTAGTTCATTTCAGTTTACATTAGATTACATTAAATTGTCTTTGAAATGGCAAGGGTTCATGTCGTATGATATGAATACAAATGTAATCCTTCTTGAATCTGTTCCAAGTTCACAATCCATATTTTGCACTCAGTGGTTGGGGACAGGATTGTGGTGGGTAGCCTGATCTGAAATCTGTTGTTAACAGCAAAGTGCAGCTGGAGCTCTGTTTTTGAGGTAAATTACAGCAACGGATGGCATGTAGTTTTGGAGACCTGTGCTACTCTTTGCTCCTGCAGCGCTCTAGCAGAGAGATTGGACAAAAAATGCGATGATTTGTTTGTGAAATGAAAAATGCATGTTTGTCAGAGGTGTGATTTCACATGGAGGAAACCCTTTCTTTTGGGGTAGGGGAGGGCATGTTACAGTTAGGGCTAGGATTGATGTTGGGGTAAGGGGTTAGGGTTGGGGGCAGGCCCATAGCTAAGCAGCACATCACTATGTTACTGTGATCTCCAGGGGTCTCATCATGCTCAGGCAGAGAGAACTCTTCTGTGACTCAGGGTATTGATCAGAAAGAGCTGGGGGCCATGTGTTAAACCACTCCCCTGTCTGTGAGTAAAAGAGAGGAGCTTTGTTAATATCGGGAAGGCTGTTCTGTCTGACCCCTCAGAACCCAAAAACATCACTGCAACCTGGGGGAGGATTATAACCATCACCCACTTAACCCCAGACCACACACCTGCACTCACCAAACCCCAACACAGAGACCACACATCTGCACTCACTTAAACACAGACGGATATGTCTGTGATGTTGGATCATAGCTGGCCGATAAGCAGTGGATCTGTTGGTTTTCTCTGTCTGTTCCTGTACAGTGTCCATTTCCATTCTGTCTGGGTGAAAAATGGGTGTAAAAATACTAACAACTGCACATTGTAATTTTGAACACTGGAGTCTTATAAGCAAATACATAATATATTATTATTGGCTGTGGGAATGGTTTGGTCCTGTAGCCTGAGGTAGCCTCTCTCACTGAAAGGAGCTGGTGGTGGGAATGGTTTGATCCGCTGCAGGGGAGAAATGGATCCGCACATCTGCTGCAGCAGCTGTTCGACTGCCATCTATTCAGGATCCCTCCAGGGTCAAGAAGCTTGGCACGCTGTTCCGCTCCCTCTGTCTGATCCAATGACAGTGGCCGCTTGCTCATCACAGTGTTCCATCTGATCCAATGACATTGTCCGCTTGCTCATCACAGTGTTCCATCTGCTCCAATGACAGGCTTTGGTTTCTCTTCAGGATCACTGATATCCATCTGCAGTTAATTACAGAGAATCACTCCTCATTAACCCTCCTCTCATATTCCCTGTTTTCCTTATTATCTGCTGCAATGTAAAGCTGCTTTTATGAAGCACAGAGGGACCATGGGCCAGATTCACTGTTCATGCTTACAAACGCTTTTTCATCTGTATAGCAGTTCTCACCTGGAATTTGCTCCTACCTGTGAACTAATTTCACAACTGCTCCAGACCACTCATGCCACATCCACGAGTACACATTTGTCTACTCCCACGTACTTTCTATGTGTTGGATACAATTTTATTTGGACAAGACAATGTCAGGACAAATGTTTTGATCTAAAAATTGATCCTTTCAAAGTTGTGCTTCATTCCAAATTGGGTATTTCTGCATGTTTCATGAATCAGACATGATTATTTCATATGAACTTTTCACAAGAACAAAGTATGATTGTTTTTACAAATATTGTGATGAATGAGGTGCAGACTTTAATAAGAAGGGCAAGACACTGATGGACCATGGGGACAGGAACAGGCCTCAGACTCACAGGGGCAGGAGTCAGACTCACAGGGGAGGAGTCAAACCTCACAGGGCAGGCCTCAAACCTCACAGGGCAGGCCTCAGACTCACAGGGGAGGAGTCACACTCACAGGGGAGGAGTCGCACTCACAAAGCTCACCGAAACCTGAGCATCAGGTAACACTGCTTAATCTGAACTATCAAAAGCCAATGTGTGATTTGACATATTAAGTTGTGTTTGCAGTTTGTCATTCGTTAATGCCATGCCTTCAATGCCCGGGACATGCTGTGTGCCCCTACTCTGGCTGCTTTGAAACATGAACAGATGCATGCTGGGAAGTGCAGCAGGGGTCAAAGCTGAGATCAAAGCTGAACAAGCTGCATTTCAAAGTGCTGTTATTCTGCATGCCAGTCAAATCACATCAAGCAACCAAGCAATCAATTAATCAATCAACCAACTAATCATTCATCCAGCCAACTATCCAATCAGTCAACCAATGAATCAGTCAGTCAAACAACCATTAAATCAATCAATCAAACTAATCAAGCTCTTTGCACCAGATGAACACAGGGTTATTCTATTGTCAGCTTCTAATGGTAGCTTCAAAAATATACATTTATTTATAGTTTCACACTAATTGTATTGGATGTTGTACACATCCAACTCCTTTTGCTGGTATTTGGCAGTTACTTACCAAAGAACTGGGGCAAAACCTCACCAGGTACAGACAGCAATGCTGCCTTCTGCTGAAGCAGTGTGGTATGAGGTCAGCAGTTTCAGTGTTCACAATGTGATATGAGGTCAGCAGTTTCAGTGTTCACAGTGTGGTATGAGGTCAGTTTTCAGTGTTCACAGTGTGGTACGAGGTCAGCAGTTTCAGTGTTCACAATGTGATATGAGGTGAGCAGTTTTCACTGTTCACAGTGGATGTGTCCCATTAGTGCTAATTTGCCTCCATTTCCTTGATTCCTACATCTCTGCATCCTCTGTGACCTGGAAATCAACAACAGGTCACGTCTTTAAGAATAACTCCATTTCTGTAGGAATATGAAGGAAGCAGGACATGTTCTGTTTGCCTCCCTCAGTGGAGGACGTATCGATGTGTCCCCACGCAGACGAGCTCAGGGATTCATCACACAAACCGCCACATACATGTCACATTGCATGTTTTTATTTACTGCAACATAAAGTCACCACAGAAAGACAGAAATATATACAATATATACGCAGCCAGAGTACACTGATAAACTACAGTACAAGTAAATTTTAACAAACTGCACACGGCTTAAAGATTTTTCACTGAATAGTACATAAAGAGATGATGTAATATTAATATCTTCCTTAAAAACTATAAATGCTTTTTTTAAACAAAGTACTATTTTGCAAAATAGTTAAATTAACCATACATTTCATATAAATTCCATTAAAAATCTGCCCTGAAGAGGAAAGGATTCCTACTGAAAGGTATATGAAATTGATGAAGTTCAATCGAGCAAGGATGTTCCATTTCCCTCACAGCACTGAGTACCTCCTCCTTTCCTCCTCCCATCTTTTCCTCGTGTCCTCGATCGGCAACTCGGAGGAATCGACGCAAAGATGTGGGGAGGAGGTGGGAGGAAGAGATGAGAAGACACTCCTCTAAAGTATCGAGATGCACCCAGTGCGTTGGCCCTTCCTGTTGAACATTCAGATGATTGTAATTGGTACATTAAATTAAGTGTGAAAGAGAAACCTGTCACAGATCCAATGACCAAGAATGCCAAGATGCATGTACACATGCAGTAATACTGTAATTATACCCTGACACCCACACACATTGAGTTTACAGTTTTATCTGCTGTTATACTGTTTTGAAGCGATGGTCACTGCTCGTGTGTTTCAGACCTGAGGGTGGGAAATGGCTCCTGTTTCTGGATCACGGACTGTCACAGTGTCACAGCAGGAACGTCCTGGCTGGCTGGTACCTGCTGGGGCCCATGAGCTCAGGGTGGCATGTGAGGGGCGCACTAGCTGGCATTAAAGTGCTAATTGAAACTGTTAAACCTCCCTCTGCTGGCTTTCTCTGCCTCTCTCTTCACTAAATGCCTCTCCCAGCACTGATAAAACACTGGGATTTGGGGGCCTTCATTAGTTATAGTAATGCTTCTGTGTTAACTCCACTGCCTCTGTGCACTGAGATTTACTGAACTCAGCCTTCAATTAGTAAAGGGAACCAGGGTGGCAGTGCTGACAGCCCTGCAGCCGGGCTCTGTCTGCTGCTGCTGGCTTGTTTTTGGACCAGGGGTTCAATGGGCTGAACCTGTAATCTGTAAGATGATGAAAGAATCATATATGGCTTTTATGATGAAGATTATGACAGTCCCTCTCTGTAGGGTTCTTATGAGTTATGCTGTCTGCAGTTTCACTCTGGGCAGAGTTTCTCAGTCTGCAGAGTTTGGCCTTGTGCAGGAGGTCCGTGGAGACGCTGTCATCCTCCGTCTCTGGGGCAGGATTAGCGGACTTCCCTCTGAGTGCTTGCAGCATGCTGATTACTGATAAAAGTTGTTTGAGTTTTACAGCAGGTGCAAGTTTGTTCGTTTGTTTCACGGTTGGCAGTTTATCTTAAAAAAAGGCAGGCTGTGGGGGGGATGCGGAGGTGGGGGGGGGGAGGTGGCTGTTTTGATTAATCCGCAAAGTGGCAGCAGAAGAGCAGCAGATAAGAGCAGGCGGCGCCGGGGTGCCGGGCCGGCCGGATAAACACGCTGCCGGCTGCTTCATTTGCTGCGCTGATCCGGGCCCAGCGCAGACACGACTGCGTCTGTCCAAATCCCGCTTCTCTGTTCTGCTTCGCTGGACACTAATTTGCAGGGCTTCACAGAGCATGGTCTGCTAGCCTGAGGCAGAGACTGAAACTCCCTGTGTGTTAGTCTGATAACACACACACACACATACAAACACACATGCATGCACACACACATACACACACACACGCACACGCATGCCCGCTATTTTGAAGAAATATCTGTGGTAGGGGTCCTCTCCCTGTGTCTCTGCGGATAAAGTCATTGAGGTGATGGTATTTGTGAGATCTGTCACACTTTGCTGTGCAGCTGAAACTCACATCCTGCTGATGAACCGCGTCATTGTGACTCACTTCCTGTCAACCTGCACTGCCGGTGCTCTGGTTGAATGGACCATGGCCTCAGTTTAACCCTAACGGACCCAGACTGACCAAGTTTATTCATAGCACCAGAGAATTTTTCTTCCATCTGTGCAGACTGTACTGGGTTTATGCAGTTAGCTCTGTCTGCGCAGACTGAATTATGTAGTCCATGCTGTCTGCGTAGACTGCACTCTGAGCCTGTTACATTGCATTGCATTGCATTATTGGCATTTAGCCGATGCTCCCATCCAGAGCGACTTGCATTGTTTACAGTTTTTACAATGTTGTCCATTTATATAGCTGGATATTTACTGAGGCAGTTGTGGGTTAAAAGTGCTTTGGCCAAGTGTACAGCAGCAGTGCCCCAACAAGGAATCGAACCAGCAACCTTTTGGTTACGAGCCCTGCTCCTTAACCACTATGCTACACAGCCTGTATTGAAGCTGCAGATGAATTGGTCAGTTATGTGCAGGTAGATGAGTGTTGTATGGGAGATCAGTAGTGCACAGGTGGAACAGTAGCATGCAGGTGGGCCAAGGACTCATTGTGCAAAGGGAAGGGTAAGAAGTGTGAAAAGTAGGGCGGAGCAGACAGAAGCAGTGTTCTGTGCTCCCTGGGGGGCCTGTTGCAGCAGCAGTGCTGGGGGGCAGAGGTGGGGCTGCATCAGGGGCAGGAAGGGCCTCCCTGCCTCTACAGCCTTCTACACGTCTGAGCTGGAGATTATTTTTATCCAGGAGAACATATGCAAGATCAACTCTGCTGCTGTTACCTGTCTCTCTCTCTGTCCCTCTCCCTCTCTCTCTCCTCTCTCTTTCCCTCTCTCTCTCCCTCTCTCTCTCTCTCTCTCTCTCTCTCTCTCTCTCTCCCCCTCTCCTGAGAGAGACCACTTCCCTCATCTCCCATCGGGGTGCTGCTCTGATGAATAGGATACAGGAAGTTTCAAATCAATCATACCTTTTTCCTGCATTTCATTTTGGAGACAGAAAAATAAAAGCTTGCATGTTAATTAATGACATCAATGACAGCATCTGCAAGACATTTCTTCCCAAGTTAAATAATTTAATGCATATCATACATATTCATGATTACCACGAAGATTAACGAGGCTTTTAAATGACCATTAGAGTGTAGCACACAGCCATTCCGCCAGGATTCAGACATACAATAGCAGAGAAATGTCTCCTCCTGTATCAGAGAGCCCTCTCCAGAGACTTAGAGCTGTGGGAGGCAGTGCACTGCAGGGATGTGGGCTCCAAACCCAGGGGCTAAACCACACGAGTAAAACTGTGGCTGTATGAATGGAGAGTGTCCTACGACTTCTCTCCCTGTGAATGCTTCTCTCTCCTTCTCTCTCTCCTCCTCTCACCCTATTCTTCCTCTCACTTTGTCTTTCTCTCTCTCCCTCTTAGTGAGGTAGACCTGCCTCAGTAACTCTAGTAATCAATTCCACCTGTTCAAGGATGTTTACAAGAAACTAAACACCCAATTAGGAGTAATAAGGAGGTTGTGGTAGTGGTAGTTTTATTGGCAGTAATAGGTCTTTTAGTCATAGTGGTGGTTCTGTAACAGTCTGAAGAGGGAGAAACAGAAGCATTCACTGTGGGAGCATGAAAGCCTTGCTGCCATTGGACTGTGTAACTGTCACTCAGCAAGTGGAGGCCAGCTGAGAGTCACTCTGTCAGATGGAGTGTCGTTCCTCTCTGTTCATTGTGACTCCTTGTCTTCAGCCTCATTCAGTAATTGGATCGTTTGACCTTCGCTCTTTAATTCGGAAAGGATTGAGGACGTCGCTTTCTGTTGTCATTGCAGGGGATTATGGCTTTTGCTTGAAGGACTCCCTCTTTGCCTTTAATTAGACACTTCGCTTCACTGCATCGCGCTTCTGGAATTATAATGTTTGAGTTTCCTATTGTGAATTTTGCCAGTTCATCTGGTGTGTTAATCCACCGCTGCACATGAGCTGCTCTAACTCTGCAGTCTTTTCCTCTAATGCCTCAGTCCTCATTGAGAACTCAGCCAGTCCTTCATGGCCCTTTAGATGTGTGTGTGAGTTCAGGGAGAGGAGAGACAATCTGCCTGTGGAAGGAGCCTCTCACTTTCATAACATACTGTGCCTCATGAGCTGAGATGGCAAAAGTATGGGGTGCCAAATGTAACAGACCTTTTTTCGTGGACAGAATGCCTTCTGTGCTACAAAATGCATAAATTCATTACGAAACCATTTGACACCGTAACGCCTTTTGTCCACGAAAAACACAAACATGTTAGCATTGTGCCCACGAAATATTGAAGAGAGCACATACTTTAATGCACAGAAAACAAAACGGATGATTCCTGTCGTGTACTGAATTGACCGTTGTGCTTTTCATTTTGTGGACAAAAGGCGGAATGCACTTCGCACTATGTGGACAAAAGAAACTCATTTTGAAAGTAAAGGCTGCTTGAACTTTCATGGACATCAGTGTTTTGTTTCGTGGACAGAATGCCTTCTGTGCTACGAAAAGCATAAATTCATTATGAAACATGTAACACTAATACGTTTTGTCCATGAAAAACACAAACGTGTTAGCACTGTATCCACGAAATATTGATGTCTACGAAAGTTCAAGTGGCCTTTGCTTTCGTGGACGGAATGCCTTCTGTAACTGTGGAGTCATGAAATATATTGTGCTGAATCCCTTTCGTGCACATCATACTTTCAGTAATATAGCAAAACAGTTAAGTGGACTAAATGAACATTCGATGGCACGGAATGATTATAGTATAGCGCATTTTGCATTTTGTGCCACAAAAGCATAAATGCTGGCCTAGGACATCTATTATGTGGACAGAATTACTTTTGTCTACAAAATGAATTTCTTTTATCCACATAGTGCGAAGTGCATTCAGCCTTTTGTCCACAAAATGAAAAGCACAACAGTCAATTCAGTACACGACAGGAATCATCCGTTTTGTGTTCTGTGCATTAAAGTATGTGCTCTCTTCAATATGTCGTGGACACAATGCTAACGAGTTTGTGTTTTTCGTGGACAAAAGGCGTTACGGTGTTATATGGTTTCGTGATGAATTCATGCGTTTCGTAGCACAGAAGCATCCGTTTCGTAGCACAGAAGGCATTCTATCCACGAAAAAAGGTCTGTTACATTTGGCGCCCCATACAAAAGGACATGCTGTGAGTCAGTGTGTGTATTAATGGGAGGTCACATGGCAGATTCAGAGAGTGCCCCCTACAGGACTGGGGTGAAAGTAGCAGACAGCTGGCAGCTGACACAAATGCTAATATTCTCTCAGCGTTTCTGCAGTGTGTAATGCTACCCTTGTAGTGCACACTTTGTTCCGAGTTTCAGCTGGTGGGTGGCTTCCACGCAGGACTCTGACAGAAGGGGGAAGTCCAGAGTGATTTTTAATAACTCACAAAGTTGGGCGGTGTTCACCAATCTTCTAATAAACACGGTGTAAACCAGGCACGGTGTTAATTTGTGCTTTGACAGGCAGCGATGTGTGCTGTATGTAATTTTCTCCCTGCTCAGCGTTTAATAAGTAATTTTCCCCCAAATTAAATCACTCGCTCTTATTACACACGTACCAATTTTCAACTGGAGAAAGTGTTCCGATTGATATGCTGTGGAAATTGCTACCTTCTCATTTTCATAACATGAAAACAGCTCCGTTTGGGGTGGCTGGAGTCCGGGCCGCTCCTCTGTCTCTGTGGAATCGCTATTGTTGAACAGGCAGACTGCAGTACAGAGTCTGCATGAATTCCCTTAAAATCCTGCCCTGCACTTGACCCTACCTCTAGTGAAGTAGACATGTTAAAGCACCATTTATCAAACTTCACCAAAATTAGGATTGTGATGTATTCATGTAAAAGAAAGGTATAACGCATTCTCAGTCTTTTTTTCAAAAAGTTGTTTTAATTAAATATCACTTGTGGGAATTGATTATTCAGATTCTGTCTCCATGCCTTTGATGACTGTGATTAGTGATCAGCGGGTGCCTGAGCCACTCAGCGCCCCCTGCTGTGGCCTTCTGGGGTTACATCCTTTCATCCTGAGCCTCCTGCGGGACAGAGTTCCTGTGGGAGACTGAGATCCTGTGTAAGAGAGAGCGGAGAGAGAGGAGAGAATTCCTGTGTAGAAGTAGTTCCTGTGTGGAAAAAAGTGAGTTCCTGTGGGAGACAGAGTTCCCATGTAGCACAGCGCAAACTCCTGTGTAGAAGAGAGAGTTCCTGTGTGGAAGAGAGAGAGTTCCTGTGGGGGAAACAGTTCCCATGTAGGTGAGAAAGAGTTCCTGACTCTGGTTGTGGTTCTAGATTTTGCCTGGGGGGGTAATGCTGAGTAGTCTAGATGGCATGCGGGAAAGCGCAGGGGCATGCAGGAAAGCACAGGAGCACGCGGGGAAAGCACAGGGGCATGCTGGAAAGTGCAGGGGCATGCTGGGAGTCACAGGTGCATGCTGGGAAGTGCAGGTGCATGCTGGGAGTCACAGGTGCATGCTGGGAAGTGTAGGGGCATGCTGGGAGTCACAGGTGCATGCTGGGAAGTGTAGGGGCATGCTGGGAAACGCAGGGGCATGCTGGGAAGTGCAGGGGCATGCTGGTGTGGCACTGTACAAGGTGTGACAGTACAGGTGGGGCAGCACAGATACACAGGCCAGAGATAAAATGCAAAACCCCCAGGGTGAAGAATCTTGCTATAAGCTTATCTCAGAGATTTCTCTCTCTCTGTGTGTGTGTGTGTGTGTGTGTGTGTGTGTGTGTGTGTGTGTGTCAGTGAGATCAATCAGATCTTGTCTAGAATCTCTTTGAGCTCCTAGGTGTGAGGTAAACTGTTTGGTGTTCTCTCTCAAACTGTTTCCATGGGTTCAGAGCAATGATGTGGTCAGATGTGCATGTGGAAATAATCTCTCTCTGTATGAAAGTCTGCTGCCAAAAGACAGTCCTTATTTTTATTATTAAGTGATGAATTGCCTTTGAAGTGCTAATGTCAGATTGTGAAATGTTTTCCATATGATACAGATAGGTAATTTTATATGCACTTATTCATGTTCTACTGTATGTAAAAGTAATTGGAACTGATGAGCAGTATTTGATACTCAGAATATGAATAAATAATAAATAAATGGTTGATGAATTATAGATGTTTTCAGCAGGGGCAGCAGTGAAACGTGGTCTGATTTTATAAACCCTGTTTTTCTTTCTTCTTCATCTGGCCTGTAATTTGTGGGGTGATGAGAAGCCAAGCGGGGCGATGAGGGAGAATGAGGAGGAAGAGAGGAAAACATGGCAGATCACAGACAGAGGCCAGGCCTCCACATCCTTATCACAGGAGATTGATAGCACACTGCTTCATCCATAACACAGGCCTCTCAGATGGCTGAACTAACACAGCCCTTAGTCTGATGAGAGAGAGAGAGAGAGAGAGACAGAGTGTGTGTGTGTGTGTGTGTGTGTGTGTGTGTGTGTGTGAGTGTGCGTGTGTGTGTGTGTGTGTGTGTGTGTGTGTGTGTGTGTGTGTGTGTGTGTGTGTGTGTGTGTGTGTGTGTGCGTGCACCTGTGTGTGGCAGAAGGTGATTGCTTTCAGCAGAAGTGTGTCCCCTGCCTATGGCAGTCTAGATCTGCCAGCAGCTTCAACTGACAGGGCTCACTGAGAGTAAGTGCCCTTTAGCTGTGGTTTGTGAGGGAACAGAAAGACAGGAAGGGGCCTTTCCTGCTGACTGCTAGAGTAATGCTAGAGTTTTTTGAGAGCAAATGTCCTTCTGAAGTAAATGTATGAAGATCCACTTGCCTTTATTCTTTATTGGCAGGGTGAGAGTGAGTGCCCTTAGCTGTCCTAAGGGAGGCATTAGTGTGAATGTTAGTGCCCTTGACTGTATTAACAGTGATATTAGTGTGAATGTTAGTGCCCTTGACTGTATTAACAGTGACATTAGTGTGAATGTTAGTGCCCTTGACGAGGCTGTGGACACACTGCAGGTGTGTGTGAGAGTGAGAGCACCCAGCTGTGTGATCTGGCTGCACTTGTGAGAGACTGTGAAATCAAAGGCAGGTTTTTGGTGAGAGGGTGTGTTTGAGAGACGTGGTGTTTGTGAAGTTGGGTTATATAAGCGCATCCCCAGCCTCATGCCTTTCGCAGGTGACTGCTGTTCCGATCTGATGTGTGCTTTTGATTAAACATGCTTTTCATGTGCTTTCAGACGCGGCCAGCGTTCGTTCCCTTAATGGTTTCAGTTTCCTCCTGCTCAGATCTGTGGCTCAGGGGTATATTGAAGATGATAAACTCAGTGGGATACATGCTTACAGTTTAGCGTTTGCTGGAGGTTTGCGTCATATGTACGTGCCTCCTCTTTGATTTAGTATCTCACATCTCTTCACTTCTATCTGTGGCCGTATGATCTTATTTACCTGGCACACTCATGGTGTTTCTGTGGGAAGAGAGGGGCGGTTTGTGTCTCCTGAAGACTGCATTTACTCACTGCAGGGTCTGGATTTGCATTGAGTTACATCACACTCAGGGACTGTGTGGGTGTCAGCGGAGCTCATGAGCTCGGCGATGACACTTTCAAAGATATGCCTTTAATGGCCAGTTGTCTTTTAGCATTGATTGTTTTTGATGATCAGCGAGTGCATCACTTTAAACACCCCCATTCTGATTGTACTGAGTTTCTCTCCTGTGTCAGAACACAGGGATGGTTACGTTAACTCATTGCAATTGTATCTGAGCTTCTCTCCTGAACAGGGATGGGTGCTTTAGCTCGTTTTGATTCTAGCAGAGAGTCTCCTGTGGTTTGATCACAGGGTGGTATGTCACAAGATTGACTGAAAAAAAAACAAACAGAAAAAAGTCATGGAAAGGGAGAAAGTGGTGGAAATCATGTCTGAATCACAGTGCTCACAATGTAGCATGCAAACACAAATCAGCATCTGCTTTTTTTAAAATCACCTTTTCTCCTGCACAGATTGTTCCATTAATGATGAGCTCTGTTTGAACTGAGGTAACATTCAATCAATCTTCAGGAAGTAGCAGATGCAAAAAAAACATGAATGCAGCACTCCTGCTCCTGTTGAACTTCCTGTTGTTCCAAATGAAACGTTATGTTGTTGTTAACTGGAGTCTGTGGGTGTTAAGGGCGGTCATGTAAGTCTGGATCATTCGCAAAAATTGGTTTTTGGAATGAGGTGTGGAGCCTATATGGGGGCACATGTGGATCCTGGCTCCAGTCGTGGGGCTTTTCTGGTTGATTCACACACAGCAGAATGTGCTGTTTGGGAAGAGGAACAATGATTGAGACGGACAGTCCCTGCCGCTGGTGATGTCATAGTCAAAGGGCCTCTTGCAAGGTTTCTGCATCATACTGAAGAAGCTGGTCACTGAGGGAGCTGTGGTTTCTGCATTACAGTACATTACATGCATTTACATTACATGCCTTTAGCAGACACACTCATCCAGACCGTTCTACAGAAGCTGATCGCTGAGCTGTTCTCACACAGCTGAGAATGTAGAATGGCTCTAAGTTCCAAAATCAGTTGTTTTGTGTCAGGTGTTGGGATTGCACTGGCTGTTTCTGTGTGCCAGGGTTTGATCAGCGCAGTGTAAGAATGTGCATGCATTACTGATATGCACATAGTGGGGGCACAGACGACTATGGGAGGATCAGTGTCACTGACCGCCTGCAGAGAACAGGATGAAGAGCAGCAGCTCCAGTGCAACAGAACCTGAGACAGAGAGAGAGAGCGAGAGAAGGAGAGGGAGAGAGAGCGGGGGAGAGAGAGAGTGAGAGACAGAGAGAGAGGGAGAGAGAGAGAGAGCAAGAGAGAGAGCAAGAGAAGGAGAGGGAGAGAGAGGGGGAGAGAGAGAGGGAGAGAGAGTGGGGGGGGAATGAGGGAGAGACAGTGACAGAGACAGAAACAGAAACAGAGAGAGAGCAAGAGAGAGAGAATGGGAGAGAGGGAGAGGGAGGGAGAGAGAGGGAGAGAGAGAGGGAGGGAGAGAGAGGGAGGGAGAGAGAGGGAGAGGGAGAGAGGGAGGGAGGGAGGGAGAGAGAGAGGAGAGAGGGAGGGAGGGAGAGAGAGAGAGAGAGAGAGAGAGAGAGAGGGAGGGAGAGAGAGAGAGAGAGGGAGGGAGAGGGAGGGAGGGAGAGAGAGAGGGAGGGAGGAGGGAGAGAGAGAGGGAGAGAGAGGGGAATGAGGGAGAGAGAGAGGGAGAGGGAGGGAGAGAGAGGGAGAGAGAGAGGGAAGGAGGGAGGGAGAGAGAGAGAGAGAGGGAGAGAGAGAGAGAGGCTAGCAGACATGGCTCTGACTCATGTCCCTGCTTTTCTGACGAATTGTCAGAGTGACAGGAGGCAAAATCTATCACAGCATCATGAAGAGCTGTTGTGGGACACGGGTGATTCTGCTGTCCCCCACACTGTCTGGGGGGGGGAGTTTGCCGCTCGTTTTCCCTCCCCTCATGACACAGCAACTCTTTACTCACTCCAAAGAGGCGCTCGCTCTCACCATGATTGGAGGTAATTGTCAACCAAGGGTGATAGCAAGAGGCATAATTTTACCCACAATGCACAGGTGTGAGTGTTTAAAACTGTGATTTCGTTTCAGGAGGAGATAAAGCATCCTGACACTGTTTCAGGAGAAAAGGGCCCTTAAGTTTATCACCGATCTCATTAAATACAGGGCAGGGCATGGGAGGGACAGAGAGCAGGACCAGAGACACAGAGCTACTAGATTGGTGGCATTATCTGACATGTGATACATTGCCCAATCTAGTACTGTCCTGAGACGGTGTGCACACACAGAACACACACACACAATCATACACACACACAGAACACGCACACACACATAATCACAGTGAAACAGATTTGGGATCATAGATGTGCAGTGGCCATTTCTGCCACACGATGTGTCTACTTTGAGTCCTCTCTGTAATCTAGATCACACCTATATCATGGAGGCTGCACTTCCATGGTGTGTAGAGGGGTGAACAGGAGCTCCTGGTTTTGTCTGTCAGCATAGTGTGAGATATTCAGCTGCAGCATTAGCCCAAGCTCCTCCTGTGTGGTGTTCCCTGTTTGACTTTGTTCTGTGTGTTTGACTCCTTCCTGTGTGTCCTCTTCCTGTTTGATTCCTTCCTGTGTGACTCTTTCTTGTGTGTCCCATTCTTCCTGTATGACTGACTGCTGTATTTTTTAGAGTCCCTGCTGTCGTGTGTGTGTGTGTGTGTGTGTGTGTGATAGAGAGAGTCTGAGAGTGTGTGCGTGTGTTTGTGCGTGTGCGTGTGTGTATGTTCCTCCTCTCACAGGATGTTGTCGTGGCAACTTTTGGCTAACTCAGAGAGACGCAAGTCAGTTTGAGAAAGTGGGAACACATCAGGATTTTGTCCTTGACCTCCTGCCTGTCGCGCTGACTGCTGTCCTCCTGCCTGTCGCACTGACCGCTGTCCTCCTGTCCTCTGGTGTGTGCAGCTACAGGTATCCACCGCAGACCTGAGCGGGAAGGTGGT
>CM032885.1:38263258-38480758 GCA_019176425.1 Megalops atlanticus
CCTCACACCCCAGCTCTCAGATACATAACAATGGAAACGCAACACCCTGGTTCGTGCAACAGTCTTTTCAAAGGCTCTTAGTGAGGTAAATGTTTCAGATGGTTTCTAAGGAGATAAACGCTTATAAAACACGTGTGGTTTTTGTCAACATTTTAAGCAAAGCATGTTTTAATCTCCTGAATAGAGACACGAAAGCTGAGCCCTCCTCTCACTGTCATTGAGCTTCCTGCTCAGTGCTGTGGGTTCCCTGAATCAGGTTTGGATTGTGGGGCTGGGAGGGGGTGGCTTGGCTGCAGCTTTCAGAGCCTCTCTTATCTGCACAAATGAGGTTTGTGGGATAAAAAGTGCACCCAGATCGCCTGGAACATCGGATCAATGCTGTGGAACGGTATGAAAGTGATCCCAGGAGGTAATTTTCTGCTTTTAACACACAGCAGGTAGAACACATTTCCTTTAGGCTCAGATGCACACTTCTAATGAAGCGTAGCAGTGCGCTTCTCTCTCTGTCGTGAATTTCAATCCAAATGGAGCTTTATTGGCATGACAGTAAACAAATTACCTCACCAAAACAGTTTATCAAAGAACAATGCGAACAGCAAGAATATAAATATTTATATCTTTATAAATTTGTTTACTCACTGTCCCTAAGGTTATGGCAGGAGAAAGCACATTTATCTGCCTGGTAAACAAAGTGTCGTCCTTTTCAATTGGATATGGATTGTGTGGATTTGAGAGAGGAGGTCACATTCTGAGATTGATTTTCTAAACTTTCATATTCAGAGGGGAAAGCAGGAGGTGCAGCTCTGTGTCCATCTTTTGAAGCAGTGGCTGCAGGAAACAGGGGCCTCCTTCAGAGCCTGCGTTCACGCAAAGCTTTCAGATGTGCATTGCGTCATTTTACTCCGAGTATGAAATTTAGTTTTCAAAAGTTTGCTGAGGATGTGCGAAGCTTGACGCGTGTGTCAGGTTGCAGAGGACGGCTGTGCTGTGTGAGTGGCAGCTCAGCGGAGGATCCCCCTCCGGAGCCCGACGGCACGGAACGTCAGAGCACAGCGTTTACTGCGTCATTTTAAGAACAGGAGAAGTGGTAGGAAAATGTCCTTAAATGAAGTAGCGTGCACACTAGGCAATAATAAACCTGAAACGCATGAGTATCTGCAACATTTCCAAACTGCATGTCCATGCCAGTGTGCTGAGACAGAGAGAGATGTTGCTTATACATATGATGAGTCAGTCAGAGAGAGTGACATGAAAATTGCACTTTTGGAAGGTTTGGTGACTTCTGAATTCAGGTGAAAGAGAGTCTTTACTTGCTGAGAGCGTGGAACAGCCACTAAGAGAGGTCATTACTGAGAGATGTCCTGTGCAATCTGTGCATCTTACAGTAGCAGCAGTATTTGGCTATGCTAACGGTAGCAGCAGTATTTGGCTATGCTAATGGTAGCAGCAGTATTTGGCTATGCTAATGGTAGCAGCAGTATTTGGCTGTGCTAATGGTAGCAGCAGTATTTGGCTAAGCTTGCAGACACACTGTCCTTGCTCACCTCTCTCACCCTGCAGGCAGGCTGTGGACCTCCCCAGGTTCTTCACTGTTGCACCCTCCAGACTATGGCCCAGAATTATGGGAGATAGACAGCCTGCAAATGACACTGCCCTCCAGAGAACACAGGGTGCACTGCACAGTATATTACAAGATATTATAAGGCACCCATGACATATTACATGTGCATATTGCAGCCATTTGCTTTACCAAATAATTACATATTTGATGTAGATGTTGCTCTGAGATCAGTGGTTTTGTCTTGTGCAGATGCAGTTCTGAGATCAGTCGTTTTGTCTTGCGTAGGCGCTGTTCTGAGATCAGTGGTTTTGTGTTGCGCAGATGCTGTTTTGAGATCAGTGGTTTTTTCTTGCGTAGGCGCTGTTCTGAAATCAGTGGTTTTGTCTTGTGTAGGCGCTGTTCTGAGATCAGTGGTTTTGTCTTGTGTAGGTGCTGTTCTGAGATCAGTGGTTTTGTCTTGTGTAAGTGCTGTTCTTAGATCAGTGGTTTTGTCTTGTGCTGTTCTGAGATTTTTTGTCTTGTGTAAGCCTGTATTCACAGCATCTTTCTTTACCTCAGTTGACAGTAGAACCTGAGCTGAAAATCTCCCCTTTTAAAGGTTTTGTTTTTTTTGTTTTGTTTTTTTGTGCACGTTCCTCTCGGGCAAATCTTATCTTTCAGGGATATGAGTGCCAAATATGGCAGAACTGGGGGTGCTGGAGCACTCTGAAGAGGCACTGATGTGTGTCCCCTGTGTGTGAGAAGGCAGTACAGGGTAAATGAACAAAATGAAAAGAAGGTTTCCTCTGTTTGCTTGTGTAAAAGCAGGATTACACCAGCAGCAGAGTGCTGAGCTGAGAGGACCTGTCTGTCTGTCCTCTGTCTGTCTGTCTCTGCCTGTCTGTCTGTCTGTCTGTCTCTGCCTGTCTGTCTGTCTCTGCCTGTCTCTGCCAGTCTGTCTGTCTGTTCTGTCTCTGCCTGCCTGTCTGTCTCTGTTCTGTCTCTGCCTGCCTGTCTGTCTGTGTGTCTGTCTGTCTGCCTGTCTCTGTCTGCCTGTCTGTAACTCTGAGCTCAAACCAGGCCCAACAATCCTCTCATCTCTTTTAGCCATCGATTGTGCGTGCTGGATTCGCTAAACGCACACAGAATGTAGCATAATGTAACTGCGTAATGGCAAGCATCTCTACTCTGAAATTACAGCAGCCAGCCTGTTTGCGCAAAGGCTGAAATATTAATAACACAAAGGAGCTGTTTGCCTGCAGCCCTCCCTGTGGGACGAGGCGTGCGAGGCAGTGCTGTTCCTCTTTAGCGGGGCGTGCAGAGCAGTGTGGATTCAGTGTCACGGTCACTCCGCCTTGGGTTGGCCTCTGTAGATGAACACTTTGATGATGTATTGATCTCCACACTAAGCCAATAAATTCTTCTGTCCACTCCTTCTCTCTGGGTCTCATCTGAGGGACCCCAATCTGGAAGGTGTCAGATTATGTCGTAACACACATGCATGGCAGTGCTACACTATATCGTGCTGTGCTTACGCAGATGCTGTTATTGGTCTGTACACCTGTCAGTCTCGTCTGCTTCAGTAAGAGCGAGGGGTGGAGCCTGGCCCTGTAGGAGCAGATGTGCAGCAGCTTATTATTATTATTGTTGTTGTTGTTCAATGCAAACACAAGCACGCCCAGGTCTGCACTTTGTCAAGCACAGAAAGATTCACCTCAGCAGATGAAGATGGTGGCTCTCAGCTTCACAAATTAAGAGTAAATGGAAACTGTCAGCCTTTGGTTCCCCTGATGTTTTTAGAATAAATCACTCTGAATTGCTTTTTGTCCATTTTGCATCAAGAGGTGTGCCAGTTTAGTCAGGGCCCCAGGGAAACACAAGCAATGAAATATGAGTTCCAGACAAAACTGAAAATTCTGCTTAATTATTTTGCAATATTAAATGTTGTTCCACAAAAAAGAGAGGTTTCAAACTTGTCTCATTGAGAGCATGGCATTGAAGGAGTGTTTAGGGAGAAAAAGGAGAGCTGCACTGGCAGACCCTGGTGGAGAAACTGCTGCCGTTTCATCTGCAAGATTGACAGATAAATCTCAGCGAATGACAGTCAGCATGAGATTCTTCCTTCAAGAGACATAAAACAGCCGGTGAGAAATTTGTACACTGGAGTATGCTGGAATGTATCACTGATGTGTTTCCAGGGCCACCAAATCACTCTTCCATGAGGCTGAATTTAACCATGCCACAGGGATTATACCATTCATGGACTTTCAAACAGGTTTGCGTAATCTGTGCGCCTGAGTATTCTAGCTGTTGAGTGTGTGTGTGTGTGTGTGTGTGTGTGTCTGTGTGCGAGTGAGTGTGAGTGTGTGTGTGTGCGTTTGAGTGTGTGTGTGAGTGTGGAGTGTGTGTGTGTGTGTGTGTGTGTGTGTGTGAGTGTGTGCGTGAACTGCTGATTGTCCCCTTGGTGAACCCAGAGATATTGCCCCTCCCATGCAGGAATCATGGAGCTCTGGCAGAGATTTGAGCGCAGGGGGAGTTCAGGGAGGCTCCTCAGCTGAGTGTGGAGCTGGATTTAACTGAACACTGGTGTGGTCTGCCTGAGAGTGTGGTTACAGGGGAGTGCAGTGTGAGTGCAGTGTGAGTGCAGTGTGAGTGCATGTGTGTGTGTGTGCAGTGTGAGTGCAGTTCTTGTGTGTGTGTGTGTGTGTGTGTTTGTGTGTGTGTGTGTGTGTGTGTGTTTGGAGAGGAATACAGTGATGTGCTGAATCTCTTGTTTATATTGTTAGGGTAACAGTCTGTGAAGGAAAAAGGATAAACCTGTAATGATCCTCATGGGACAGGTTTTTTGGACTTTCTGCTGAGCTGCAAACCTTTTCAATCTGTATTTACAGTATGCTGACTTCCTGCCAAATGCATGAGCCCTTTTCTCTAATACTCCAATAAACAGAGGAGACACCCAGGACTGAAGGGCTGGAGTGGTGATGACAATGAGTGTGTGTTCTCAGGAAGAGGGGCCACTGTTTCGGCTGTTTGGAAACCCACCCATTTACATGAACAGAACCCGCGTGCAGCACTGATGCATGCAGAAAGGACTGTAATTGGTTTCAGTCCTGCAGAGAGAGACGCACCCAGAGGTGGCTGTTTATTGTATGACACCTTGTCTCAGTGATGTGATTGATCTAAAAGAGGACGTGTCAGCACAGGGCACACTGAGATTCATTTCATACCATGTAAACTACCACATAAATGCTCACATAAACAGCCAGCCGTGGCGGTGAAAGAGGAGGGGTCAGGGAGTTGATACTGGGGGTGTCTGATTGCCTCAGTATGACCTCACCGTCTCCCACTCTCTCTCAGGAAGCATTTACCTGCCAGGCAAATCGTTTTTTTAATCCTCTGCTAATAATATCAGGATGTTTTTGAATCTTGGGAAAGTAAGTTTTGAAATAATTTGTTTTGTATCTTCAGCAGAAGAACAGAAAACACTATCTCTGTCTCTTGCGCCTCTCTGTGTTTCTCTCTGTACTTCGGTGTTTGAGTATCTCTGTGATGGTGTATCTCTGTGACTCTGTGTTTGAGTATCTCTGTGTCTCTCTGGTTGTGTATCTCTGTGTTTGTGTATAAGCCTGTGACTCTGTGTTTGAGTGTCTCTGTCTGTGTTTCTGTGTTTGTGGATCTCTGTGATGGTGTATTTCTGTGTCTCTGTGTTGATGTATTTCTGTCTATAGTTCTCCTCTTATTGCTTTGTGATTCTTCCTCTCTCTTACTCGCTCCCTCCCTCTCTCTTTGTTATTGAACATGTGTGACAGGGGTTTACTCTCTCTCTCTGTTGCCTTTGTGTCTGTTTTGAAGCTCGTAATTGAACTCTTGCTGTCTGTGTTCTGACACCACACAACAGCTGTCAGCTTCAAGCTGATAGGGTCGTTTGAAGCCGTCCAATCATGTCTGTTCCCTGGCCTCTGAAGGGCAGTCGGTGAGAGCAAGGTGTCTGCTGTTTCTGTTCCTCCCAGTGTTGAGACAGGAGCCCTCCTGCGCAGGTGCGTCTGCAGAGACTGCGTATTGATTTGGCATTTGTCACATCTCTTTCACCCTATTGTGTGCGCTAATGCAGATTACCAGTCTATAGGCGCATTTCCACTGACCCACCTTTGCTGTAGGTCAGCCGGAGGCCCGGCCGCAGCCAGCTGCAGATACAGCAGCCGGGCGGTCCCATGCACGGCCCCAGGAGACCCCTGCTGGAGTAGATTTATTTATCCTGCGTAAAATAGATTAAAAAATATTTAATGGAACAGCAGACTGCAGTATCTGATCTTTGCTCAGTATTCTGTGTGAGACAAGAGTCATGTGATTCTGCCGATATTGAAGGTTGGGATATCATGCAGCTAATTCTGTTATTTCTGATGGGAGCTTGCTACTTCTAATAGCAGGTTGCCGTCAGTGATTGGAAATTGCAGTTTGTGAAAGATTGTTGTCATTTCAGAGAGAATGTTGAGCAACTAATCAAGGCCCATCGGCTGAAGAGACCACTAGAGAAGAGATTCAGCGTAAAACACAATCCTGTGCTTCACCAGAGAATATTCTGAGAAAAAACTATCCTTTTCAGAGCAAAGCCCAAACACAGCTGAAGTGGGTTCTGTCCTTGTGATGTGTTCCCTAGTGAAAACAATGAAGCAGATATCGAGGGGGAAATGAAGAAATTCTGGTCTCTCCCTGCTATGGAATCTCTTCTCCCATGTAAATGAGGAACAGTAGGGATGTGACCAGCTCATTACTATGGGAATAGTAGGGATGTGACCAGCTCATTACTATGGGAACAGTAGGGATGTGACCAGCTCATTACTATGGGAATAGTAGGGATGTGACCAGCTCATTACTATGGGAACAGTAGGGATGTGACCAGCTCGCTACTATGGGAACAGTAGGGATGTGACCAGCTCATTACTATAGGAACAGTAGGGATGTGACCAGCTCGCTACTATGGGAACAGTAGCTGCCTTATGCCATTTGGCAGCCTGTGTTCTGCCTCTGTTCACATTCTCATAATAAGCTCATTTTGCCTGCTGGGGAATTTCACTGGTCAACATGGATTATTCTTCCACAAGACACTCAGAGGGTCAGAGGGAGTGAGAGGGAGAGCAGGAGAAAGGCTCTCCACAGAACAAGCAGCATTTAGATGCACATCCACACCACACCGGAGAATGAGGAGGAAAGATATTCTCACCAAATGAATTAATTTACCTTTCCAAAGGTGAACAGGTACATTTTAATCTGTCTAAACCTTACACAGGCAGACCAGAACATGACCAGCTTAGCTGGGAGATGGGGGTCAGTCATACTGTGGGTCACACAGATTGTTGTCATTTCAGAGAGAATGTTGAGCAGCTAATCAAGGCCCATCGGCTGAAGAGACCACTAGAGAAGAGATTCAGCGTAAAACACAATCCTGTGCTTCACCAGAGAATATTCTGAGAAAAAACTATCCTTTTCAGAGCAAAGCCCAAACACAGCCGAAGTGGGTTCTGTCCTCGTGATGTGTTCCCTAGTGAAAACAATGAAGCAGATTGTCGGGGAAGTGAGGATTTAATAAAACTTCAATAGTCTGAACCCAGCGGTCTTAGAAATTAACGCCCTTGTTTATCGTCCAGCACTCTGAATACCGAACACAAATGACACTAATTACTAAAACTCCTCACTTAACCAACACGAATACTTTAAATTGATTTAACCATTAATAAGGAAATCAATTATTATTCAAATGATCAAGTTCAGTAACCCCAACGTAGGCCTTTGCCAGTTGATCACTCCTTCAATGCGAGATAGAGAGAGAGAAAAAGACCTTACACTGGTATCGATTCCCAATTACCATCTTTATTTAGCAATCATGATTGGTGGAGTTAAGGACCTTAGTTTTCATTATACAGAATAGCATTATTATGAATAAACAGCGACTATCAATGGCAGTGATACAAGTAATCGAGAATCAAATATATATATATATATATATATATGCATACATGTGTATATGTATCTAAACCACTACTAGCAATTAAAGGAGACGGAAACGGAGGGATATATCAAAGCTAGACATAGGGTATTATAAGCTACTTACAAGCAGAGGAGGAGGGAGGAACAGGAAAGGAGGGATTTCACCTGACGAGTCTCTGCGCGCTTGAATCAAGCTCAGTAAGTGGGCCGCTCCGCAACGCGGTGGTAGTCCGTAAGGGAATCGGAGGAGTGAGAACGAGCCGGAGATGACGTGCAGGGAGGAAAAATGAGTGTGGCGACGACGGTGATTTTAGGCAGGCACCAACAAGAGAATCTTTTCGTGGAAAACCCGGGACTGGCGTGGAGGCTGACGGTGTGGAGGAAAAATGGAAAAATGAAAGAAAAAATAAAAAGGAAAAAAACCAGGGACAGTGTGCGTGTCCACCTATATACCTTTCCAGCCAGTGGGCGCGCTCTCCGTCCTATTGGTTGTTGACCTCCTTCCCCCCTTTTGGGGGTTAAGGGAAACGCCTCCGGGGGTTGGCTGAGGCAAGAGTCCTAATTCTCTTGCTAAAACTAGATTCTTTATTAATAATCTTTTTCTAATCGTAGATAGCCAAATAGTTTTAGTATAGGTGAACTAAATGGGCAGCTGAACACAAGCATACCAAGAATGGCTAGCTAAGGCTTAGGTTGCTGGCAGATCTTGGATATTTGTCAAGGGCTGTAAGTCAGCCAAGTCTAACACACACAAATGTCACTTTATCGCAATTCAGGTTGCAGGCCGTGGTCACCGGAGTTAAAATTAGTTTTAAAGTTTGCGATTTGGAGCAGAGAATTTTATTTTTCAGCTATTGCCTTGTCACTGCCGGGGTCTTTTCGTTACTGTGGGTAACCAAAAGATGGCAATGTCGTTCCATTGTAGCAGAAGAGGAATGTGAATTATTTGTGGCGGGTTTTCGCTTGATCTGTTAAAAGGGTGTTCTGGCACAAGAGAGGGTCTATGCATGTCTGCGTTTGTTTGTTTAGTGTCGACTGAGCGGTAAGGGAGGTATCTGGTGAGGAGCGTAGCCAAGCTGGGTACCTCTGGAGCGTTTGATCTAGCCGTTACGTGACTGCGGGGGTCCCGACTCGTGGGGCTCAAGCAGGCGGGAAGAAGGTGATAAGGAAGGGTCTCTGGTCACCAGACCAAAGTCGGGTGTCTCGGTGTTTTATGGTGGGGAACTTTTATGGTTTTAAGAGGGAACAAAGGGAAGAGGTAAGGCATGCAAGGGTCATGAGAAGGAAGAGCAAGAGAAAGAGAATAACTGAATACATATGTCTGTATATGCCTATGTCTGTACTCATACAACATACAGCACCCTATCCAGGCATCTGTGCATTCACGTCAGACCAGCAACTGCCCGACAAGATATCGAGGCAGAAATGAAGAAATTCTGGTCTCTCCCTGCTATGGAATCTCTTCTCCCATGTAAATGAGGAACAATAGGGATGTGACCAGCTCATTACTATGGGAACAGTAGGGATGTGACCAGCTCATTACTATGGGAATAGTAGGGATGTGACCAGCTCATTACTATGGGAATAGTAGGGATGTGACCAGCTCATTACTATGGGAACAGTAGGGATGTGACCAGTTCATTACTGTAGGAACAGTAGGGATGTGACCAGCTCATTACTATAGGAACAGTAGGGATGTGACCAGCTCGCTACTATGGGAACAGTAGCTGCCTTATGCCATTTGGCAGGCTGTGTTCTGCCTCTGTTCACATTCTCATAATAAGCTCATTTTGCCTGCTGGGGAATTTCACTGGTCAACATGGATTATTCTTCCACAAGACACTCAGAGGGTCAGAGGGAGTGAGAGGGAGAGCAGGAGAAAGGCTCTCCACAGAGCAAGCAGCATTTAGATGCACATCCACACCACACCGGAGAATGAGGAGGAAAGATATTCTCACCAAATGAATTAATTTACCTTTCCAAAGGTGAACAGGTACATTTTAATCTGTCTAAACCTTACACAGGCAGACCAGAACATGACCAGCTTAGCTGGGAGATGGGGGTCAGTCATACTGTGGGTCACACACACACACACACACACACACACACACACACACACACACACACACACACACACACACACACTCACACATGTTTCATTTTTTCAGTTAAATGCTGCATTAGTAAGCAGGGCAGTGGCAGTCTGTGGGTGTAAGGAGAGGGATACAGGACAGTATTCATCACACACTGCAGTGCAGCTGAAGAACTATCAGGCCACACAGTTCATGAAGACAAATATGAATCAAGTGTTTATTGACATGGACTACATCTGCAAAAGGAAGTCGGAATGATATCTGAGAATACTGAGTCACATATTTATTGCTTCAGATGAATTACAAACGATGAAGGTTAATCGTAATTATAGTTAATTATGATAGTATTACAGTATTTATATTGGTCAGAAATCAATCTCATTATATTAACTAAAATAGTCTGTGCTCATTTAATTACTAAATTGGCCTTGCTATCTTAATTATGCCACAGTAGTTGGTCATTTATATCATCATTATTTCAATGCATAAATTAGAACAATTTCAGTTCATCACATTGTCTCCGGGTAGCAGTGTTAAGCAGCATGTTTTTCACTCTCTGATGTGTGCAGAGGCTCCCTTGATGTCCTGTGCTGGTGTTTCATGCCTCTTTTGTTTTGTGTGGAATTTTATGATGTCTAGCCTTTGGGGGTGTCTAACAAAGGGCCTGTCCTGTTTAGTTTCCTTAGTGATAAGGTCTTTGTTGGTTCAATTTTTTCACCACAACTAACCTTCTCTTATCAGAGCTTGGGATAAATAATTTGTCTGTATATTTGGAAATATTTGTACATTTGTATTTTTGGAATCCCTGATTACCAGTGTAAAACTTGCATTAAACTTAATAAATTCAGGTTGCAATATTGGATTAATTTAGTAACCAGTCTGATTGGCTGGTGAGGCATCAAGTTCAGGGTTCCTCTATACTCCCTCTCCCAGCTGAATGCAGAGTCGTGTGCAGGCTTGTGTTCCTTTCAACAGGCAGTGTGTAGGGAGAGTCCTCACTCACTGTGTTATATAGAGAGTCACCCCTACTGTGGCGTAGAGAGAGTCACTCTTACTCCCTGTGGTGTAGAGAGAGTCACTCTTACTCCCTGTGGTGTAGAGAGAGTCACTCTTACTGCCTGTGGTGTAGAGAGAGTCACTCTTACTCCCTGTGGTGTAGAGAGAGTCACTCTTACTGTGGCGTAGAGAGAGTCACTCTTACTCACTGCGGCATAGAGAGAGTCACTCTTACTCACTGTGGTATAGAGAGAGTCACTCTTACTCCCTGTGGTGTATAGAGAGTCATGTTTTTAAATGAGAAAAAACAGGACTCCAACTGTTTTTAAATTAGATGCTTGTGCATGTTACCTGTAATTAGTAAAAAAGGAACACCCTGACAATCCCATTCAGGGGAAGCTGAGACGCAGGTAAAGCCGACACTGCTGAAAGGTGAAAAAGGAGAATATTTTCTCTTATTCAGAGATGTAAACAATTCTGACAGAGCTGGACATCAGAAAAAATGTATATTTAATAGCCTGAGCAGTCTGGGAAATCAGTAAATGACTGGTCAAATAAGCATGTATTTGAAAGGGCTTCAATATCTAAATCAATATTTAGATCAAAACATTTGTCCTTATGTTGTCTTGTCCAACAATGAAATTTGTATCTGACACATAGAAAGTATGTGGGAGTGGGACTTCAGAAATAAAAGCCTGGGGTAAAAGGTATACAGCTACATGTAGTTCATTCTTTGACTCAAAGCCGCTCAGTTAATTTTGTGAAATCTGAATTGCAGCCCAGCTCTCTGGAGTGATTCAGGCACAGGCTTCTCTCAGCACCATTTATCTGGTTTCATGGCCATGTTGTGGAGGACACCACAGGCCATCATCTTGCATGTGTTCTTATGCCGTCTGTTGTGCCCAAACGCATTTGCCAGCCTTTTAGCAGAGCAATAGTGCGCTCTGTCACTGAGAGAGTGCGCGTATGTGGCTGTGATAGTGCGCTCTGTCACTGAGAGAGTGCGCGTATGTGGCTGTGATAGTGTGCTCCGTCACTGAGAGAGTGCGCGTATGTGGCTGTGTCCATCCTTCCCTGGGGTCTGTGGGTTGGTGTGCAGTATCATCAGCCAGGTTTTCAGGGCGTAACTCGCTGCGTAACTGACTGCGTAAAACAGCAGTGCAGATGAAGGTTGCTTCACTGGAACGTTTGCTAATTTGCATTTCACCTTCTGCACTGGATTCTTCACCTGCATTTGCCTGATTTCTTATGCAGGGATTTTTGTAGTCTCAGATAATAAGGTTGTGCAGGGTTACTTTTGTATCTTAGTTTGTTCGCCTAAACCAACACACCCCTGGTAAGTTTTGAATTCAGTCTTTGCTTATAGACACAGAAGCAAATGCTTTTCAGCACATAACCTCTGTAACCTACAGTACAGACAGATTCAGTTACAATTAGTCTACTGATTAGATTAGTTAGTATATTTGTTGGTTTGTTGCTATAAATGCATTTGTATACATTTGTATTTGTATTTAAAGTCTGAAAGGTAATTTTGGTCACAAATAAATTGTAGAATATCACTGGGATGGCAAAAAAGCTTGTGTTGTGTATGTGGTACGAGCGGTCTAGAGGAGCTGTAAGTGTTTTTATTGGCAAGAACAAATTCCAGCTAAGAACAGAATGATGAATTCCAAAATGTTTGTCAAATTGAACGTAAGCACACTATATGCACAAAATTGTTTGTATTTATGAATACTGAATCTGGCTCTGTGTCTCTCCCTCTTGTCTCTTTTCTGTCCCTCTCTCTCTTCCTGTGTCTGTCTCTCCTTCTGTCCCTGTCTCTCTCTTGCTCTCTCCTCTGTTCCTCACTGGCTGCTTGGGTCTGCACTGTCCCCTGATCAGAGCTCACATACAGACAGCGACACCCTGCCTGTGGTCTATTCTTGTGTTTCCAGCATTGATTCTCTCTCCAGCTTTGAATTTGACTTACAAACTCAGGATAATGAGTTTTTGTTTCAGTCACTGGTAATGTGTTCCATAATTAGAGAAATCTTTTTCAGTAATTAATGCAGGTATCTCTTTTGCTGCTCTCATGCAGAACAGTCAATGGGAGTGCTCGCCCAGACTGCTTATTCACCCCCCCATGTGTCTGTCCTGCCTCGGCAATCTCACTAACACGTGACTAAGATTTCAGCAGCTGGAAGTGAAATTTCAGCAGCACAATGTTTGATTTCATTACACTCATTTAGCAGGCACTCTTATCCAGAATGACTTCCAGCACAAAAGAAGATAAGTGTATCCATTCAGGTTTAATGAGCAACAGTGTCAGACCAGGCTAACAACACTGTCAGACCAGTGAGTGTGAGCATAACGCCATTCAAGCCCTCACAGAAGTTAACCTCTGTGACCTGACTAGACAACAGAAGCCAAGTATAATACCGTACATCAATCACTAGATCACAGAACGCAAAACACATCACAATATTACATGTAAAAAAAAAAATAAAGGCCAAGTAGCAGGTATTAGGGGGTGGGGACTGAGGTGGAACTGAGATACAGTCTTAAGAGGTGGGTCTTCAGTCTGCCTCAGAAAATGGCCAGTGATTCTGCTGTCCTAACCCCCACCACTGAGGGACCGGTACCGACAGGGATCATGTCTGAGAGGAGCAAGCCCGTCCGGACGGAACAGTTAGTCACCCCATGGTTGCACAGCGCAGAGATTTTGGTGGTGCATAGGGTTTGAAGACTGATTGTAGGTATGAGGGGGATGTCCCATTCACTGTCCTGCATGCCAACCACAAGATTTTGAATTTGATGCGAGTGATAACAGGAAGCCAATGAAGTGAGGCGAGGAGTAACTTGACTACATTTAGGGAGGTTGTAGATAAGTTGTGCAGCTGCATTCTGGATTAGTTAGCTGAAGTGCACCTGCAGCCTGAATGGGAGGGCTGTCTCTGTGTGTGTGCTGCAGTCCAGCCTCTGTGAAATGCTCAGCAGTGGAGCCTCTGTCATGGGTCAGTGTTTTATTCAGTGATAAAGCAGTGTGTCCTGAGGCCTGGCAGCCAAAGCCATTACTCTCTCTCTCCAGCAGGTTTAAATAAATGTCTTCCCTCAAAATGCGTGATGCTCCAGCTCCTCTGCATGCATTTATTCTGTCTGCTGAGGCACTCTGTGTTTCTGTGAAAGAACTGAAAACCTTCACCTCTTTGCATGACAGTCTCAATTTTAATGGAATGCACTGAGGAATTTTCAGTTTCTGTTCATAGTCATCCAGTAATGTGAAACTTGTTACCAAACCCCAGTGATGTTTGTGTTTGGCACAGCTTCAAAGACCATGGAAAAGCTTTTGTTGTTTCAGATGTCTCTGTTGGGGCCTGTGTGGGAGTGATCTAAGATTTTCTCAAGGGAAAAGCAATTGTGCACTGAGGATCATGCAACGTGCTTCTTACTGGACCAATGAACTCACCATTCTCATGCGACATACTGCCCTCCATGTGCTACATCCTGCTTCTTTCTGTGAATTTAATCATATTTAATACATTTAAATAAAATACTATGCAGTTGATAGACTCTGCAAAATTGCGTTTGCTCTAGTAAAGCATATTTGTGCTATGTAGGAATTCATGGCCTCTGAAAGTGATGTAGAGGTGTTAAACCTTCTGTAATGTGATGTAACGGGATTTTATAAGCTCCTTTGACATGATTAAATATTTCTATAAATCTTTTTGAGTTTTAATGGCTTTAGGTTGGTACAGATGGCCAGCAAATATCAAACTTTTCTAAGATGCAACAAAATTTAAAAGAGACAGGAAGGAAGAGGTGAGCTGCACAGTGGAGGCACTGTGACACAGCACAGCACAGCACAGCACAGCTCACTTCAGTGCAGGTGGACTTTGGACAGAGGAATCAGGACTGCCTGTAACCTGTGTATGTATCTCTCAGTTTTGACATGGAGTGAGTAAAGGACATTTACACGTGCTGCACAGCACCAAGGGCCATTCATTTCCCTGTTACTGCCAATACTCCCTGCAAGCAGAGCAGCTGCTGCTGAGTGCTCTGAACAGAAGCCTATCTATCTATCTATCTATCTATCTATCTATCTATCTATCTATCTATCTATCTATCTGTCTATCTATCTATCTATCTATCTATCTATCTATCTTTCTAGCATCTTCAAATTAGTGTCATTGAAGTTGTGATACCATGGCCCCCAGATATTTGAATGTTACGATGAAAACTAGAAAGATTTAAGTTTTGAATAACTTATTCTCCAGGGACCGTGGGGTTTAAAGCAACTTTAAAATAACGGTCACGCACATGTGGAGGTGCTGTGAGCCATTCCTCCTCCTGCATCCCTCACCCTGCCCCCAACACCGATCTGAACCCCAGCCCTTTCGGCCTGCCTCCCTCTGCAGAGTGACTTACAGCCTTGTTTACCCCACTGCTGCAGGGAGCACAGCACACTGTCAGCTCTGAAAGGTAAACCCTCTCTCTTTTATGTGATATGTAGCCTGAACAATATGTGAGATAACAACATTCAAAGCTGAAGTTTAAGATGTTCATGCAGGTTATGATCAATTAAACTTCATCTTTCTCTGTGATTTATGTTAAAGATTTTGGCAGTGGCGAGGTAGAGCCACTCACCATGGCCCTCCAGTTAGAGGCAGGGTGTAGGGTGTCGCTGTCTGTATGTGTGCTCTGATCAGGGGACAGTGCAGACCCAAGCAGCCAGTGAGGAACAGTCACCTGTAGCCTCACTGTGTCTCACACAACCTGCATCTCTGTTATGTATCTGCCTGAGGAGAACTTTAGAATGTTCTATGCATGCACAACCAGTCATCATGATCTTAGGAGTACCATTCTGCCTGAGGGAGAGAATGGGAGAATTCATGACAGTAATTAAAACTTTGATTTTCAAACATTTCATGAAAAATTACTTTCACTGACTTGCCTGTAAATACGTGACAGTATCATGTTTTCAATAGAATAAAACCTTCATTCTTTTTGTTTTCTGGGGAAAGTATTTGAGTGTAGTTGAATCATTTAATTGAAGTGTGATAAAAGCAGCATATTCAGCCATTCATGGGCATATTAGCGTGCATCAGCTGCAATGGAATGCACTCTGATGAATGCCATGCAGGTTAATCAGAGGAGCCAGAAGAGTTCAGCCACTGTGCTCTCACCTGGTCACAGCGCTTTCTCTTCATCACTGCTCTGTCCTCCTCACAGAGCTCCCTCTCAATCACAGAGCTCCCTCTCAATCACAGAGCTCCCTCTCGATCACAGAGCTCCCTCTCGATCACAGAGCTTCCTCTCAATCACAGAGCTCCCTCCCGATCACTGTTCTCTCTCCCGATCAATGCTCTCTCTCCCAATCAATGCTCTCTCCTCCTCACAGAGCTCCCTCTCAATCACAGAGCTCTCTCCTCCTCCTGATCATTGCTCTCCTGATCAATGCACAGAGCTCCCTCCTGAGCTTCCTCATTGCAGAGCTCTCTCTGATCACTGCTCTCTCCTGATCACTGCTCTCTCTCTGAGGCATCATACCCACAGCACACACCAGTCTTGTTATGTAGAAAGAAAGAAAAAAAGGACATAAACAAATGGATGAATAAAGAAAAGCCGCTCAGTGATGCCTCCCAAGGCTGCTGCATGGGTACGGCAGGTTGCCTGGCAACTGCTGTGGGTATTTAACCAGCTGCTGTGGATTTTTAACCAGTTAGTGTGGGTATTTTAATGGTTGGTGTGGGAATTTCTATTGAAATTCACTCTCGTTTCCCTGTGCGTGTGAAAGGAGAGGCCCTTTCAGCAGCAGCATTTAATTGGCTGATCCTGGGTCAGAAGAGGGAGATGAGGGCCCTGGCAACCTTGTCACTAAGCAAGCCTATTTCCTGTGTCAGAGGAACTCATTACAGAAATGTGGGAAAGAGAGAGAGAGAAATAGAGGGAGAGAGAGGGGGATGGGAAAGAGAAAGATTTGATTGCATTGTAATAAATTCCAAATAATTACGAGAAAATACTTTGTTCCTCCACACACGGGGTGATGAGAAATTCCTCTGGATGAGGGAGGCATGGAATCTTTGGCTGCACAATCTGTCACAGGCTGAAAGACGGGAAGCATCCTCTGCCCTATAAACGGGGTGGCAGTGTAGCATAGTGGTTAAGGTTTAGGTACTTAACCCACATTTGCCTCAGTAAATATCCAGCTGTATAAATGGATAACACTCATAACAAAAAAAAAGTAACCGATGTAAGTCACTCTGGGTAAGAGTGCATACTAAATGCCTGTTAATGTAATAAATGTTCAATTCAGCCCATGGAAGCTAGGCTTCCCATGGAAATCTGTTGGAGAAATGGATTTCTGTTGAGCCCAGTGAGATGCTCTCTCTGTCTCTGACAGAAGCAGCATTATGATGAGAACTTAGCCCCACCAGGATGCCTGACTTCCCATATCATTACATTACATTATTGGCATTTAAAAGATGCCAGACCATCTTACATAGATTACATTTTTTTACATATTATGTATTTGTACAGCTTATGGATGTCTACTGAGGCAGTTGTTGGGTTAAGTACCTTGCCCAAGGGCACAGCAGCAGCACCCTAGCAGGGAATCAAACCAGCAAGGAGTCCTGCTCCTTACCACTATGCTACACTGCTGCCCCTCCTCAAACTGAGCTTGTCCTACAGTAACAAAGGACGTTATGATGTTGCATGGATCGCAGCCCAAGTTCCAACATCTCACAGATAGCCAGTCATACTTTTTGTGAAAATCATACATTTCCATGAAAATCATACTTTTTCATGAATGTAACCTCCATCACTGAACCCACAATGCCTTGAACAGGTGCAGCGAAATAGGCGACTGCAAGGAGTTGGTATGTGAGAGTAATTCATCTGGAGACTGGAGTTTTAATCATTGTCTTAATCTTGTTAAGGTGAAACAACCACAAATTGCTGTATGTTGTTTGGAGTTTGATTTTTTTAAGCAATCTCAATTGCATTTAGCTAGCTACCTGCTAACTTTGCTTACTTCTAGCTAGCACAGGGTTAGATTTTTCTTTTTTACTGCTACAGTTGTATTTTTCTAGCTAATGTTCTAGCTACCTACCTATTTTGGCTGGCAGATTAATTATAGTTATTTGTTGCGTACATGGCAGTTGACAGAGAATTTACATTCTGTATCACATTTTATGTGACTTGTTAGAATTTATCAGTATAAAATAAAAATGACATAAATTATAGCGTAGACCAAAACCTGCTTTTATTTGTTTCAAAATTCAGGATGTAGAAATCTGTCTTTTCAGTCCTTCTGGTGTGAAAAGGTAGAGCGGCTTCCCGGCAGCATGGCCTGGCCTAGTCGGAATCTGATGTTCTCTGTCACTTTGACAGAACTTGCAAAAAGCATGAAGAATGGAAAAGTATGCCAATGGAAGCGCTTTATTAAGTCTGCTGGGCAGGATATGGGTGGAGCAGGCAGTAGGCAAAGGCCCTCGCATCACCAAACGCTGGGATAAAGTGGAGCGGCTCTTCCTCGCTGAGATACCAGGAATTGGCATTTAGAGAATACGACAAGGACAAGGATTCGAAAATTAGGGCATCCACAAGGAGTCTGCATGGTCGCAATGGTTGGTCAGCGTTTACCTTTGCAGATGCATTATTTGTCTTGTTTTCATTGGCAGCAGGTGATTTGCAGGGAGAGGACAACATTCAATCCAGAAAATACACAGTACTCAGTAGCATGAAACAGACAGTGCCTCCATCTCCAGAGCAGGACACAGAACTCCAGAAAACTGCTCTGTCCTCAGGTAGCAAACGCTAGGAATGGTTATGAAATTGCCAGGTTGCAGAGGTTAAGGACTGTGAGATATTTTGTGATCATATGAAGAGCTGAGTCCTGTGTTACTGTCCTCCTTCTTCTTTAGTTTAAGGGGGTTTTTCTTTGCCATTGTCAATCTGGTCTTGCCTGCGTGGGCGTTAGGCATTTCACGGTGTTTGGGAAATTTTTAATGCAAATTCATGAAGTTTCATTTGAATAGTAACTGTAAGCCATGAGCTTCTATTATATTCAAATTGTTGCCTAATTGATTGTAGAATGAAATAATACCATCAGTAATATCAAGTAATATCAGATGTCACCAACACTAACCATTTCAGAGTTATTTGGCCAAAAATAGTTTTCTGGGCACATGATCGTTGGCCTGAGGCACCACTAGAGCCATGGAGTCATGTCTGATTGGACAGCCTATTGCACAGTCATGTCTGATTGGACAGCCTATTACACAGTCATGTCTGATTGGAGAGTCTATTGTGCTGTTGGTAGTGGTAGTGTGAGCAGTGTGAGTGCAGGTGTGTGTGTGTAGTTTAGTATGTATATTTGTATTTAGCTTTTATTATGCTAATAAAGCTGACTTGAATTTGAATTTAAGAGAGGGGGCAGGGAAGGGGGAAGAAAGGGGGAGAGAGGGGATAGGGGAGAGAGAGAAAGAGAGGTGGCTTGTCTGTGTGTGTGTGTGAGAGAGAGAGAGAGAGAGAGAGAGAGAGCGATTTTGTGTGTGCGTCTATATGTGTGTAATGTATGTTGTGTGTGTGCATGGAGCCAATAACACAGTGCTAAGCTGGCTGGATTTACTTGTCAAACAGCTCTAAAAAGCTGCTGTACTTCATAAACAGCCTTTTTCACTTAGCGGCAGATCCTCACCTGTCTGGTTTGGCGTAAGATGGTTTGGCAGGCTGTGTGTGCTTTCCTCCTGAGCCACACTGCCGCTGATTTGCTGTAATATCCACTGTTTGTAACACACAAAATGTGAAAGAAACTGTCATGAGTACAGAGAGGAAGTGTGTCATGTTACTTTACCTCCTCTGATATGCAGTAATACACACAGGAAGTGCCATGCCGGGGTAGCTTTCCATCCTTATTGAAAACGATTCCTGAATTCCAGCTTTTTTGGTTGAAATTGCAATGCTGTTCTGTCTTATATGGTTAATGAATGGCATTGCATTGAAATGCATCCATTTTATTCATTCAGCCGAACTTGAAACTGGAACTGAAACTGCTTCCAAATGGGGGTTTGGAAAAGGATCACTTTATTCTAAAGTAGAGAGAGGACTGGGATTCACTGAACAAACTCACCAGTGCATCTGTCAGCGTCTATAAAAACAATGATGAGGGAGATGTAAGTTTATGAAAATGACTATTATTTGTACATAAACATGTGCAGCATACACAGTAGGGCTGAAGTCTGGGCGAGTGAATGGCGTGAATTTGGATGATCTCAGCCTGCAGTGAATGGTGACCAGAGGGTAAAGCCGGCTTTTCAGGCCTGGCAAAGGCCGGCCTGTTTGATGTTGTTTGATGTGAAAGGGCCTTCAGTTACAATCAGTGCAGTTGGGACAGTGAGTTTAGAGCTCATTAAAGTGCACTGTGCTTCATCACAGTGGCCTGGGAATCTCCAACTCTTTTCATCCATCCTCAGTTATTCTCTTTAGTCAAAAACACACAAGTCTGGCAAATGAAGGCATGAAAAACTTTCCAAAGAGGACTTGATTGGTACGGCATGTCAGTCTGAAGACCATTTTGCACAATGGTTTTAATGCAGCTGTACTAAGAAAAGACCATAGAGGGTTTATCATTACTGAGCCTCTTCATTAGAACCTTCACTCTGTGTAGCGTCATGTTTTCAGTCTCCTCCCCTGGACTGCAGTGCTGTCAGACATGCTGATAATTCAGGCAAATTAACTCCTGTGTGGGAGCCAATTCATACATACAGTATATTTTTGCTGTTCAGTATTATTGGTATTAAGATTCCAGCAATTTGCCATGATCTTGGTTTTTTATATGGGTTTGATAATGGGTGCTTACTTTTTTAGGTATAGATTATTGTGTGTTAGAGTATCTGCACATGTTCTCTTTATTATTGACCCAGCATTAGTTAAATGTCCAGCAGGCAGCAGGCTGAGGCTTGTTTATCTTTGGAAGATGTTGTAGATTCCGTGCATTTCACAACAAGCCTGTACTGATAATATTACTAACACCTGTTAGGTGCTAATGTTGAATGCTAACAGTGAGTATTGGCACAGTCCTGCACATCCTTTCTTCAAACAATAGGTGTGTCCTCTTCCTAGGCACAGAGACTGAGGTTCCACACAGATATTTGTACCATGGAAATGCATCCCAGAGGAATCTCCGTGCCGCTGCGTAATTAACTCTGCTTCTATTGCTGCAAAATGACTGTGCTGTTGGTTCAGTGAGGCGTGTCTGTGCTGCTTCCCTCCTGTAGCAAGAAAGGCCGTTTCATCACACAATTGTGTAAAAACATTGGCGTCTCACTTGGCCTCTTTCCTGTGGGTAAAGTCCTCATGGAGGCCCGAAGGCTTGCCTGACATGTGGACCGCATTGTTATAGTGCGCCATTTGTGAGCTTGTGACTGAAAGGAGCTAACAGAACGTGTGCTTGGCTGAAGAGTCCATTCATGTACAGAGATCATTTCCATTCAGTAAACCATTATTCTCTTCACTTAAAAACACAAGCCTACCAAATGCCCCAGAAGACACAGTAAAGCAGGACGCATGAGGTATTCATTCCTTTGTTTCCTTTCCTCGCCTTCTCTCTTTCTCTTTCACAGTCTGCCTCACTCAGTTCACTTCATCAGCAGGATAAACAGGGTGAATTTATAGAAAAGTTTCTTTGAGTGTACAGTACGAGTCTCAGCTCACAAATGGGTCTCCCTCTCTCCCTGTGTCCTGTTGTAAACCCCATCACTGTCAGGCTGCTCTCTCAGGGGTGCAGCAGATCAGAGAGCCCTGCTGATCTCCCAGCAGTTTCCCACATCTCAGCTGATGGGTCAGGTGTACTGGGAGATGTGATGTCATTACTGGGCAGGGTTTGGAAAATTAAGTAAGTTTCTCTATTTTTTTATTTCACATGCTTAGCAGCTCTGTCTCCATCCCGTCTGAGCTTCAGTGAGAGCACAACGTCTCCTCCCTGAGCACCGTGTTACAGTGCATCCTTTCTGAGCAGCTGCGTTACAGTATTACAGCATGTCGTCTCTGAGCGCCGTGTTACAGTGTGTTCTTTCTGAGCAGCTGTGTTACACCGTTACAGTGTGTCATCTCTGAGCGACTGTGTTACAGCGTGTCGTTTCTGAAAGGCTGTGTTACAGTGTTATAGCATGTCATCCCTGAGCGGCTGTGTTAGTGTTACAGCATGTCGTCTCTGAGCGCCGTGTTACAGCGTGTCCTCTCTGAGAGGCCGTGTTACAGCGTGTCCTCTCTGAGAGGCTGTGTTACAGTGTTACAGTGTATTGTCTCTGAGAGGCTGTGTCACAGCATGTCCTTTCTGAAAGTTCCGAATGAAGATTGGGAGGAGAATTTACAGACAATCTCTATACAATTAACCAAACCTTGACAACCCAGTCCCATCCATAACCACTTATACCCAAACATCAATATACCAAAAATATCAATAAAATAACCAGACTGGAGCCAGGGGAATCATGTCACGCTATCACAACAATACATTAATGAAAGAACAACAATAAACACGCATTCTTAATGTGTTATAAGTACAACACACCACACCACACCAGACAGCCTGTAGCAGGTGTGGTCTGCAGAGGTCATTTCAGTCTTCACACTTTTCTGAGATGTGTATACTCAAAACTAATGACACCAGCTTTCTGAGATTAGCTTTTCAATGACACCATGACCACGTTTTATATGGAGAGGATCAGAGTGAAGCTATTCTGTCGTGAGGTCAGCACAGTCTTCAGTGTGTGGTGGCTGTAAGCCAATGTGTACCCCTGTGAAACAGAGAGAGTTCTGGTCCACGTAGAGCAGCAAGTGTATTTAACAGTGAAAACTCCTGTGCAAATGACTTTTCCTGGTCTGACCTGATTGGACTAAAAAGCATAAGGCCACTTGCAGCAGAATGCACCTCCCAGAAAGGGACAAGGGCTTGAAAGTGCCTGAAATCAGCCTCCCTGGAGGGCTCAGACCGCTGCTCCGTGAGGTCTCTGCGCAACCCTGCGTGACTCAGGGTTCGAGAGCGCACGAGTGCAGGTGGTAATCAAAGAAGCTTGTTTGGTTTAATGGGGAAGTCAGTGGCTTCAGGCGCAGGAAGAGGCTTCCTGCAGAGAGAGCCACCATGCTGGTGGAGCACAAGCCTGCAGCTTCCTCCGATCAGGGAAAGAGGCCTGCGTCCTTTAAAGGCCTTGTAAAGCCCTTAATTCTATGTTGAAATGAGAATGGAAATACAAAAATCGAAATCATATATGCTTTATGGAATATTTCAAGTGCTTACATGCATTATTAAGCATTTCAGACCACATCTTGCAAATGTAGACCCCAGCCCTCCTCCACCTAATGACAAAAGCTGCATTAGAGCAAATTCAGAAACACTCTCACAAACACACACACACACACACACACACACACACACACACACACACTCAGACCCAGACTCTCTCTCACACATACTCATGCACGCACACACACACACATATACTCACGCGCACACACACGCACACACACACACACACACACAGACTCTCTCTCACACATACACACACCAGGGTTTCTGCTAGGATTTTTTCTTGACGGTCCAGTGTCTGGAAAGAATTTATTTTACCGGACAAATCTGAAACTTACTGATCATATTTCAATAAGTCTATGTTACAAATGCAAATATAATGTACACCTAGGTTGACGAAAGAATGACAACAAACTCAAATCAGTTTGACTATTTAATGAACAATAACGATTAAGCAAAACAAACAGTAAGGATTGAGCAAAACCTCAACATTAGCTGCTAAAATGTAGGCTATTACGAAACATCTGTAACCTGTAACATCTGTAGCCTGTTTAAAAAAAAGGCTAGGCCTAAATGGCATCAAATGTAGCCAATAGGCTACCAGGTAACATTTTATTTTCGCCTTTTTTTCATTGCAGCAAAGTCCTCTGCTGCCGACTTGAAATCAAACGTGTCCAATGTGTCTTTGCAGCTTGCAATGCGCATAAGCCGCGTCACTCTCTCCTCCTCCAGACAACTTCGCTTCAAAGTGGTGGGCCTAGTAGCAAGTATCGTGCAATAAAAGAGCGCACCCTTTTGGGGAGAAAAAGTAGTGTAGGCTGTTAATAGGCTGTTTCGCTGTCAAAACACAAATGTCCTGTTTAGGGATAGCCTTCGTTATAGCTACGTTTTGTATGAGCATTATTACCGGACATTTTGACCGGCAAGGTTTTCATTTATCGGTTTTTTATCAATTTTACCAAGCAAAAGCCGGTAATTACTGGATAACGGAAACCCTGGCACACACACACACACACAATGCCAGAGCTCTTCATTACAGAGAATGCAGAAGCACTAAAGCAGAGGAATATGCTCTCTGATCACTTAAAGATGCCAGACATCCTGCCAAATCCCTGGCAGGCTTTTCAGTGGATGGTGTGTTTGGAAATCTAGTGCAAACCAGACAGCTAAAATACAGCTGGGGACGTGGCTCTCAGATCTTCTCGCTGCAGGCTGGCTTCCCCTCTGTGTGTGAGCACTGCAGCCAGAGTCCTTCCCTCTCATGCTAGAGTCAGAGTCAGAGTGAGAGTCAAACCCATAAACATGAGTCAGAACAGGATGCTTCTGCAGGCGTTGAGTTTTCCTCATTCTGCCCCACTGACTGAGTTCAGCGGAGGTGAGCAGTTACCACAGAGCAGAACAGCAATTATTTCAGCTCTCACAGTTAAAGCAACGCCTTGCTGTCTGTGTCCCCGGACATGACTTGAGGTGTAGTTATTACAATATTAATCTCTGTTCAGATCTGAGGAGATTTTCCTCAGTGAGAGGACTGTGATCCCAGCCAAACGTGCTCTGTGGGTCTGTCTGGCTGCGTTTCCTTCTGCAAGGTGGCTGTTAGCATCTGATATCTGCCCAGCAGAAGCAGTGAAAAGTGTGACTCAAGCATCTGAGCGCTGAAGAGGACACACCCATCCCTCGGTTCTGACACCCCAACACCCCCTCCTGATAGGAAGCGGTGCTTTCTGGGTTCTTCCATCCTCTCCCTGAAATATGCAATAGCCTTCAGGGGAAATGGACTCTTCTCCTTCAGGGGAGGTGAACTCTTCTCTGACAGAGATAGTAAACTGAAAACACAGAGAGGAAACCCATGTTATTTGTGTATTTAGTGTTTATCTCTAGATGTGAAGTAAAAGAGGAGGGCAACAGAGAAAGAGACAGAAAGGGAGAGTCAGAGATCCCAAAAAAGGTTGAGTAAGAGAGAGATGACTGAAGTTCATGAGTAATATCCTATGTAAAGCTGTATCCAATTGTTTTCTGTACACTTTAATAACATAGATTTAGACTTGGAACTGATGACATTTCTATGAGTCTATGAGCTGATGGATGCATGAGGGCCATTATTGTTTGTGAGGTGTGCAGATTGACATAATTGCTTCCTAACTGGACAATGGCTACCTATGCTTTTTGGTCCTTCCCATAAGCAAATTATAATGCTTTGTATTTCACAAATGCATAAATCAAAGCTGAAATTTCCATCAAAGACTGCATTGATGTTTCGCATCTCAGTCGGAGCTGTCAGTATGACTGGGAGATGAGGTCTACCTGTGTGGCCCTCAGAGGAACAGGAAGCCACGCCCGAGGACACCTGAGAGGGGTGGGGCATGGCCAGATATCTGTGGTGTGATGCAGTTTAATATCATGCAGACCCCTCTCTGTAAGGTGTAAAGAGACAGGACCCTTTTAAAATCTTTACATTTGCACTGAGGGAGGGTGTGAGTGACAGACCCTGTCTGATGTGGGTACTGAAGGATTTCTGTCAGTGTTTCAGCTCAGTTTGCTGTCTCCCTGTGACTGTATGGTTTAACACCCCTTGCTCTTTCTCCAGGAACCACGGTGATGACGATGACAGCATCTGATGCAGACGATCCCAACACAGACAACGCTGTTCTGCGCTACATCATCGTCAGACAGTCGCCCGACAAGCCCTCGCCCAACATGTTCTACATCGACCCAGAGAAGGGCGACATCGTTACTGTGATCTCGCCCAAGCAGCTCGACAGGGAGGTGGGTGCTCTGCACTGCCAGTCCCAGTGCGCTCATCATGCTATCCCACAATGCACTGTAAGACATCAGGTATGAGGTGTGGCCCAGAGCAGCAGTGTAACCTTGGTAACAGCAGTGAAGAAGAAGAGGCTGTTGGCAGCATGCGATGAGAACACAGACATGCTGTGACAATGGAACAGAAGCATTAGCCGTTAGCAGTCTGCACCTGTAAACCATACATGGCTTCTTTGCACTTCTGATTGGACGGTTGGAATGTCAGTGATGGGGCTTGATTGGTTCAGTCCTCACCTCTCTTACATAACACTGGTCATTGGGCAGACTTGTGTGGTGTTTCTGTCAGGTCTGTTCTGCATGCTGATTTTTGTCTCAGTCGATGGCTTAATCAATCAGGTTAACTGGAGAAACTCATTATGGCACCTCCATGATTTTCTGTCTAGACTGATGTGAACAGAATGTACTTTTAACCCATGAACTTTTGTCTTGTCTTTAGTTTCCATAGTCAGGTGATTCATTTCAGAATTAAAGTGTTGCCACCTTGAGTGTTTAGGACTCTAGCGTGAGATCTTCCTGTCTTAAACGGTTTATAATTTATAATCATTTGGTCATCAGTTTAGTGGTCTGTGAAGTGATCTGATTGGTTAGCATATACAGTGAACTCCAAAAGGCACATTTTTTGTTGTTTTGGTTCTGCACTCCAGCACGTTGGATTTGAAATGACACAGTGACAATAGAGTTAGAGGGTAGAGCTGCAGAGGCTTAGCTACAGGTGCTCATCTCAGTCTCTTTCCACCTGTGTTCTAGGTGTTGGATGTAATAGGAGGTTGGGTGGAATATCAGAGACATGTTCCTCTGTACCAGATCTGTTATAGATGTGATATGTTCAGTTTACTGTTAGGTGCAATGAGGACAAAAAGAGCTATTATTAAGCTGCTAAAGCAGAAGTTTCAGTTCAGCTTTGGAAAGTATGCATGAAGTTTCAGCTTTTCCATGCACTGTGTAAATGGAGAGTGATTCCTATGGAGACGGATGTGCTGTGGGGTCCGGATGTGGTGGGGATGAGAGGCAGGAGAGCTGCAGGCAGAGGGAGGGGGGGAGGAGAGGGGTGCACACCGCACCTCAGTCACACCGTTCTCTCTCTCTCTCCCTCATGAAGGCAAAGCAATTTTAAACAAATTGGAAAATCAGTTTTGTCACATCAAAATCAAAAGTTGATTTTCGCTAAAGCGCGCTCTCCACAGGTACTCGTTTCTTGGGAGATTTGCAGAGTTATTTTGGCTCTGCACATTTTTGCCTGCACTTTGCTCCCATCACGCCTCTAAAGTATGGATCAATGACTCATGTACACTTTCTGACAGCTCATACTGTGTGCTGATGAAAGTCATTTTCATACAGATGTGAAATATCAATCCTGTCATCGATTGGACAAGAAAGAGATGAGGAAGAGATTTATGTCAATCACCACACACCACACACTTGCACACACACATGCGCGCACACACACACACACACACACACACATGCATGCATACACACACACACACACACACACACACACACACACACACACACTGCATACACACACACACACATACACACACACACACACAGATGCATGCATACACACACACACACACACACACACACACACACACGCACACGCACATTTTGAAACCTTGGTGGTATTTCCTGCTTTAGGTTTGATAATTTAAAGAAAATGAGTGACTGGGACAGTCCACATCCTGTGGAAGCAGGAAATTACTGCACATTTTAGGCTGGTTAATGTAGTCCTTTCACTGCCTATGGGTCAGGAGAGAGATGGTACTTAATTTTACATATACAGATGCTTGCACAAGCTCTTTGCCAGTGTGTGAGTATGTGAATGTGTGCCTGTGTTTGTGTGTGTGTGTGTGTGTGTATGTGTGTGTTTGTGTGTGTATACGCCAATGTGTGTGTGTTCTGTGACTTTATAATATAGGCAGTTAAGTTCTACTGGTATGACTATTACATAATCTAGTTGTGGGTCCCTTCAGTGCCTGTCTGTTGTTAGCACAACCTGAGGGTGAGAGTCCTTTTCTAATCAAGCAGAGACCCTGCCTCTATCAGCCTGACTCCCTGCAGGCAGAGGGTGCATTAGAGAGAGATGACAGCTAACAGCACAATCACTGCTGCACTGAAACAGCGCCCCCTGCCGGTGAGTGGCATACCTGGGCCAATGGGAAGTGAACCTGAGAGAGTAGATTTTTTGATTGCTGGAGAGAGCTTGTGGTGATGGAATGTTCCACTCAAGAGAAGTGAACCTGTGCTTGTCCTGCTCAGATGGTGATCTCCTGTAAGCCTGCTCACCTTGGGGTTATGCGGGCACAGCACACTGAATGTTTGAGAGTGCTGTAGAGGTACTTGTGGGTGATGATGGTAAATGGGTGTGACCGTCGGGGGGGCTGGGGGACATTGTGACCCGTGTGGTGTTTATTGTGGTGTTTGGTGTGGTGTTTGTGGTGTTTGGTGTGGTGTTTGGTGTGGTGTTTGGTGTTTGGTGGTGTTGGGTGTGGTGTTTGGTGCGGTGCTTGGTGTGGTGTTTGGTGCAGTGTTTGGTGTGGTGTTTGTGGTGTTGGGTGTGGTGTTTGTGGTGTTGGGTGTGGTGTTTGGTGCGGTGTTTGGTGCGGTGTTTGATGCGGTATTTGGTGTGGTGTTTGTGGTGTTGGGTGTGGTGTTTGTGGTGTTTGGTGTGGTGTTGGGTGCGGTGTTGGGTGTAGTGTTGGGTGTGGTGTTGGGTGTGGTGTTTGGTGTGGTGTTTGGTGTGGTGTTTGGTGTGGTGTTTGGTGTGGTGTTTGGTGTGGTGTTGGGTGTGGTGTTTGGTGCGGTGCTTGGTGTGGTGTTTGGTGCAGTGTTTGGTGTGGTGTTTGTGGTGTTGGGTGTGGTGTTTGTGGTGTTTGGTGTGGTGTTTGGTGCAGTATGTGGTGTGGTGTTTGGTGCGGTGTTTGGTGCGGTGTTGAGTGTAGTGTTTGGTGTGGTGTTTGGTGTGGTGTTTGGTGCGGTGTTTGGTGTGGTGTTTGGTGCAGTGTTTGGTGTGGTGTTTGTGGTGATTGGTGTGGTGTTTGTGGTGTTGGGTGTGGTGTTTGGTGCGGTGTTTGGTGCGGTATTTGGTGTGGTGTTTGGTGCGGTGTTGGGTGTAGTGTTTGGTGTGGTGTTTGTGGTGTTTGGTGCGGTGTTTGGTGTGGTGTTTGGTGTGGTGTTTGTGGTGTTGGGTGTGGTGTTTGGTGCGGTATTTGGTGTGGTGTTTGGTGTGGTGTTTGGTGTGGTGTTTGTGGTGTTGGGTGTGGTGTTTGGTGCGGTATTTGGTGTGGTGTTGGGTGTGGTGTTTGGTGTGGTGTTTGGTTCGGTGTTTGGTTCGGTGTCTGGCCTGTCCCCGGTGACGCAGGGAATGGATGAGGACAGCAGAGCAATGGTGCTCTGGTCTCCACGGTTACTTGGTTACGGTTACCGATGCCACACGGGTGCACAAGAGGAAGGAGGAGTCACTACGGCACCTCATCATAACATCACACCACTGATAATACTGACAGGTATGAACACATGCTCCGCGTGCTAATAGCATGTTGCTGGGAGACGAGAGCATGGAGAAAGGTCTGTGTTTTTAGTAATGATTATGTTCAAAGGTTTGTGTTTTTAGTAATGATTATGTTCATAATCCTTATGATTAAAAACAGTGGATGACTGTGAGGATGATCATAGGGTTGCAGCGTTTTCCTTGCGGGCTGCGATAGGGTGTGTCAGAGGTGGCGTGGCAGGAGATTCGGGTCTCTGCACCTATGCTCTGCCTCCTGTGTGCACAGGGGCTTAGCATGCGAGCTCATCTCTTTCCAAAACCCCCACAGGAGCACCGTTAGCATCCTTGGCTGGAATCTGGCTCTTTAACTGGCTGGGCTAATTGTGTTTTGTGGTGTTGCAGGTACATGGTGAGGGTCGTGGTTCAACACCCACAGCAGGCTGTTACTGTCATCTGGCACAACGAGCAGAGCGAGGATGACCGCGGTTTTTAGGGTGAGGACCGCGGTTGTTAGTGTGAGGACCGCGGTTTTTAGGGTGAGGACTGCAGTTGTTAGGGTGAGGACCGCGTTTGTTAGGTTGAGGACCACGGTTGTTAGGTTGAGGACTGTCCATGTTAGGGTATAGACCGCGGTTGTTAGGTTGAGGACCGCGGTTGTTAGGTTGAGGACTGTCCATGTTAGGGTATAGACCGCGGTTGTTAGGTTGAGGACCGCGGTTGTTAGGTTGAGGACTGTGGTTGTTAGGGTGAGGACCGCGGTTGTTAGGGTGAGGACCGCGGTTGTTAGGTTGAAGATTGCGGTTGTTAGGATGAGGACAGCAGTTGTTAGGGTGGAGACCGCGGTTGTTAGGTTGAAGATCGCGGTTGTTAGGATGAAGATTGCGGTTGTTAGGATGAGGACCGCAGTTGTTAGGGTGAAGACCGCAGTTGTTAGGGTGAAGACCGCAGTTGTTAGGATGAGGACCGCGGTTTTTGAGCGTGTGAGGACCACACTGGCTTTGACAGTGAGTGCTTGTTAAATGCTCCTCTCAGCGCTTCAGCACAGACATCCAATTACTCCCACTTCATTCAGAGCAGTATTTACCAGCAGCCTCTTCAAATTACTGCACATCCAAAACGACTGGCCTGCCTCTCCCTGCCGCCGTCCCCTCTTCCTGCTCTCCCTTGCACCGTCTCCTCGCACACATGCTCTCTGGACAGTCTCCTAATGTGTTCCTGTAGACATAATTGAATGTCATTGGCCGCATAAAAGCTCTCTCCTATCTTCAATTAGCACCTCCTCCCAGCAGCAGGACAGCAAGACAGTGCAGCCAGAAAAAATGTTTACTTACGCACTTGGAAGAGAGTTATTATATTATGTCATCTAAATGCAAATAATAAAGCGAAGAAGGGGGTGGAGGCAGCACATATAGTGATAAAATTGCATTATTCTGCAGATTTGATATGCACTTTAGCACATAAATCCCTTTTTATTCTTCCATTACTGTCCCCAGATTGGTCCTCTCCAGCAGATCTGTATGCCAACGAGGAAGGGCTCTCTCCCCTCCCTCTCTCTCCTCTCTGTCTCCCTCTCTCCCTCTCTCGCAAATTCGAATTCAAATTCAAACACGTATCATTGGTGTGACCACACTGGTGCACAATATTGCCAAAGTAATTTCACATAAATAACACAAAATTCTGCAAAATGAATATTAACCCCCTAAAAATTACAGGATAACTGATAACAGGAGAATTGATAAAAATAAAGAACAGGAAATATGTATTTCCTTTATATTTAAAATATAAATTTTACATGTATATACACATGCACATATATGTACATATATACATATACATACTTACATATATAAACACAAACATATAATTGTGTATATATATATAATTTACATAATGTCACGTACACACTGAGAAGCGGTGCTTCTGTCTCCCAGAAGAATTTGTAATTTCTCAGCATCTTTTTTTTTAAAATGAGGGGAGGTATATTTAAAAATATTTAGTAAGTAGTTTTTATAATTGTTTTGAATTTATTAGTGTCTCTCACCCTTTCTCTCTGTGCCTCTCTCTCTCTCTCTCTCTCTCTCTGTTTTTCTGAGCTGTTGCAGAATTTCTTAGCCTTCTTCGTGTGGATGACAGATAGCTTTCCACTAATGCATTTTAATTTACTTGTGTGTCCCTCAGATGACAGTCACCCTTGCTGGTTTTAACTTGTTACTAAGTCTGTTGTATGACATGTAATTTGTAATATTTGTTTTTGACTTGTACCGGTCAGACAGAGTTAAAATTCAATTCTCTGTCTCTTTCTCTTACTGCCTCCCCTTCCTCTCTTTCGCTCTTTCATTTTCTCCTATCCATTTATTTCTTTTTTCTTTTCTCACTGCATTTTTTACTCTCTTCCCTTTCTCTCTTTTTTCCCCCTCCTTCATGTCTTTCAGTCCATCTCTCTTCCTCTATCTGTCAGAGCCAAATGCAAGCTGTTTGCCAGAAACACCCCGTGTGGGATCAGTATCATTTCCAAAGCACGCTGGAGTAAAATTCCTTCCTAACAGCATGCTGAAGCTGTGCCAGTGCTCTGTGTATTTTAATTGCTGCTGTGACAAAGTTTTGAGAGTTTTGTTTGTATAAGAGTTACAGATTTATCAGCATGTTGGGGTGTTGGTGGTTTTTCGCCATTTTGGCAGAGTGTGTTGTTTAATCCATAAACTGGGCTGTCTAAAGTCTGTAAAATGCTCCATAATCTCAATCAATGCATCTGAAACAGCGCTGTCTGAAGCAGGGGGTGTGTCTTGGTGAGTGTGGGCATGTGTGTGTTTGCGTGTCTTTGCATGTGTATATGTGTGTGTGTGTGTTTGTGAGTGTGTGCTGATGCACAGGAGTGTGTGTGTGACATGTTACTTCCCTCACAATCATCAGATAAACTGTAAAGATTAATGAATGTAAAAAATTACATCACTGTCAGTCATCATTGTGGAAAAAGACAACCTGTAATCCACGAAGAGAACACACTCTACCCCCTCTATCTGATTCTATCATATACTGACACAGATTCACACACACACTCACACACTTGCACAAACGCACACTTACACACTCACACACATACATGCACACACTCACACACACTCGCGCACACATGGACACATGCACACGCACACACACACTCGTGCACACACGCACACATGGACACACGTACACATGCAAACTCACACACACACACACACACACACACACACACACACACACACACTCGCGCACACATGGACACACACTCATGCACAGGCTTCTGTGTTGGGGTGTGTGTGGCAGGGTGTGGCCTGCAGGGGGCAGTCTGACCGCAGCCCTGTGCAGTCATGCTTTCCGCTGCCGTGCGCTGAGGATCGATTCTCTTTAATTGTGCTCTAATTTGCTTGTTTGAATTATTTAGGGGCACATTCATTATCTGAGAATAGATGTTACAGCTCGGTGGTCATAAGAACAGCCACCATGCAATTTGTTTACTGTGTTTTTTACTGGCTGTAAAAACATGAAAGTATAATTACAATGGCCAGAGGTGGAACTGAGCACAGAACCCAACCGCTAAATACACGGCAACAGTCATGCGATTTATGTGGTTTTGGGGTGAAAATTGAGGGGCCTGGGGGTGCTGGGGTGTGGGGCCAGGGGGCCGAGGGGGCTAGAGAGGGGTGGGTTTTGCTTCTGTCCAGCTCTCATTTGTTCCGTTTGACTGGATCATCTAAATAGGGTCCCACAGACAGTATCTCCTCTCTCTCTCTCCCTCTCCTCCCTCTCTTTCTCTTCTTCTCCCTCTCTCTCTCTTTCTCTTCCATCTCCGCTCTGTCCACTTGCATTACTGAGGAAATGAGATTCCATTAATTAATTAGATCTTAGAGTTCTAAAGATGAGGATTATGTCCCAGTGAAGGTCAGAGGTGTCAATCACACTTTCTCCTGACTGAGGATCCTGCAGATAAATTGCATCTCCTGGGAATCATAGGTAAAAAGAGGGCAGATTGTTACGTTTTTATTTAATTGAGTGACAAGGATTTGTGCGGTCAGTGACGGCATGGAGCGAGAGTGCAGAGATCGATATTGTCCTCTGTAAAGAGTGAGGAGGAGAGTGTGTTTCATTACTCACACCTTGCTGCACTGGGGCCAGCTCAGCCTCCACCTCTCACTTCCTGCCAAGATCAGTCATCTTCCTCTGCCTCCAGCAGATAACTGGTGACAGTGGTGAAGCTCACTTCCTGCCCTATTCTGTCCTCTCTGAATAAGTGATGTGGACAGGAGCCAGCACAGAGAACCAGATGGGAGGAGTCTTCTGCATTTACCACTTCCTCTGCTACATATTCAGCAGAACTGAAGGAAAATTGCAGGGGATCCTTTCTGATGTTGTGTTGGGTTATCTCTCTCTACCTGTGTTGGGTTATCTCTCTCTTCATGCCTCTGAGCCTCCCTCCCTCTGTCTCAGGATCAGACTTTGGCATCACCCAAACTCCTGGGCATGATTGTGTTTGAGTCCTGCTGCCTGTCTCACAGGGGAGCTGATCTGTTTCTTGCACCTGTGTGGACAGGTGTTCCCCCACACCTCCACTCCAGGCTACAGTGAGCACCAGGTGCTGCATCTGAATGGAGCAGAGACTGGATGGCTCTTGTCATGGCTGATGTGTGTTTGATTACAGCTGCTCTCTAATGTCATTGAACTTGACTTATCCCTCGCAGCTTTGAGGACCACGTCAAGTATTCTGGGTCTGCTAACAGTAGCCCAGCACAGACATTCAGACACCTGAAATCATAAGAACATAAAAAGAGGAGAGGAGGAACACCTGCCTAAAATCAGCATGAAATTTACGTGTAACTAATTTCCATCTATGGAAAACCCGTCTCTGATATCCTCATCTATTCACCCTCCATGTGTACACCCCCTCAAAGATTTCACTCTTTCATCTCTCCTCTCCATCTCCTAGTAAAATTCTACCTTGCATGTGTTGTTAAAGCTTTTTGGAAGTCCATAAATCAAGCAAACATTACTACTCTCAGAAATGCCTCAGTAGTAGCTGTTAGGGTCAAAATCTGCTGCTTCTCCAATAATTCCTACTCTGTGGTGGAGTGTTCTTATTATCTTTAATTTCACATTTTTAGTGCTTCATGTATGTGTTCTTTTTTATTTACTGTTTCATAGTTTTTAAAAATTATTCTTCCACACCTATCAATTTTGAGCTGATGCCTGACTGTGCTTTTGAGGGACTTCCAGTTGTTGCTGGAATTAACAGAGTTTTCGGTTACAATCAGTTCATTATGAACCGTTCTGTTCTGAGTTTGTGTTAATATCTTAGTTTGTATTGTATTAGTGTCTCAGAATTATTAGGATGCAGGTCCTAGTTTTTTGGTGTTTTTTTGGTGATAATTTTCAGTTTCTATCTAACATTTCTGCAATCACTATCAGTTTATTTATTATCTTTTTTGGTCTGTTTTTGAATTTTTGTATTTATATAGGATATTGACACCAGTTTTCCATAACTTTGGTTGATATACTGCACTGCTAGGTCTGTGCCTTCTTCACTGTGAGGATGTGTGCTGACCAGAGACTGAATTTTTTTAACAGTTTCCTGGTATTTCTCTCTTCTCTTTTGGGCCCATCTGTAAGATTTACAGATTTTGCACAGCTTACTGGACGGGTTGTTTGTTTCAATATGCCATAATTTAGCTGTGACTGGACAAACGTGTTAGTGGCTTGACAGTGAATTTCTCTGAAAGTGAAGGGGTCGAGGTATGCTGTAGGCGTATCTTCCAAAAGAGTCCCCTTATCTTAGCATTGTTTACACCCATGCCAGGACAGAGCTCAATGAAACAAAAAATAAAAATATCTCTTTTATACTAAATGTCTGTTGATTTTATGACGGATGTGATTTAACTTGTGTGCTTTGTTAGTTCTGATTCAAAGGATGATCACTTTTGAATTGCTCCCATGATTTGTTTGCTTTTTATTGATGGCAAAATCATTTACTTGTAGACTGAGGATCACACCTGCCTTATACCCTGTACCCTTAAAATGACAACATACGCAATATTTATGTTTGGTCTGAACTCCAGAGCCAAAGTCTTCAAACCAAACATTTTCAGGCCCTGGATATTCCACATTCTGACAGAGAGTGACTTAGCTTACTTTATTAACAGATATGTGGAGAGTATATTTAAAATCAGATAAAAGGTGCCAAATATTTTATCACTTGCAATTTAAAAATAATATAAGTGATGTTATAACAAAGTACATTTGCCAATTCATAATAAATGATAGTTTACAGTATTGTTTTTTTTGTGAGTGGGAACTCAGGTATAGAGTTGCATTTCTGTTTGTTAGCCTTTCGGCAGCTTGGGACTCTTCTGTTAAAGAAATGGATTGATATTATGGCTGTGTGCTGGATTATATTAAATATAGTCAGAGTGTGTAAGAGGGATGGAGTGATATGTTTGTGACACTTTGGGTCCCCGCCCCCAATGGAAACATGAGAGTAACCTTCAATCCACAGTCCATCCTATATGTACCTTTAAAGGAGGTCTAAATGTGTCAGTACAGCCACGGGAGAACAGCCCAGCGTGACTGTTAATAGTTCAGCCAGTTAAAGTCCCCTCATTAGAGCTTGAACAGATGCTACGGGCAGTGAGGGAAATGTATACCTTAATTTCATTTGTCATTCGTACTGTAGTATGAAGTGAAACAAGTGCAAGACATGATGTCAAAACGTAAAAATTAACCACCTAATTGCCATGTTGAAAAACCCGGCATGGCGGCTCTGTGTTCCCCGCTTTTGGCATGAAAGCTGCCATGTAAGTGTTGTGTATGTAGGCATGTATTTGGACCCTAACAGTATGTGACAATGAGACGTGGGTGGACAATAGAACATGATATACTGGCCACCAAGAGTATGTGTTGGAAGCGGTGCTCTGTGACTGGACAGCAGAAAGCTCAGTGTCTGGCTGCTGTGTCTGTGGCCTCGTGTCTGTGGCGTCCTGTCTGTGGCGTCCTGTCTGTGGCCTCGTGTCTGTGGCCTCGTGTCTGTGGCGTCGTGTCTGTGGTGGCGTGTCTGTGGTGTCCTGTCTGTGGTGACGTGTCTGTGGCCTCGTGTCTGTGGTGGTGTGTCTGTGGTGACGGTGGCCTCGTGTCTGTGGCCTCGTGTCTGTGGCCTCGTGTCTGTGGCGTCCTGTCTGTGGCGTCCTGTCTGTGGTGTCCTGTCTGTGGTGACGTGTCTGTGGCCTCGTGTCTGTGGCGTCCTGTCTGTGGCCTTGTGTCTGTGGCCTTGTGTCTGTGGCCTCGTGTCTGTGGTGATGTGTCTGTGGTGACGTGTCTGTGGCCTCGTGTCTGTGGCGGCGTGTCTGTGGCGGCGTGTCTGTGGTGACGTGTCTGTGGCCTCGTGTCTGTGGCGTCCTGTCTGTGGTGACGTGTCTGTGGCCTCGTCTCTGTGGCGTCCTGTCTGTGGCCTCGTGTCTGTAGCATCGTGTGATGCCCCTGCTGTCTGGTGTGATTTTGCGGAGTGATGGGAGATTAGGACTCTGCTGCAGCTTTGTGCAGAGTCATTTCCAGATGGCAGGATCAGTAAAGGAGTCAGCTCTGGATCTGAGCAGTGATGGATGATGTCATTGACTTAAAGCTGTCAGCATTCCCACTCCAGACGAGAATTTACTGACACCTGCCTCACAAACACAGAGTTTTTCTCACAGTGCAGTGTGTGTGTGTGTGTGTGTGTGTGTGTGTGTGTGTGTGTGTGTGTGTGTGTGTGAGTGTGTGTGTGTGTGTATTTGTGTGCACGTGTGTGTGCATGTGTGTGTGTGTGTGTGTGTGTGAATATTCCCTGATTGTTCTGTGCTGTGATAAACAGACAGGTAGATGTGTGTGGAGCTGGAAGCTGGTGCTGTCTGGGAGATGATGCTGTTTTAGAGACAGGAGCTGGCAGCAGACAGCAGGACTGCAGTGGCTCTGTGGGTCAGCAGTGCAGCGGAGGGGGCAGTTCCATGGCTCACTGCGTGTGTCTGTGTGCCTGCCTGTCTCCTGGGGACGGCCAGCATAAATATCACATAGTTCTGTTGTTATTATAGCTACAGTGAAGATACCAAATTTATCATAAAAGTTAGCTTAGTGTAGATGGAGGACGACATCTGTCCTGTACCTTTAGGTCTGCATTTCAAAGCAACTCAGAAGCCAGAACTGCAGAAACCAGACTATTCTTTCAGTCTCTTCAGAAAGGCATCCACTCAACTGTGTCTTGATGTGTAAAAAAGGGCCTTCTCTGAAAATGCTTGTAATATTTATATAAAGGTTGATATAATTGCTTTCTCTAAGCTAACAGCGGTTATATTAGCTGCTTGAGTGGGGTATTCAGGTGCTGTAACATGAGCAATGGGTTTAATTGAACGTGGAGCAGAATGGTTTATGAGCGCAGCCCTACATTCATATTAATACAGCACAGGCCTGATCTGCTGCTGCCGCACCGGGGATCATGGAGGGATTATTAGATTTTAAATATTCACAAAGCGCTGAAGCTCTTCTTTATAATGTCAGTTGTTCAAAGGTCAAGCGGAGAGCACAGCTCAGTGGATGGCAGCAAGAAGAACTAAGGGAATTCTCTGTACAAACTGCAGTAATAATGAAACCCATCTCCTGCAGGAGTATAGTCTATCCTCCCCTCTCGCAGCCTGGAGTATAGTCTATCCACCGGTCACAGCCTGGACTATAGTCTATCCACCGGTCACAGCCTGGAGTATAGTCTATCCTCCCCTCTCGCAGCCTGGAGTATAGTCTATCCACCGGTCACAGCCTGGAGTATAGTCTATCCTCCTCTCACAGCCTGGAGTATAGTCTATCCACCCTCTCACAGCCTGGAGTATAGTCTATCCTCCCTCACAGCCTGGAGTATAGTCTATCCTCCCCTCTCGCAGCCTGGAGTATAGTCTATCCTCCCCTCTCGCAGCCTGGAGTATAGTCTATCCACCGGTCACAGCCTGGAGTATAGTCTATCCTCCCCTCTCGCAGCCTGGAGTATAGTCTATCCTCCCCTCTCGCAGCCTGGAGTATAGTCTATCCTCCCCTCTCACAGACAGTTTCTCCCAGGCAGGAGTGGTGTGAGTCTGCCCTCCTGATCCTGTGATGGGACGGACGTCACAACAAAAACCGCATGGTGCACATGTGCAAAGGATCATAGGAGAAACTGAGCTAGCTCCACTTCACAGGAGAGAATAAGTGAACACCTCTGGGGACATTGCATACAAACTACAGAGGTCAAAATCAAAAGGCTGTATGAAGCCCAAGCAATGCCAAAGGGCACACTATCCAACCCAAAATAATAATTTTTGATCATATTTCTCCATTCTTCAGTGGATTCTGGTGATTGTACAATGTTTCAATGTAATTATATCTTATATCCTATTTTACTTCAGTGAAATCACAGGAATGTTTTATTCATTCAAATAGCTGTAGTCAGTTATTTGGTCTCTGCTTGCTCATTGTAATTTTCCCTGCAGTTGATATGATTGCAGACGGAGCTGCAGGAGGCGTGTGGACTGAACTCTTGGCTCAGATTATGCAGAGTAGGTAGGATGGTGTAACATCATAGATGCTGCCTGCTGGTCCACTGTAGGCTTGGGCAGATATGTCATATTAATGTATGTTATGATATCTGCAATGTTTATTTAATATAGCACATTTTAAAACCAAAGTTATAACCAAAGTCAAATCTGCTGTGCAAAGGTTTTCCAGAGGGCATGAAAAACCAGATAAAACCAAGAGCCAAAAAGGTGATCAAGTGAAACTCCTGGAAAATATTTCAATACAAAAATAAATACTTCACACATAAACAGTGAGGTGTGTGTAAATCATCAGAAGTGAATTAGCAGTCTTAGTGGTTTGGGAGATGGTCAGCAGTGGGCTACAGGGGCATCTCTCCTTCATTGATTTTCAGAATAGCCCCATGGCCTGTAGATTCTGAGCATGGATGTCATGGTTGCGGGTGGCTTCTCTCAGTGTTGTGGGTTAATGGCACGCTGGCAGCTGGATGCAGTGGCAGTGCAGCAGACTCAGGTCTCAGGTCTCAGGGCAGGCAGTCCTCTCCTGGGACACTGGTTCAGGAGAAGATCGGATGGGAGTACACATGCATAAATGCGGTCAGAGCACAGCCTCCATGGTTTGTAAGATTAATGAAAGATGAGGAGGCACAGAGGCAGCAACATGGGCATGAATCCATGCCAGGTATAAGCTGCAGCAGCATAACTATGAGGGCAGAAGCAGAGCGTGTGTGCCATTATACAGGGCACTCAAACCAGCCCTTCCCATCAGAGTCCGCCAGCACTGATGGTGGCTGAACAGTGAAGCATGGCAGTGAGGAAGGCCTGTGGCGCTGTACGGCTTTCTGGCTGTGGTCTTCTCCAATTCTGCATCTAGGCTACGCAGCAGCACAGACTAAATAGGTGAGCTTTCAGCCTAGACTTAAATATGGAGACTGAGTCTGACTCCCTGATGTGCTTGGCTAGATTATTCCACAGGAGTGGGGCTCTGCAGAAGGCTCTACCACCTGCTGAACACATTGATGTGCTCGGTATGGAGCATGTGAGCCAATAAGGAAGGAGCAATGCTGTGAGAGAGGAAGGTGCAAGACCATACTAAGCTTTGAAGCTTAAGGTGACGTGGCTCGAAATCGGCCAGTTACTTCACAGGAAGCCGGTGAAGAAGCCCAGGTGAGGGTCAGGATTGCACACACTCCTCACGCACGCACACTGTATGTTTTGGGTTTTATTGGGCACATGCTCCAAGCTCGTTACACCAGACGCAGCCTTCCTTCACAGGCGTGCATAGGGAAATGTGAAGCACTGAGCGGGAGGGAGGGAGGAGGAGACAGTCCTGAACAGACCAGAGACTTTGAGGTGGTCATGATGTAGTAGCATGATTTATAGCAATAAAAGTCCATACCATGATTATGAATAATGTCACCAGAGGGTAGCATATATAAGCGAAGAGTGGAGGGCCTAAAAGCAAGTCATATGGAACACATACTTAAAAAAAAGCCACTGTACACTAGCCTAGCACTTAAATTAGTATCTCACTGACCTCTTGTAATACTTTGCGATAACTGCTCTTAGCATTGTGATGCTCTGGGTAAGAGCATCTGCAAAATAGTAATGTAATGTAATGTGATATTTAACCAGTGATTGGTGAGATGGTCTCTAATTGTACAAATTGAAATCTGGCTGATAGATCTGACCAAAACCATGACAGAGCCTGTCCAAAAAGACCAGCAAGGATTATCAAGTCCATTCAGTAACATTTAATGGGAAATATTATCAAAGGCAGTATTTAAGTCAAGGAAACAAGAATACAGATAGAACCACATTCAAAAGATCAGTGAAGCGTTTACAACTTTAACGAGTGCCATTTCATTGAAATGAGGTGATGTGAACCCAAACTGAAGTGGTTCAAATATATCATGCAATTTTAATAATGCAGGCATTTGCTGAGCTACAGCTTTCTCAAGAATTTTGGATAGAAAGGGAAGATTTGAGATGGGCCTGTAGTTCTTCAGTTTATCTGGATCAAGATCACATTTCTTTAGCTGACTCTTACTGCAGCCACTTTCCGGATATTGGAACATGTTCAGCATAGGTTAGCCTTTTGCTGGCATGGGGTCAGGCAAGCAGGTAAAGGGCTTAGATGACATTACTAATATGGAAAGTTCATCAGCCCCAATTGGAGTGAAAAATTCAAGAGTACCATCATGATCCTGTACTGTGTGAGCACTGGAGAATTTAAGCAGCTGGGGCAGAGCAGAATTACTTAGAGTTGGAGCCAGTTTTATTATCTCATCTGTGATTTTTTTATCTTCTCAGTGAAGACGTTTAGGAAGTTGTCACCACTGCAGGAAAACTGTTTGTCACAAGTTGACTTGGCAACTTTATCAAAGAGATTTTTTTTTATTTTTTCACATCTTTTAAATTGGAGATATAGGAGGTCCTTGCAGAGGCAGGAGCTTGCTGGTATTGAAGCTCGAGGCTGTCCTTCCAGACAGAGTGAAAAACCTCAAATTTTTTTGAAGATCACTTGGACTCCCATTTCCTAGAAGCTTGTTTAAGGCAATAGGTATGGTTAGTATACCAGGGTGCAGGCTGCATTTTCTCTTCTCCAGAGGAGTGACAGCATTGAGCCTGTGTCTGAGGGTGTAATTAACTCACTGTGTCAGTTGATCAGCAGGAATTGAGTCAGAGGCTACCTCATGTAAGAGGGCCTCTGGGAGCTTGTTTCTAAACTTTTCAGTGGTAATTTGATAGAATGTTGATAGAATTGGACATAAAAACAAGGTTCTACACTTAATGGGCACATCAGTTTCAAAGGTAATTAGAAAGTGGTCTGATAGTACAGGAGTGAGGGTGAGATCTGACACCTACACCTACACTTTTAGCAGATACATTTACTGTTGAGTTTCGCGTCAGAGCTAAAAGTGATATTCGTAGTCAGAGTCTTACAGTAAGGGAGTGTTTGGTGATGTAAACTTGAACAATTGGGGCTTGTGGTCTGGTGTACAGTGAATTCCAAACAAGGTTGTATCTGTTCATTGTATCCATTTTCAAAAGTTTGGTAAGACAATAGGCTGTTTAGTAACTGTCACAAAAATACATATCTTATGTAAAATATAAAACACAAACTTCAAGGCAGACTTGCAGCAGTGTCAGCAGGAATTGGACCCTCGCGATATTTTCAGAAGTGTTGTATATCGCCACCCCTCCCCTGCCGATAGCCACATCTCCCCCACCCTGTCATTAAGATCAGAATTCTGACCAGAATCTTCAGGTACTTCATTTTGTTTTGTGGCAAATATTTACTGTCTATTTTTACTTAAAATGACAACTTAAACTATTACCTGTGAAGATTTGTTGTAGACCTGACATTGTTTTACAGCAGCAATATCTTGGATGAGAAAAGAAAATCCACTCTCTATACCACCTCCCACAGCCTGAGATACCGGCATTGCGCCCTCTGCTTGTGAGGAAGACAAATGTTTTGATCTTAGGCTCAAGGTCAATTTCAAATTTGCTTTATATGTATGAAAATGTTTTGTAAATATTGTCAAAGAATATAATAGGCACGTATACATATGCACATATGTATACATACATGTACACAGACAACTCCAAAAGTATTTGAACAGTGATGCATTTGTTTTGGTTCTGTACTCCATCACTTTGCATTTGAAATGATACACTTTTTGGCCTTGAAAAACTCCTCGGTTGCTATGGTAGTGTGTTTGGAGTCATTGTCCTGCTACATAATACAGCACTGTCCCTTGATTGGAGGCATTTGGTTGTATCTGAGCAGACAAGATGTTTTGGTACATTTCAGAATTCATGTTGCATGTTGCCATCAGCAGTCACATCATCGAAGAAGACAAATGAACCAGTTCCAGTGGCAGCCATACATTCCCAAGCCATAACACCACCTCCATGTTTCACAGCGGAGGTGGTGTGCTTTGGATCAAGGGGAGTTCCATTTTCCTCCACTCTTTCCTCTTTCCATCACTCGAGAGCAGGTTAATTTTCATCTCATCTGTCCATAAGAGTTTGTTCCAGAACTCCACAGGTTCTTTCAGGTATGTTTAAGCAAACTGCAACCCGGCCATCCCATTTTTGAGGTTTACTAGTGTTTTGGATCTTGTAGTGTACCCTCTCAAGTTCTGCTAGGTTTCTGTGTATGGTAGTCTTTGACACATCTATGCCCACAGATGGAGAGTGTTCCTGATCTGTTAGACTGCTGTTTCTTCACAGTTTAAAGTATTCCTCACTCATCCACTATAGTGGTCTCTCTTAGTCTACCAGGTTTTTTGCAATTGCTGAGCTTGCCAGTACTTTATCTCTTCTCAGTGATGTACCAAACATGGGATTTTGGCATGGCTAACGTTTTAGTCGTGTCTCTGATTGTTTTATTCAGAATTTTCAGCTTCATGCTGGCCAGCATTACTTGCAGTGACACTTCTTTGGTCCTTATGTTGTCAGTCACCAGTCACAGGCTCCAAAGACAAATGCAAAGTCTAGAATCGGTAGCGGCTCTCTTATGTATTCACTAACAATGCAGACAACCACAGCTGCCTTTTTAAGACAGTTGTGAAACTAATTGTCCAAATACTCATGGTACCCTGAAATGGGGGGGCTCTGTACAAAACCTGCAGTAATTTCTAAACGGTTCATCCATCTGGATGAAAATACCCCCCAAATTAAAGCTGACACTCTGCACTTTAACTCCATAGTCACTGCTGGAGTACAGAACCAAAACAGCAAAAAACTCATTATCCAAATTTATATATAGACAGAGGAATAGACTAAAATAATGAAAAAAATCTCTTTTAACTATTTATGTATGATTTATTATTTAGTCAAGTATTTTGTATTTATTCTGCTTTGGAAACACAAATATATGTTTGTCATGCGAATGAAGCCCATTGAACTGACTGGAGATTTAGAAAGAAAGGGAATATGGCAAAGGAGAAGAAGCAAAGAGAGGCGGATAGAAGGACAGAGAGAGAGAATATAGCCAGAGAGAGAGAGAGTGAAAAAATAAAGGAGTGGGGGGAAAGAGGGGTTCTGCCTTCATCAGACAGCTCACCACACTTTTCACTTTTTATGACAGTGCTTTTCATGACATTCAGTCTTCATATAAAATAGAATGAAATTAAAGAAAATGGCTAAAGAAACAGAAGTGATTAAAAGTGTGCAGGTGCAGTTGACATTATTGCTGTGGTGAAGCTCCAGTCTGGACCCGTTTGCTGCTCTGCTGCAGTGCTTGAGTAGCGTCACATAGAGCTGTGGATACAGCCGCTCTGTCCTGCTGGCAAGGCCTCTGTCGTACTGCTTCAGATTTAAAAGCAGAATGAGCTTGTCTTATGTCTTATTGTGCCAGAGTGTGGTGGGATTTGCTCTGTATAGGCTTGTCTGTCTTTCTCCACATCGGTGTGGTATAGCAACTAAAACTGGACTGGCCTTACTTTTGATTTTAGCTCGATCTGTACCCCGATTACAGCCAGTACGCTACATTGGAGGCCATGCAGGAACAGATGGCCTCAGACATACACAGCTCAGCGTATGTATGTCTGTGTTTTCCTTGATAGACAGAGCACAGAGCCAATAGGCTGCTTTGTAGTATCTCTGGGACCTCCCTGTGGGTGGAGATGGGTCCAGAGACACAGAGAGATTGACAAATAAGAGAGAACCTGGCTTCACTGAGAGGGACAGCAGGGAGGGAGAGGGAATGATGACACAAAAAGCAATGATAGGAAGAGTGAGAGAGAAAGAAAGAGAAGAAGAATCATGGCCAGGGACAGAGAGAGAGAAGGAAATGATGAAAAAGAGGGTCAAGGGGGCACCCCAGAAAAGAATAAAATAAGATGAGAGTGGTGATTTGATGTGATTGAAGTTCTTGCCATCAGTTCTCTCATGTATTTTCATCAATGCAAAATGGAAAATAACACAATATGTGGAAGGAAATGGGTAGGAGGTGTTGCCTTAATTAGCTGATATCCAGCCTCAAATGTGGCCTAATTGGTTTTTGTGCTGTGAAATATTCATGGCTGCTGTTTAAAGTGGGAAAGCCGTGTTTCTCAGGCAGCTCTGCTCTCTTCTGTATGCTGTAAGCGCTGTCTGTGCCTCTCTGCTATACATCTCATTTTAAAAATACTAAACTTCACAACACTGACCCTGTGTGTATTCATTGTGTGTATTCATGAGTGTGTGTGTGTGTGTGTATTCATGAGTGTGTGTGTGTATGTGTGTGTGTGTATTCATGAGTGTGTGTGTGTGTGTATTCATGAGTGTGTGTGTGTGTATTCATGAGTGTGTGTGTATTCGTGTGTGTGTGTGTGTGTGTGTGTATTCATGAGTGTGTGTGTGTGTGTGTGTGTGTGTGTGTGTGTGTGTGTGTGTGTGTTGGACACTCAGTGAGAGCGGAGGGGGCTGAGTGTGTGTGAGCAGGGCGATTTGGGTGGCACCCTCACGCCTGTCTGTGCCATTTACTGTTTGATTGGCCTCACAGAGGGGTGGTCTCAATGCCCTGCACCCCAGCCCCCCCACCTCAGGCCTCCCCACAGGCAGTGATGCCACTTCCTGCTGTGATATCAGCATGCGGCCGTAATGGAACACACACGTCTGGCTTTCAAAGGGCAGCCTGTTCTGCTCCCACCTGCATGTGCACTCTTCCCCTGCCCCTCGCAGTAATTAACGCACCATTTAAAAGAATGACAATCAGGCACATGATTATTTGTGAGTATGGCTGTAAATTTGCATATGTTTATGGGGAAGTGAATGCAGGCAGCCAGTATGTGCGTTAACATGTATCGCATTAAATATTCCTTCATCAAGGCCGTTTCGTTCCGCTGCAGAAGCGCAAATTGCTGGCAATCAGCAACAGCAGCGTTTTCCCTCAATTACAGACAGGCTGTTTGCTCCTCAGAGCCGGCCTGGACGCACAGCCGGGCAGCACCTCACCCACCCCGAGAGAGCCGAGAGTCCAGCCGCACCTGGATCCAAACACACCTCCTCACCTGCTAACTCATCCCTCTGACCTGCACACTCCCAGGCCACACCTGTCTGCAGGTGTGTGCGGCTGTTTGCTGTGTGTCTCCTGGCAGCTGATTGGTCAACAGTGGGAGCTTGGTGCATGAGCTCACTGCTGTTGTTTGCTTTCCTGGTTTGTTTTGCGGTTCAGATGAAGCTGCGCTCCTACAGAGCTGAGGGGTGGAGAGATCAGGACTCCTTTTCCTGGTTTAACACACTCTGTGGAAGGGCGTCAGGCATCAGTGCGTCACACAGCTGTCGGCAGCTCTCTCAGCAGGGGGTCTCTGCTCCTCTCAAAGCTATGCTCGTGAATAAAGTGTTTAGAACAATTACAGCCACATCCAGTCATGGTCATGATTATGGTATGATGAAGAGCTGCAGTCAGAACACCTGCTTTCAGTTCATTCTGTGAAAATTGCCCCTGAAACCCCCCCTGTCAGACAGGCTCAGGCCCCCCACAGCAGGAGGGCAGGAGAGGCAGCGTCAGTGTCTCTTGCAGGGGACTGTGTGAGCCGAGGTCCTCCCTGCCTCCTGCACGCTGCCCTCAGCAGCCTTTGATGGAGCCGCCATTGCTGCCGTGTTCATCGATCCGCCTGCTTGCTCCCCCGCGGCTGGACACTTCATCTCCTCTCTGCAGTGGGAACACGTTGTCTGCTGCGAGAGACCCAGCGGGCGTGAGGCCGTCCGGGCAGCTACCCCCGCTCCCAGCCCCCCAACAGCCTGTTCACCACCACCACCCATCCATCACATGCAGATGTAAGCAGCAGAGGAAATCATTTACACTGCCCATCCACACGGCCATCAGCCGCATCCACACGGCCATCAGCCGCATCCACACTGCCCAGGTTTGCAGCAAAACGTTGCCATGGCGTTTATTCACACTCCACCTGCGTTCTCCCCAGAGTCGCTCGTGGCTCAGGGGCCAATCAAATTATTCTGTCAGTTAATTAATTAAGGCTGATGGGTAGGTGGAGGAGAGAGCTGACACCCTCCCCCCATCAGTGCTTCCCTGGTGCATCTTGTCTGCGTTTGATCTTTCTTAATTGAATTAACATTTAAAGAGGAACACCTGTGCTCCTGCTGTCCCACAGACTCACCTTTGATGTGTACTGATGCTGATGGTGATGGTGATGCTGTTGGTGACGGTGACGGTGATGATGACGGTGATGCTGTTGGTGATGGTGACGGTGACGGTGATGCTGTTGGTGACGGTGATGGTGATGCTGTTGGTGACGGTGATGCTGATGCTGTTGGTGATGGTGACGGTGATGGTGATGCTGTTGGTGACGGTGATGGTGACGGTGATGGTGATGCTGTTGGTGATGGTGACGGTGATGGTGATGCTGTTGGTGACGGTGATGCTGTTGGTGATGGTGACGGTGATGGTGATGCTGTTGGTGATGGTGATGGTGATGGTGATGGTGATGCTGTTGGTGATGGTGATGGTGACAGTGATGGTGATGCTGATGCTGATGCTGATGCTGATGCTGATGCTGATGGTGACTGCCCTGTTCATCTCTCCCAAGCCCGGGGACAGGCGTGTAATGGGAGGCATTTCAGTCCCCAGTGTGTTCTAACTGGATGGTAATTGGTGGCAATTACTGTGTGCTCTGATGAAGCACCTGATTACATCAGAGCGACCCCCTTATGCTCTATTACACTAAACCCCCAAACCCAATGCTGACCCCAATTACTCAGCTCTGCTACAGCCTGCTGGGGCCCATCATCCATCCGCATCCGCTAATTAGCCTGCAGAGCCTGGCTAAACACAGGCAGCGCAATAAAATAACTGCCTGTGTGTGTGTGTGTGTGTGTGTGTCTGTGTGTGAGAGCAGCACATCCTGTCAGCATGTCAACTGCAGCCATTTTATTTGGACTGTAATGATTATTTCAACTATTCAAATCGTTCAGATAAAAAAAAAAAAAATCATGACCTGAGAGCGGTGGCTAAATTTCAGGATGACAGACATGAGACAGGCTGAGAGAAGAGAAACATTTGTTGGTTTGGAATTTATACAGCATAAAGTACATTTTTCCTGTCACAACACTTTTCCATGAAAGAAAACATTAAGCAGCTGGAGTGCATCAGCCTCCTCGGCCTAAAGATGGCAGGCAGGTGCATGTATTCAGGTGGTCTGAGTAAAAAGACCATTTCCACCCACAGCCAGGTGTAAAGTCTCTCAGGTAGGGATGCTTACCTGGCTCTGGAGTCCAGAGTGTGGTCACACTACATCTGAGGAGTTTTTATTCCTGGGAGTTATGACAATCCTCAGCCCTAAGTAACCCAGACACAAAGAGATGAGAGAATGAAAGAAAGGAGACGCTTTTTCTCTATGATCCTTTGGAAACGTGGACACATGAAACCCCTGGAGTCGAGTGTGTAGTTTAACATGTTCTGTTCCTTTTTCTCCATTTTGCTTCTCTCTTGTACAATCAGAACATCACATCACATCATGTGACTTTTTCAGTGTTTCAGTGTTAACCTCATTGCAATGCTGATTTTTTAAAGTCATGTTCATAACAATTTATGTTAAATTATAATCTGAACTTTTTACAGCATGACAGGTACTATGTCATGGCAGAGTAAATGGGTAGTCATAGCTGGGGAAGACCACTCATTTGTCCATTTTCTTCTTGTGGTGCAGCTTGGATTTTACTTTTAAAGGTTGTCCTGTAATGGGGATTTGTTTGTGTATACTGTGTGAAGGATGGATTGGCATTAGGAGGTGCACTGATGAAGGGAGCCTCCGTGGAGTGCTGGGGTTTGAGGAAGCAGCATCAGTGTGGCTCCATCTCTGATGCGCTGTAAACGGGGCAGGCTGAGTGCCGTTAGCTGCTTGTGCCTTCAGTGACACACAGCACTTTCTGATGCTGAATTCTATTCGCCTAATAGAACTGAATACCTCTGCTTTCAGACCAGGGCAGGGAAGGATGGGTGTTCTCCCAGGCAATTCACTGTGTGGTGAACTGCATGCTGGGAAGAGCTGGTCGACAGAGGAATCAAGGTGTTTAAAAAATAAACATTTTGCTGATCAGCACTTCGGAGGTGAGGAGTCCTCAGAGGCTGTTCACAGCATGCTGCTGTGTCAGCGTGCAGTCACGGGGGTGTGTGTGAGAGCGGGGTCACTGTGTTCAGTCTCCCGCTGTTAGCAGCACAGTGTCGCCTGACTGGGGCTGCACACCGGCGCTCCTCTGGCTCCGGACACTGCCAGTCCAGGCTACTAATTGGGTGAGAATCTGATGAAGATGAATAGATGACGACAGACGACAGAGCGGGTGGCCTTTGGAAAGGATTTTAACAGCATTAAAAACCTGGACTGTGCCGCAAAGCACTTTAAACTCTTACATAAATCCCTCAAGGACACTGAAGTTACTTAGAACAAAACTCCAAATGAAAATGTATTTATCCTCTGGCTTGTTTACAAGAAAGTGTTGTCACAATGATTAATAGAAGTTTTGTTTTTTTTTGACCATGTTAAATTATCCAGAGTTATGCGAATATATGATCATTTGTTGTGTAAGGTTGTGCTTGCTCATGCACACACGCATACATGCACGTACAGACGCATACATGCACACACACATACACACACACACACACACACACACGCACAAACAGTCCTAAAGTGTACATACAGCTCTTTAATTATTCCTCTTAAATGGTGTTGTCTTACATGATTTATTTTCCCTCTGTGTTTGCAGAAGCATGTGGGGTCCTCCACCCTTCCCAGCATGCAGGCAAGAGAAGTGGGTCAACAGCAAGTTCAAGTGTCCTAGAAAAAGAGCCACTCAATTTTCATTCCAGCATAATTATGAGTTGGCATGGTGATTAATCAAAAGTATGGAGCAGTGCATGCTGGGTACCTGCATGAGCCCGCCCCCTTTCCAACGTACAGCAGTGCTTTTGAAGTTAATGTTTGGGGAGGATGTGCCACGTTATTTATTTATGTATGTTTGTGCTCCTTTGTTTCTCAGTGTTCAAAGACGCTTCATTAATGTCAGGCAGCACAGTGTTGTGCAAGGCATCGTGGGTAAACAGCGGTGGCAGTTGGGGGAAGTGTGATGTTGATTCCTGCCGCCTCCTCCCTGCCTGCAGAGACATGGTGGCGTTCGGACGGCCTAGAAAGCTCTGCCGTTATTAGCAGCCCCTCATTTCACACACAGTTCCACACAGAACACCTCAGAATAACAGCTCTCTCTGCATCTGCAAACAGTCTGTATAGTTCAGTCTCAAAATTATTACCAACTATCATTAAGCATTGCATAACTCATTTCTGGAAAGTTTGGCACAGTGGAACATTCTGGTTAGAGAAGAAGAGGAATGGGTGAAATAGCTGTGTCTGATACACAAAGACTTCTGTTGTCCAGTTACTGATAAATGTATTTATAAACGCTACAGAATAAATGCACATCACCGACATGCTCCTTTACTACCTTTGCTCTGTGTGGACTGTGGTCCACCTCTCGTCCTGATCCTCTCTGGCTGATTTCACATGGCAGAGAACTCCTGGCAGGGTTTCTCATTTGCTTTTACTGTGCTGAGCAGAGCAGAGTGGGGACCAGCAGAGAGAGAGGAAGTACATCTCTTAGTGAGAGAGAAAAGGGAGGGAAAGAAAGAGAGAGCTTATAATTAGACGTATTCATATTGTTCAGTGTGGCTTCCTGGCCTTTTGTGTCTGTCATTGTGTTTGTGAAAAGTGAAAGGCTGACAGTTGAGTATCCAGAGGGCAGCCAGTTTTTCAAAGCCTGCCTGCGAACAAAGCAAGGGTGGCACTGAGGAACAGCACAATGACATCACGCCTGCCTCAGACAGCTGCTCAACCCCATCCTTTCATCAAACCCTCTGCCACAGACCTCTGTGTGCAAATAGAATTAATCTGAGAGAGGCCCTATGTGTGGAAATAGAATTAATCTGAGAGAGGCCCTCTGTGTGGGAATAGAATTAATCTGAGAGAGGCCCTCTATGTGCAAGTAAATGTGGCAGTGTGAGTACAGGCTGAGTACTGAGTAGCACACACACAATCATGTTTGCTTTCTCTCCCCACTGCTTACCATACCCTTCAGTAACTGATCCCAGGTCAGTGCATTCCATGCTAGCAGTGAAAACGAGCACAGCAGTACACATCAAACCAGGTCTTTAAAGACTGAGGTCAGTGAGTGTGTAACACACTGGCACAGTGGTACTGAAAATAAATCTCTCTAAATTAAACAGTCAGGATCAGCAACAGATGCTAAGAGATGAGACAAAGCTACAAAGGGGTCCAGGATAACGGAGCTATGATCGAAACCCCCCACACACACACACACACACACACACACACACACACACACACACACACTTTGACCGAGGCCTGCAATAGCTCAGCTCTATGTTTGGCACTGACACCTATTCATATGCAGTTAGTGGTGTCCTGTTTGTGTTTTCGGATGTGTGCGTTCAGTGTGTTGCAGGGAGGGTGCATGGAGAAGCTGACACTGACTGAGAGACAGAAGCACCGGATGAGAGCAATGAATCTGTAATCCTCAGGGAAATGGAGCAGGAGGCAGAATGGCAGAACCAAAAGGACCAGAACAGCATCTCTCAGACTCTAGAGGACCAGCTGAGACATCTCAGTTTGGCAGGACATTATAGGTAACATGACCCAGAGGACTAGAGGACTGTAGGACAGATCTGTGTCTCTGCTGAGCAGTGCATTATGGATACAGAAGGTATACAGTAAGAATCATGTGGGGAATCACAGAAGCAGATGGATGAGTTTGATTAAGTGCTTGGTGTTTAAGGCTGTTCGGAGTGGGAATTCATTAAAGGAAATAAATGCTAGCATTAGCCATGCTTACTGGTGCAATTTGTGCTGCTTGTTTACCATTCCCATAAAAGGAGGAAAGATTATTTGAAATTATGAAAGCATGGTTGCAGGTTTATGTTCTTTGTGAAGAGAGGAGAAAGGGAATCCTCAGGAGCCCGGGGCAGCGTGACAGAGGGCTGTTCCCGGAGGGCAGTGTGATTGGGGGTACAGTCGCTGCCGCCCAGTGTTCTCTGAAAGCACCCTCACCACCCCACCACAGCAGGAGGTCAGAGGTCAGAAAGGTCATCCAGAGCAAGGCAAAAGGTCATGCTGCGACATTTTAAAATTTTACTGGAATTTTACCACAGCAGTGCAGCAGAACTCTCCACGTTCGCATGCCTCCCAAACCAAAGCACAGCTGTGGCATCACTGATGATGCTGCAGTTTCCAGCTGTGGCTCCCAGCAGAATCATGTGGTGCAGGCATGTTCCCATGGGCTGGATTGCAAGGGTACTGATGCTGGGTGTGTGTGTGTGTGTGTGTGTGTGTGTGTGTGTGTGTGTGTGTGTGTGTGAGACTCAAGACACTCCTGATCCAGGTTCATATTTGCTAACGAGCAGCTGGATGCCTCTATTCTGTCTTTAATCACTGACAAAAATCTACTTTTGCTTTTTCATGGGCTTCCCGTGATCAGCCAGCCCAGTGTCTCAATTACATGCTTTAAATTTCTCAGTATCTCTGCCATCAAAGCACTGATGATCTTTCAGAAAGCTCCAACAAAACCAACTTTCAGTTTATTTCCTTTCATGTGCAATGGCTTATTTTAGTGTGTCAAATTATAAAGTGAAAAAACTTGATCTAACAAACTCTGTGAAATTGAATAGTATAAAGAAATGGTTTGTAGATTAAACATTCAGAACTGCAAACTCTGTTCCACAAGAAGTATGAAAAAGTTCCTCATAAAACATGTAGTTTTATGCTATAATGCCCCTGCCATTTTTCCAGTATACATTATGTTATCTCCAGACTTCAGTTTTTGAAGGACACCCCATTGTATGCTCAAAGTATATATGGTAAACATTTGTACTCCCATAGTGAGTCATTATCCTCAATACATTTTACAGTATTTTGTGTAATATGTGTAATAGATTTAGGATGGTTGCTGTGGCAGCAAAGGTGGTCATTGGTTAATGTGTGAATGGCAGTAATGATGACAATAATGAGGACTGATGTCTAACCTATTGTTAGTGATGTTTTTTATTACTACAGGTCATCAGTGTCCATGACTGTGATTGGTTAATGTTTTTATTGTACCACAGGTCATCAGTGTCCATGACAGTGATTGGTTAATGTGATTGTGTCTGGCCCCTCCCTCCCCACAGACGCTGCCCACTACGCAGTATGAGCTGGAGATCATGGCAAAGGACATGGCAGGAAGTGATGTGGGTCTGACCGGGACGGCCACTGCCACCATCACCATCACCGACAAGAATGACCACGCCCCTGAGTTCACCCACTCACTGGTGAGCCATGCCCGTCCTCTGCTGCACTGTGTACAGTATATACTACACTAGAACTATGCCTGTTTACATTTCTATAATGAAATGAAGTAAGATGCCTCTGTGGCACATGCTGCCCCACACACTGCTGTGTGGGACGTCTGTGAGGTTTGTGAAGAGTAAGCAGATGGCTGAGGAAATTACACATATACATATAGCACACATGTGTCCCCCCATAGTGTTTCTTTACTTCATTCTTTTAGATGTACTCTCTGAGCTTGGCTGAGGCTTTAAACTTCGTGCACACTCAGTGAAACCTCTCATCAAAACAATAGGACAGTCTAGAAGTTGCGTCAACAGAATTAGATGCTACATTTGTGATTATCAACAGCAATATGCATTTATAGTATAATTTTAGCAAAGTCACTTTAGTCACAAAAGTGGTAGAAATGTCATGCAAGAGGAAGAGAATTACTGGCCACCCCTTCAGCTTCTGTACAGCTCATTGGTCACACTAGATGATGATGTCACTGAGAGTGTGATGGGCGTGGAGCTCAGTGAAAAGCACACGGCAGCAGCACCTGCGCCTGTGGGGTTAGCAGCGTGAGACTGTAGTCTTCATGGTGCTGGAGATGAAGAGGTTACCCGGTCTTGTACATTACTCCTGCAGACAGCGCTGAGAGCAGCAGATGTCTCTCAGGATCCACCTCCCCACCTATCAGTGTAACTGCACCCCCCCACACACACACACCCACACACACACCACTCCCCCCTCCTGCCAGGCATAACGAAACACTGGGGGATAGAGGGGAATGTCTACTGCTGTGTGCTTAATGCTCTGCTCCTGAGTTATGCTCCATGATCTCTGCTTCCCCATTTCCAATGATTGTGTTATAATTCTTCAGCCTGGGAGAGCTGGGACCCCATCACTTTGTGTGTGTGTGTGTGTGTGTGTGTGTGTGTGTGTGTGTGTGTGTGTGTGTGTGTGTGTGTGAGAGAGAGAGAGAGAGAGAGAGAGAGAGAGAGAGAGAGCCTGGGAGTGCTGCCATGTTCTGATTCAACTGCAGTGTTCCCTGTCTCACACACACACACACACACACACACACATATGCATGCACACAGCACAGAAAAACCTCTATGTGCTTTTTTATTGTGGACTTATGATGAATAAGTCCATAACTGCTTAGACAGCACTTCAGGGAAACAGCCACTGAAGAGGAAGAAGTTAAAAACAGCAGTAATCTGGAATTGTGTTTATAAAGGTGATGCCTGGAGCTGCTGTCAAGGTTTTAAACACACATGCTCACAATGGCCCAGACCGCAATGCTGGCAAAGCCGTAAGAGAAGGGTGTTTTAGCCACGGTGTCCTCAGAAGCTGTAAGAGAAGGATGTTTTAGCCATTGCTTCTCGGCTCAGGGGAGACGTCTGGACTTCTCTGGTGCACTTTGTCCAGGGCTCCGCTTAATGCGGCTATTTTATTTCCCACAGTCCGTTTAATGGAGAGAAGTGCTGCTTTCCACCTGGGAACAGCTCACACCGTTCCCCCGGCCTGTCACTGACTCCCGGCTCTGTGCACTGCAGTGTGAAAATGACACACTGCCCCTTGCACTGCTGTTTATGAGCAGAGAAAAAGCACCTGTTCAGCTCTTCCTTTCATTATTCATCAAGGTAAAAGAACCTTACAGAGCTACTGCCTCTGCACAGTTGCACCTGTAGCAAGGTAAAGCAAGGTAACTCCTTTCCCAGCGTTTGCTCCCAGACCACTCCATGTCCCAACAACGAATAATAAATATATTAATCACGTAACGCCCAATGAGCAAGATCACAGAGAGGAAAAGGAACCCTAGCAGATGTTACCAGCGATGAATAAAGGCCTGACGGGTGTCGTGACACTGTGACAGCAACAGAGCTTTCCTCAGTAGAGATTCTGAGCAGGTACCATGGGGTCACGACCTCACATCACCCAGCAAGCCACCCCTGTGCTTCAGTGCACAGTTCAGACAGAAGTGACACAGGGTGCAGAGGGGGGCTCTGTGCCCTGTGAGACCAGGCTGTGGCATTACTGATGGCACACAGCTCCTCACTGTCACAGAGACCATGCGCTGGCACAGGCCTCTGCCCATCAGCCTGCATCAGCTAAACAAACCCTCTCTGCACCCAGCTCTTTGAAAGGGATTATAGGCGCTACATAAATAAAGCCAGCAATCAGTCAGCATTTCATCTGGTATGGTACCCCTTTCATGGTGTATTATATCTTGAATGAATGAAATCCCAAGTGAGACTGAATGGAAAAAACTGAAAGCTTTTCACAGCTCTCACAGAAGGTGATTGAGATAAACTCTTTGATTTCTATGCAGAAGGATATGTTGCATGTAGGTGAGTCATTAATAAGAGTCATTAAGTGGCAGTCAGTGGTGAGAGAGGTTCAGAAGGACACGGCTGATGGACTAGGGGCTGCAGGTCCAGGGGCTTCATCATTAATCTGTGATCCTGAAGTAAAATCAGAATTTGCATACATCCCATTTCATCATTCACATGCAAGCCTTCCTTAAGCAGGTTTTTGAATGCAGGTTGATAAATCTCAAAGTGTTTGGTAAAACGCATCATTTTGGCACACAGGAGTAGTGCTTCAAACCATGTGAAAAATGTAGTCTGACAAACGCTGTAAATGCTGCCAGTTCAGAAACCTGTATCACTGCAGAAGCGAAAAAGAAAACCGCAGCCGGGCTGCTACTATAGGCAGACTGAGAGCTGCACTTGACTGCAATTGATGATGGTATTTCAGGAGTAACCGAGGACACAGCTGGCACTGCCATCATTGCGGGATTGCCCCTGATCGTCTGTTTGCCACAGAAACTGGCGGGAAATTCATGCATTTTTCATTTTATTCAAACCCTTAAGAACCTGACCTGACACAGTTTGACAGAACTATCCTCATTTGCATCCATTAGAAGGCAGCGCACAGGTGAAAACCAGTGTAACCAACAGCTACAACCTGGGTGGTCTGCTTATAGTTGTTGGGTTCTCTGCTTATATTTGTTGGGTGGTCTGCTTATAGTTGTTGGGTGGTCTGCTTGTGGCTGTTGGGTGGTCTGCCTGTGGCTGTTGGGTGGTCTTCCTGTGGCTGTTGGGTGGTCTGCTTGTGGCTGTTGGGTGGTCTGCTTATAGTTTTTGGGTGGTCTGCTTGTGGCTGTTGGGTGGTCTGCTTGTGGCTGTTGGGTGGTCTGCTTATAGTTGTTGGGTGGTCTGCTTGTGGCTGTTGGGTGGTCTGCTTGTGGCTGTTGGGTGGTCTGCCTGTGGCTGTTGGGTGGTCTGCTTATAGTTGTTGGGTGGTCTGCCTGTGGCTGTTGGGTGGTCTGCTTGTGGCTGTTGGGTGGTCTGCTTGTGGCTGTTGGGTGGTCTGCCTGATTGATGCTGCTTGTCGCTGTTGCACAGCCCCCATGCTACAGACTCAGACTCATGTTCAATGGCAGTGAATCGGATCCCTCATGCACTTCTACTGCAACATTTTCTGCAAAACTGAGCAATATTGTTGTCAGACTAGATTACAGATTCTGTTAGCTACAGGACAGATTTAGTCTGTGCGTTTTTCATCTGGATATAAAGATAGTGGTTGATTCTCTAAAATAAGCAGGCTGGTTACTCTGTAGCTATGAGTCTCTGTAGCAGAAGGCCCTCTTTTACTGTCTGTTATCTCTGGGACTTTGTGACTGAGGCAGGCATGCAGGGTTATAGGAGATAACAGCTCAGTAGTTAGGTGGGTGGGAAGCAGCCCATTGTTAACACCTTGAAGGCAGCCCAGTACCATGTGTACCATCATTTATATACTTAACCCTTTCATGTGTGCCATCACACTGGTGTGAGTAGCCATTTAGCGCGTATACTAAAACCGGTGCGATTAGAACACTAGATTGGAAAAATTCTAGCAAACGTTAGGTTTGAGGAAACAGTGATTTAATGTTAAAAGTATAGCAAATGCTGCGTTGAAAACTATGAGAAGCTTAATAACGCTAATGAAAACATAACGAACAATGCAATGTAACACGCACACTACATAGCATAAAATAAGTCACATGCAAAAGGGTCAAAATAACCTCAGCCCTTATTTTTAGCCAATATTAAATTTGCTGAAGTTTCATTTGGGGATTATAGTACAGTAATTACCTTTTCTGTTAAAATCCTTGTTTTATGAAAAAGGAGATGAATACAGCTGACATGGAATTGAATGGAATGTTGTTCATTTGTAGATTGAATGCACATGTGCTAAATATTTAGATTAATATCATTATCAATGAAAATGTATTACATAAGTTACACTTTTTTGCAAACTATGGTGTATGATTTCGGTTTTGGCAAACTTACTGAAGAGGACAACAGTGGAAACCCTACAGGGATTTAAAGTCTCCTGATCACTGCTCCACACTGCTGCTCTGACTGCTGCTCCACACTGCTGCTCTGACCGCTGCTCAACACTGCTCTTCCACTCCTCCACATTGCAGCTGTGGCATATAGCCAGATACCAGTCTGCCAGTGATGCTGGATGTCCTTCCCCTTGTAAGGCTGCTAATTTTTCTTCATCAGTCAATTCTTTGAAATGGGGGAGGAATAATTGAAATGCATTAAAATAATAATCTCTTAAATAGAGATATTTTCAGACTGAATCACTCATCAGCGTTGGTCTGTGTGAGGGCAGGAGATGGCCCAAAGCGCATGGTTTTGAATGATAAGGCGTGGCTCATAAGAGCTTGCTCCCCCACACAATCATCAGCTTATCACACCTGCCACAGAGACTGACAGCTCCGTCTCCGCCATGAAGAGAAAACAGTGCAGCCACCAAAATAATAACAATATTAATGGGGTGGCAGGCGTCGTCACGGAGATGCCACCCTGTGCTGCCACTGAGTGTCAGGGAGGAACTGGCTGGATTTTGTCTCTTTTTATTACAGAACTTCTTTGTAATAAGGCAGGTCATCTGAAAACTCATAATCTGCAGTTATGGCCCAGAGAAACAAGGAGGAACCATGAGGCTGTGTGGTCAGTTAGTTGCAGTTCTGTTGGCTGCTTTGTGAAGGTGGGGTTTGGTAATTCTCTAGAACTCATGCACTATTGCTTTTTGGAATGGGTGTCACTGCTCTCAGTTGCTCCACCTGGTTTCCCTGGACGGTCTTCTATTTAAGTATTAATCAATCACAGTCCTGCTTAGTCTCATGTGTAAAAACAAGGTTGCAGGTTAGACGAGCCACAGGGTGGTGTAACAGATACAGAGCACTTTGGCACCAGGATTGTTTGCTACAGGCCGGTGTGGCTATGAGGCAGTTTGGCAGTAGGGCAGAGTGGCTGCACCACATTGTGGCTACAGGGTAATCTGGCTACAGGAGACTGAACAAATCTTTCTGTTTCTCTCATGACCTCATTTTGTAACCATGGGCTGCTGATCATATAAACCAGGAAACTCCATTTAACTGCCTCCATCTCCCACCCTCCACCACACACACACACACACCCACCATACACATGCACACACACACCCCCCCACCATACACACACACACACACACACACACACACACACACACACACACACACACACACACCCCCCCCACCATACACACACACACACACACACACACACACACCCCCCCCACCACACATACACACACACACACAGTGAACACAGTGAGAGATGCATATGCTGCAGCATACCCTCTCACAGAAAAGAGTGAATGACACAAGCATTGGACAGTGAACATGGATCTCCTTTCATTTTATATCAGAATGGATGGGAAGATGCGCTGCAGAATCCATTATGTTATTGCAGTAATAATGGCTCGAGGCATGGAGAATGAGGTATGGCTGTTGAGATGATTATTTTGCCTTGTCTTGTCCTTCAGGACAGAGGCCCACAGCTTTTCTCTTGTCCAATCAAAGCCCTCCTTGCCTTGCATTACTGAGAGTGAAGCTCTGGCCTTTAAGGTCCAGTCACAGTACCAGCACAGCGACTGTGAGCACAGTGACTGTGAGCACAGCGACTGTGAGCACAGTGAGATTGTAAAAGAGCAGCTGTAACAGGGGTATGCTGCATGTTTGTGCTCAGCTGACTCACAGTGCAGAGACGGCCTCGCTGTAAATATGCCATGTTGTAACTGCAGGGGTTTTACCCTGCTCTTTAGTCAGCATCAGCCTAAATTTATGAGAAAAACATCACCAGACGATCTTTCTTTAGAAACAATGAATGAAAAACAAACTCTCTGTAGAGCTCTGAGGAGGAGCATTTCTGTGTTGATCACAGGAGATGGGCATGGGGCCCCTCTCGCCTTCTGGGGGGTAGAGCCTCCCCAGGCCAGAACTGCCACACCCACTGTCCACTCAGGCATGACTCACTACCTGTCTGATCCTCCTGTCCGCCTTCTTGTTTTGAATAACATTAATGAGTAAATTTCCAGAGCCTTCCCTCCCCGCTGCTCCACACTGCTGCTCTGACCACTGCTCCACACTGCTGCTCTGACCGCTGCCCCACACTGCTGCCCCACACTGCTGCTCTGACCGCTGCTCCACACTGCTGCTCCACACTGCTGCCCCACACTGCTGCTCCACACTGCTGCTCTGACCGCTGCTCCACACTGCTGCCCCACACCGCTGCCCCTCACTGCTGCCCCACACTGCTGCTCTGACTGCTGCTCCACACTGCAGCCCCACACCGCTGCCCCACACTGCTGCTCTGATCACTGCTCCACACTGCTGCTTCACACTGCTGGGGTGACCACTGCTCCACACTGCCCCCTTCTGGCCACTGTTTGACGCTGTTTCCTGCTCATCGTTCCAGCGGTATTTGACACTCGGGTGGAGCAGAGTCATATTATTTCTCTCAGCGCTTCTTACTCACCCCTGACTGGAGCTCTCTTCAACCCCCCTACCAAACACAAGGTAGAATTCAACAATTTAATTAGCAGAATTAGGGGATTTTCCTTCATTGCAATTACTCAGCACCACAGAATATGCCAGAACCTGATGCACAAAAGAAGGTGATCTGTGTGGAGTGGTTTTGAGTTGCAAGGATGAGCCATGATAGTCCCCAAATTCCTGTTAGTCCTGACAGTCTGCATAGTCCTGACCGTCCCCCAGGTGGGCAGGACCTCACCTCTGCTTTCTGTGGCCTTGTCCCACCTGCACATTCTCTCAGTGACCTGGTTCCTGACCCAGGCATCTCAAGTCTAAGCATGAAGTCAACTACAAAGAAGTTTGTAACTCACTGCAGCTTAACAGGATTCCCCTGGTATAGGCAGCAGTGGTTTTTCAGTGATTTAAGCAAAATGATTTTCTCAGTGTGAGATTTACAGTATAGGAGTTATTGATCTCTTCACAACAATGATTTAAAGTACTTCCTTTCTGTAGTGCTGTCCACATCAGGATACAGATACTCAGTTAAAACACAGTGAATCTAATCCTGGGAAAGTTGTCTCCACTTTTTTTTTGCTGAATCTAGTTTTCTAAGTGGAAAATGCATCTGTAGTTTCTCTTCAGTCTGAGTCTGTGAGTGGCAGCAGAAATCATGCTGCTCTCTCCATTAGTGTGCAGGTAAAGCTGTTACCTGGCCCTGGCCGCTGTCTGTAATGACGTGTGTGCAGAAATAAGAAATAAGACCCCAGCTCTCACCCCTGTCTGCTCTGGAAAGGTACATCTGTACAATGAGATAAATTTCTAAAGGGAAGCTGATGTGTGGTGAAGCACAGAGGAGCAAAAAATCATTTTACATGTGATAGGATTTGATATGTGCTACACATATAAATACAAAAGTGTTAACTAATTTAACCTTAATTTTACCAGGTCGGTCCATTAAGAACCACTTCTCTTTTACGATGACAGCCACTGGGAAGGAATTAAATTTAATTTAACTGACCTGGGAGGTTATTAGATGAACATGATGGGGATTTAGCCAGGGCACCACAGAACCCCCCACACTGTGCAATAAGTGTCATGGGAGCTTTGTTGACAACAAAGTCAGGATCTTGCCTGAGTATCTCATCTGTAAGCAGCATCTCCTACAGCAGTGTCCCCATCACTGCACTAGAGCATTGGTTTTCCATAAGGTCCTGAAGGAATGGTGCCCTCTAGTGGCCCTCACTGTGCAACTTCCAGCAAAAACCTCCTGATCCTACCCAAGTCCAGCCCTGCTTAACTGCAGCTATCAGACAGGAGAATTCTGCAGGGAGGTACAGCTGCTGCCACAGCTGTGTGTTAAGAGAGGGATGTGGGTCTATAGCTGTCAGTCTGAGAACAGAGAGAAAGACAGAAAAAGAGAGAGTGAGGCATGGCTGTACTTAAAACTTTACTCACACTCTACTTAGGACTAAGTGATCACATTACTCCCATCGTAATGACTGCAGAGATGGGTAAACTGCATATACCTGCATGTCAGCTTCCATCTTCAGCTGGTCTAACCCTTTCACACGTGACTTATTTTATGCTATGTAGAGTGCATGTTACGTTACATGGTTCATTATGTTTTCATTAGCGTTATTAAGCTTCTCATAGTTTTCACCGCTGCATTTGCTATACTTTTCATAAAATCACTGTTTCCTCAAAGCTAACATTAGCTAGAATTTTTCTGATCTAGTGTTCTAATCACACTGGTGTGACCGTATGCACTAAATGGCTAATCACACCGGTGTGACAGTACATGCAAAAGGGTTAAAAACTGACAGCCTGTCTGCTGCAAAAATTAACTCCTTAAAGTTAAGTGTTTAGTAATCCCTGTTGTGACCAGGGGTGAACAGAATGAAACTTGCAGTTTACAGAAGTGTGTATGATTTGTTTGGATGTTCTGATATTCATTTTCATTCCAGTCATTGGCTAATTTCAAATTTGGCCTTGGAAAGCAAACTGCTACCCTGTAATCCATTTCCTTACATGAGGAATACATCTGTGTCTGCTGGGAGTCTTTGTCCATCAGTGAGACAGAGCTGAGAAACACACACTGAGCTACTGAGACAGAGCTGAGAAACACTCACTGAGTTACTGAGAGATAGCTGAGTAGCTGTCTGGTCTCACTGGGGCAGTGAGTGCATCTCTGGCAGGTCTCACTGGGGAGGCTGGGCTGCTGGAGTTGGCACACTGTCAGTGGCAGAATAGGGGCTGGTATCAGCAGCGCAGGAAGATTGGATGTATCCGTCTCACCGCTTCACTGCCTGAGATGATTAAATGACACGCTGCTCAGTGCTGGCGAGAGAGAGAGAGAGAGAGAGAGAGAGAGAGAGGCTCTACTGCCTACTAAGAAGGAAGTTGTGGAACTGAATTGGTCACTTCTGTCTGTTCCAGGCTTTGCTCAGTCTCAGAGGGTATAGAAAGGCTGGGTCTCCCTGAAGTTCAGATATCCTCTGCAAACACATTTTTAAGAAGGACTTGGGAGGAAACAGTTCTATTAAAAACATATAAAAAGCAGCATCTGTTACTTGCAGTGAGTCTCAGTATATATCAGCAAGCCTTTAACAGATTTGCACAGGTTCCCCTATGAAAGCATGTAGCAGGGAGCATAAACATGGCCCTCACTGGACAGAGTGCCGGGTCTGAAGTGGTTACTCTGTGTTTGAATATGATTTTTGGAGTAAGCTAGCAGAGAAAATGGTTGAATTCAGGATTAAGCATCAGAGTTTTCCACTGAGTTCTGAAAGGAGGAGAAAGCAGCTGTGAGGCCTGATAAAAGTGTTAATCTGAGTCCAGGCTGATGCAGTGAAGCCTCCTCTTTGTTACAGGTACTGCAGATTTAGTGAGAACAAAGAAGCTCTTCTCTCAGCCCTCATGAGAGGAGCAATTATCCTGCATTACTGTCAAAACATGCTCTGCCACGTCCCCCTCTCAAGCGTGTAATGATGCTGCACATTTTAAACATACATCATGTGTACAAATCTTATTTTCTCTTTGCTAATTTATTAGTTGCGCACAATGATTGGGGTCTTGATGTTTCTGCATGATCGTGAGTTTATCCATCATCCAACAACACTGAATGGCTCCTCTGTGGCTTGCAAGCTCCTCTTGTGAGGTCTTCCTTTGTATAAATGACATGTGCTCCTTTAAAAATGCCCTGTCCCTGTCCCCCTGTCCCTGACCCTGTCCCTGTTCCTCTCCCTGTCCCTGTTCCTCTCCCTGTCTCTGACCCTGACCCTGTCCCTGTTCCTCTCCCTGTTCCTCTCCCTCTCCCTGTTCCTGACCCTGTTCCTGACCCTGTCCCTGTTCCTGACCCCCTGACCCTGTCCCTGTTCCTGACCCTGTCCCTGACCCCTGCAGTTCCAGGCGACCGTGAACGAGGGTTCAACAGGGGTCGTGTTGAACCTGACGGTGGATGACCGGGACGACCCGGCAACAGGGGCCTGGCGCGCAGTATATTCCATCATCAACGGCAACACTGGCCAAAGCTTTGAGGTCCACACCAACCCCGACAACAACGAGGGGATGCTGTCTGTGGTGAAGGTGCGAGACCAGTCTACAGCACAGACCACCACCTGCCTGCAATTTATAAAACCTTCTGTGGGAAGGACACCTTCTTATTCACGCTGTAACAGGCTGTTTGCACTGTGTTTCCAGCACAAGAGTTGCTCCTTAATGAAGCTGACGTTACTGTTGTTGGTCTGACTGACTCTAACAGTGTGCCTGTGCATGAAACAATGACATGGCCATTGACTGTAGATGACTCTTATTCATTCAGTCCTTTCCTCTTTCTCCTTCCTTCTCCCTCTCCTCCTTCTCTGTCCTTCTCTCTCTTTCGCTCACAGCCGTTGGACTATGAGGGCACAGCATTCCACACTCTGCTCATTAAGGTGGAGAACGAGGACCCCCTGGTGCCTGACGTGGGGTATGGGCCCAGCTCCACCGCCACGGTGCATGTTACGGTGCTGGATGTGAACGAAGGCCCGGTGTTCTTCCCCGACCCGATGGCGGTCACCAAGCGGGAGAATGTGCCTGTGGGCAGCTTCGTGGCCACGCTCAATGCCACCGACCCCGACCTCCTGCAGATGCAGACCATCAGGTGGGTGATGTCATCAGCCTGCACCACAGCAGCTGTGGCAGAGCTTCAGTCAGTAGCTTGTGGTAGCCAGTAGGGTAGCAGTTAGCAGAGAGGTTTCAGAGGTGATGTCACTGCCTGAGATGTGGTTAGCTAGCATTGTTGCCTGTGGAGCTGGGGGCAAATTGCCTTTAGCTCACCTGGTAACAACAGAGGCTGTTAGGATTGAGTTTCAGTGTGATGAGAACAGCAGAGCTGTTGATTACACAGCCCTCACTCACAGCCTAGAGAGCACCAAGAGCTGCTGCTGCCAGTGCCGGCAGAGCTGCTGCCCGCCTGCCAGTGCCGGCCCGCCTCCCGCTCCCGCAGGCTTGAGGGGCCGCTCCCGCTCCCGCAGATACAGCGCGATGCCTGGATACCGTGCCCGCCTCCCGCTCCCGCAGATACAGCGCGATGCCCGCCTCCCGCTCCCGCAGATACAGCGCGATGCCCGCCTCCCACTCCCGCAGATACAGGCAAAATGTGACACTGTTATGATGGTAATTTGTTGATCTTGGATACATAGAATGCAGGATATTACTTGAAGAAAGCAGCCCCTCACATCTGAGGGAATCCCAGATGGCTGATACAGCAAATGAACAGTGCAAATGCACAGTACACCACATCATGCAAGTCGTGAGCACTGTGAGGTGCCTGAGCTAGTCGTTTCAGCCTTTTGCTGTGCGTTACACACTCTCAGGACTTTGAACAAACATTTCAGATATTGCTAAGAAAATAGCTGTCATCCTGAATACACACACAGCTGGGAACATTCATGCAGATGTACTTGTAACCCCCTGTAGGGGTGACTGCTCTCGCCCTTCGCTACACCCCCCCACAGTGCATCTTTCCGAAAGACTTACATAAGGGACACTGTAGCTGTGTACACATTACAGAGTGATGGGTTTTGTTGTGACCCACAGCTAAAGATGCTCAGGGTAGTCTACATGATAACCAGTTTATGCAAATGTAAATTGGGTAGATGTAGTATGTGAAAAGCATAGCATAGGTATCAATTGTGACATAACCAGCTTACAAGTAAGAGAAGGTATAAATATGCCTTTTTCATACAACACAATGTAGAAAACAAGTTTTTGCATTTTGAATGTGAGGATACATTTTAGACATGACGAGCACCCTGTATTCCTGTGCTGCAGCAGATACACAAACACTGTGATACCTGCAGTTCCACAATCCAACAGCCGACACTCCGAGACACAGCCAAGTCCCTGGAGAGCAGTGTGGTCATTGGTCTTGACATTTCCAAACATGCGTCTGTGAAAAGGAGGAGAGGACAGGAATACAGAGTAACAGAGAGGAATGCAGGCAGAGAGAGGGGAGAGTGAAACAGAGGAAACAGGAATACAGACAAAGCAACGGAGAGGAATTAAACAGAGGAAGAGAGTAACACAGAGGTCTCACATATGACAGCACTACAGTTGTGTTATAGCGGTTATTCATTAAAAAATGAGTATTCTTGATAAAGTCCCATTTTTCCACAGCCTGAATGATAGCATTTTTTTTATTTTGATGAAAACTTTTAAAACCCTATTTTTAAAAAAACTTCCTAGACCTTGAAACATCCCTGCATGTTTACCCTGCTTGCCTCACTGTGGAAACAACAAGGACAACCTGAATTCCATGAAGAAAACACACACATACACATACACATACACATGAGCACACATATACACACAGACATACACACATACACACACACACACACACACACACACACGTGTGTGTGTGACTGGGACAGTGTTCCTAAGACAACAAACCAAACTGGGGAGCACTACAACAAGGGATCATCACCTTTCATTGTCTTCCCCCATTCTCATTCCCCCTCTCTTTCTGGCTCCCTCTCTTTCCTTTCTTTCTCTCCCTTTCTCTCTTTCCCTTTCTCTCTCTCCCTTTCTCTCTCCTTTCTCTCTCCCTTTCTCTCTCTCCCTTTCTCTCTCTCTCTCTCTCCCTTTCTCTCTTTCCTTTCTCTCTCTCCCTTTCTCTCTCTCCCTTTCTCTCTCTCCCTTTCTCTCTTTCCTTTCTCTCTCTCCCTTTCTCTCTCCCTTTCTCTCTCAATGTCTCAATGTCTCAGTTCATATGAGCTGACAGGGTCTGTGTGTTGTTAAGGCAGATATTGAAAATGATAAAGAGTTAGGATAATAACAGATAACATTGTGCCACGGTGTGCAGTGGTGTGGCAATGCCTGTAATGTCTGCTGCTTCAGTGAAGAGGGAAGGGAGACTGCTTTCACTTACAGTGCCATTTATGTTCTGTGCCATGATAGAGGTGTTTGGTTTCGTTTGGGATCAACCAGCTTTCTGTATAACCATCAAAATATTCCCCAAAGCCTACAAAGCTGATGCCTTCATCAGATGCAAGCTGGTTCCTTTAACTACATGCAACAGTAAAATCATCTCCTCTCACCCTGGGAAGCCCATGGAAATGTTTTCCTTATCAGCCATGGGGACCAATTATATCAATTGTGTATTTTGGTAAAATGATTCCCTGTACACCTAACAGACCTATTACAGTAATTGCATGTAACAGAAAAACTCTCCCCCAACAAAATGAGAGTAGAATTACTGTAACTCTGTGCCTATAAAATTCATTCCCTGTCCGCCATGAATGTATAAAATCAAACACAGTAACAGTGGTTGCAGAGGAGGTTCGTTAATTAAATTGTTAATTAAATCATTACCTAAACACTATTACCACATGATGAACAATAAAATAATATCCTATTAAGTATATAACAGTATCTGTATACAGTAGAATTATTTTATTCAATCCAATGGTACATTATTGGCAAGAAGAACAAAAGCAGTATTGCCAAAGCAATAATATAAATTATAATGTAACTATATAGAGTCAAAGAAAACTGATACACATATGTGAAACTGATAAGTAACAAACAACCAATTGATTATGTGTAACAGTTAGTTATATAAATTATTAATTATTATGATTAACATAAATATTCCAAATTTCAATACTAAATATTGACAAAGGTAAATGCAATCAGTATTTTGTTAAAATTACTCTGACTGCCTGTACTGTGTGTGGCAGTAAAGTTATTCCTGAAGTGTGTGGAAGGCCCAGTACAGGACTGATGACTCTCTTCTCTGCTGCCTGGGATTTGAAGTGAGCATAAAGTTATTACTTTACAAGCTTTCCGAGTAAATCTGTGATTTTGTCTGAAATGCAGGTAGTTGAGAAAATCAAAGTAATGCTTATGTAAATACTGCCTGGCCACAAATGACCTGTGGATTAAAAGATTAAACTCATTCAGTTATATGTTTTCTGCGTGTTGCTTACTATTAGTTTAGGGGCAGTCCTGAGGAAACAGAGCTCTTCCTGTTTTCACTCTGCTCTGTGCTTGAAGTCAGAGATAAAAGGCTTTTGTCTTCCTCTCTCTCTCTCTCTCTCTCTCTCTCTCTCTCTGCTACTGTATGTTCCTTCTGTCTTTGAAAGCCTCATCTGTGCACCACTGATGCTCAGCTGTGATCCTGTATGCCCCCACCCCCCCATTCCTTCCCTTCCTCCTCTTACTCCTCCTCAGCCTCTGATAAGTCCTGTGATGGGAGTGGGTGTGTCAGTGACCTCATTGGGCAGTGTCAGGGGTGTCAGGATTGCTGTGTGAGTGTGTCAGTGCCCTTCTGAAGAGATTCTCTGGCTCTTGAGGAACATTCAGGTTGTGTCCATGTTAATGTGCAGCTTATCCCTTTTCTAGAAAAAAGCTGGTCTTTCCATACCTCTTTCCCACTGCAGAGCTGAAACCAGGCTGGCTCATTATACCCCTTTGTGCATGTATTTCAATTTTAATTAATAGCACTCTTATAATGACCAATTAGTTATGTAACCCTATTCAGTGCATGGGGAGGAACCAGGATTCGGTTTCAAATTTTAAAAATTAAGGTGTCGTTCTGAATCGCTATGCAACCATGCAATCTCTGATCAAAGCTGAAAGCCTTGTCTTTCAGTTTGCTTTGATGCTCCCTCATTATTTCATTGTCAGAATACATGGTATCAGTGAAGTCAATGGCAAAATTAAATGTCATGCAAATGCAGCCATTTAATTTTCATACAAAGTTTAATGGTTTGTTGTTACCTGCATGCTTATTTATCCTTGTGAAATAAACCAAGGATGAGATGACATAGTCACAGTAATCATTCAGGCATTTGTGGATCAGTAGTCCATTTTATGAAACTGTATATTGGATGTTTATGCCAACTGAATTGCCCAGACATTGGTACACATTAGGAGAGGAGTCATATATTAAATTATTTTTGTAACTTGATAAACTTCTCTATACCTGAATCTTTAAAAAACACTGTATTGCTATCTATCTGGTAAGCTCAATAAATCCTTTTTTAAATTCCCAATAATTACAATTACCTGTAATTTTAATTGTTTTTGCAAAATTATCTTTACTCTATCTTGGGACTTGTCCTCAATTTTCTTTTTTTGTGTATTTTGTAAGATTTTAGCTGAAAATCAAGTATTTAGTAGTCTACCTTGCTAGTTTGCTACTGCATAGCCAATTATCTACTGTTAGGAATAGGTCACAACACTCGCACACTTTTTTGGTTTGGGCTTTACTTGACACGTGGGAATAACATAACCTCACAGCCTGACACAGCCTCCCATCCAGGTACGCATAAAAAGGTGAACTGCTGACCAGAAGAGAAGGAGAGAGAGCAGCACTTTTAAACGTGATGGAAATGCTGGTGTCTGAAGTTTTCACACTGTTTGAATGGGGAGACCTGGGGGAAACTCTGGAAAGCAGGATTAGCAAGTAATCAAGATCTGTTACAACTGAATTTGAAGAAATCCTGAATCTGCACTTCCACAAACCAAGATCAAAGTAACCCCATATCAGTAACTATGACAACTCATCCTACTTTCTGGCAGCTGAACTTGTGCTAAACCTGACCAAGCACAATAACCTCGGGTTGCACCCAGTCAGTGCCTGGGTCATCACGGCCTGTCCATTTCAACTAAATCTCTTTGTCAAATGAAGCCAGCACCTATAACACTCTGCACTGTGAAAGAATTGTTTGACCTTGAAGAGATACTCTGTTTTATTAAGAACATTATCTTTATGAGGGTTATAGATTTTCAGTCGATTTATCTGACCGGCCTGCTTAAGGCACACATTTCCACTGTCACACATCCCGGATATGCGACCCATTACAGTCATAGTATGCAGAGCCATTGGAAGTGCATTAAAGCGCTTTTTGCGCACATACATCCATGTATACCATTAAAGAGTTCTACAGAAGCTAGCCCACTGAAGTCTATAATCCATATATATTTCACTGTCAATTGTGTTAATCTGAAATTGCATATGCATGAATGATGAAATTTAATGCATTCTTCATGATTTTCAGATATGACTGGGTGCATTGATGGAACCCATATTCCCATTAAAGCTCCCCCTGGGTCCAGTGAGGCAGCTTTTATGAATAGGAAATCCTTTCATGCCATTAATGTTCAAGAACAAATTGAATCTTTTGTATTTTAACCCTTAAGTTAAACCTTTATTTCAAAACTTCATTCAACTCACTGTTCTTTCCTCCACTGGTAAGTGGTGGTGCCCTTCTCTGCTTTTTTGGCTAATGAGCAAAAGCACATATATGTATATTTATATTTGTGGATTGGTATACATATATTGATATTTGTAGATTGGTATACATATATTGATATTTGTAGATTGGTAATGGTGTTGGTTTGGGAGGAATAAAGGCATATATGCAATTGATGACCTCACCATTTGGAACAATATTCTCATATTTAACTTTAATTTGCTGCCAAGTTCGTTTGACACCCCAAGGTTTCAAACTGAATAAAAGGCACAAAAATCAATCCATTTCAGTACTTTATAGGAAACATCAGGCTTTTTGCCAAGTCTGCTCTCTTTCCTTTGTTGTTTTTAGAATACCAGAAGGTTCTGGTACAGTCTCATAATGGTTTCTTATTGAAATATTGAAAACAGGTGCAATGTTTCAAATTGAGGGCTATTTTGTGATCGGCTGTTGTTTAGCCAGGATTGACTTTATTTGATTATTTAAATTGGAATCAGCCTTCGTGGAATGAAGACATTCGGAATTTTCACTTAGTTTTTGTGTGTGTTTATTTTTCTCACAATCGCACAACACACAGTTATATTTCCTATTAGATAGGTGTCTGCATTGTTAGCTTGTTACTGCTTAGATAACTGCAACACAATTTGGAATAGTCTTTTTATCGCGGTTATCACGAACATTGATAAAGCACCATTGGAATGAAATTCAGGATCCAGTTCCTCCTGTAAAAGTTGAAGCGCACTGATGGGATGCTGTGGCCTCTGCCACATTTGCCGGAGTTACGGCTTCAGCGCCGCCCTCACGCTTCACAAGCTGAAGGGTGTAGCTGCAAAAACGCCACAAAGCACAGATGTAGCTACAGGCTGAATATGAATGATTTACACATCTAGGATGGGACAAAGGTGAGAAAATATTGAGGGTAATTTGGGAGAATGTGATGTGACGGCCAGAAAGTATAAAATAACAAAAGATTTTGCTGTGTGAAGCCATCCGGAGAGACAGCCTGGGCCCAGCTCTGTGCTGGAAAAGGGTATTTAGACGCCGCTTGTATCAGCCGGATCAGTGCAGGGGATACCGCAGCTAACCGCTTCTTCACTGGAGGTTTCATCTCCTCCCAACATAGAGGAAAACTAACCCTCTCACCCTGTCTTTACCTCTCTGTCTGTGTCTCACACCTTGTTCTCACACTCTCCTCAATCTCTTTTGATCTCTGCTGCTGGTGAAAGTGGCTTTGAAGTGCTAAAACTATCCTGTGTGCGTGCGTGCGTGCGTGCGTGTGTGTGTGTGTGCGTGTGTGGGGGGGAGAAAACAGAGAGTAAGAAGGAGAGAGAGAGGCAGAGGAGCCAGTGTGGGGACATCAGGGTTACACACAGAGTATGTGAAACATAATTGATTTGACTTGTTGTTGAGATCTCACAGCATCCCACAGGAACCCACAGCATCTGCGTGAAACCCGGGCCGGGCCGGGCCTGGCGCTGGCCTGGCGCTCCGCACTGTGAGGTCACCATGGGCTCTGAGCACGCCGTTCCAAAGGGGAGCTGTCCCCTGCTTTAACACACCTTTACTTTAGCAGGGGATGGGTAGGGTTAGGAAATCAAGATGCATCAAAAAGCCTTTGAAGATCTGAGATCTTGTTTGTAGTTTTATCCATTGAATTTTTTTTTTTTTATTAAAGTTAATTCTGATATTGTGTACTGATTTATGAAGTCTTTTTTTTAGTCTTTTATGTCATTTTTATGAAAAAAGGAGGTTGAATATAGTCAAAAGTTAAGGTGTTTGTGTTGCTAGATCTTTACAAACCAGAAAAAATGTAAAAAGTAGCAGAGATACAGAGGTCTCCCCTCCTTCTGTCTTGCATTAGTCATTTGTTGAATTTGAATATGGGTAATTTAATTTAATTAATTCAGTTGAATACATTACAAGACCAGAAAGACTATAGCTAGCACTCTTTGACATAGGTAATTAATTACACTTGTGTGCCATATATATGTATGACATAGAATACATGCTCCATGCAGCCCTCTCTGTACCTGTAAGAGGCACAGAACTGAAGTGCTGAATGGTGTGCTGCTTCTCACTCTCTCGCATGGTGTTTAGATGCAGGAAAATGTCTTTACAGGAAATGTTTCAGCGTTGGTATGTGAGGAAAAATGCAGTATCTGTAACGTTCACTGATGGTTTTGGCTTATAGCTTTGCATATCGCAGTGCAAAGGCTGCCCAACCCATGGAAGAGCAACTCTCACTGGAGTAATATTTGTAGAATAGGTGCAGTGTTTTGCTTTATGTTTTACAGTTGGCAGCAGATTAAAGCTGTTCCACTTTTTCATGGTTGTGTGAATCCCCCTCCCTAAATGAATACTACAAACACCACTGCCAAGCAGCAGCAGAGAGATTATTATTATTAATGCTATTTAAAAGAAAGAGGACATTCTTTAAAGGGTTTGAAAATCAGTCTGTCAGGCCACAGAGAGCTTTCTGCCCAGCTCCCTGCTGGAGCTCCTGTCACTCATGATGTTGCTGAAAGCAGTAAAACTGTAGCAATGTCTGCATGTTTCATTTGGGAGAAAACACTGACCACCTCACCAGCTGTGCATAAGTGTGTGTGCATGTGTGCATGTGTGTGAGAGAGAGAGAGAGAAATGTGGGATTCCTGTGTATATATGTGCACATGAGCCTGCCCTCTACAGACTGCATGACATTATCAGCTGCCACAGTTTTCTCTTTGTGCTGTTCTCAGCCAGCCTGTGATTCATTGGGCAAACGCAAGCTGCTGGGGTGATGTCAGTGGAGTAACACCTTTCCTCAGATTTTTGCCCGCTTCACTGTGGTGCAATTTGGGACTTGTAGTTTGAAAAATATCCATTGGATTGCATGCAAGTGTGGGGGAGGATTGTGTTTGTTCTGCTTCAGTGCTCCTCATTCTCCAATGGGAAAAGAATGAAGGAGCGTTCGTTTGGAGCAGTCTCCATAAGCGACACGCAGCACGGGGCGAATCTGTGTCGATGAATGACATATATGCACATTTTGTACTTGAGAACACATTTAGTAGTAACTGAGCACATGTTGATAACATAGCTTCTGTGCACTCCTGACAGGCTGCTGTGTGTTCCTGACAGGCTGCTCCTGACAGGCTGCTGTGTGTTCCTGACAGGCTGCTGTGTGTTCCTGACAGGCTGCTCCTGACAGGCTGCTGTGTGACAGGCTGCTCCTGACAGGCTGCTCCTGACAGGCTGTTCCTGACAGGCTGTGTTCAGGCTGACTGACAGGCTGCTGTGTGTTCCTGACATGCTGCTGTGTGTTCCTGACAGGCTGCTCCTGACAGGCTGTTCCTGACAGGCTGCTGTGTGCTCCTGACAGGCTGTTCCTGACAGGCTGCTGTGTGCTCCTGACAGGCTGCTGTGACAGGCTGCTCCTGACAGGCTGCTGTGTGTTCCTGACAGGCTGCTGTGTGCTCCTGACAGGCTGCTGTGACAGGCTGCTCCTGACAGGCTGCTCCTGACAGGCTGCTGTGTGCTGAATGAGAGTGCATCCCAAGACTTTAGAGGTGTGTCATCATGTATCTTCCTCGCATGTCTTCCTCGCATCTCTGCATCCATTCCTCAGAGTCGCCGATTGAGGAGACGAGGAAGAGATGGGAGGAGGAAAAGGAGGAGGTACTCAGTGCTGTGAGGGAAATGGAACATTCTTGCTCGATTGAACTTCATCAATTTCATATACCTTTCAGTAGGAATCCTTTCCTCTTCAGGGCAGATTTTTAAGTGGAATTTGCACGAAATGTATGGTTAATTTAACTATTTTGCTAAATATTTATAGAATTTTCAGGAAAGATATTAATATTACATCATCTCTTTATGCACTATTCAGTGAAAAATCCATTTGCAATTTGTTAAAATTTACTTGTACTGTAGTTTATCAGTGTACTCTGGCTGCGTATATATTGTATATATTTCTGTCTTTCTGTGGTGACTTTATGTTGCAGTAAATAAAAACATGCAATGTGACATGTATGTGGCGGTTTGTGTGACGAATCCCTGAGCTCGTCTGCGTGGGGACACATCGATACGTCCTCCACTGAGGGAGGCAAACAGAACATGTCCTGCTTCCTTCATATTCCTACAGAAATGGAATGATCCTTGACAAGGTGACCAGTTATTGATTTCCAGGTCACAGAGGATGTAGGAATGCAGGAATCAGTAGAAGGAGGGAGATGAGCAATATTTGAACACAATCTGGCTTTAAAGCAGCGGGGAGCAGATTCCTGCTGGTCTCCAGTGCTATCCCCATCCTCACCAGTAGGAGGCAGAGTCTCCTGGTGGAACTCATGGCCTCAGAGCAACCCACAGCCTAAATTAACCCCACTTTAAAATCCATCTCTCTCTCCTCTGTGCACAGGCGGCAGACGTATTCATAATTGAACAGCTTCCTCTCCACATGTATAAGTGAGAAGCTCAGAGGCTTGGGAGATGGGGAGGGGGGACATTGCGCCCAGGAAGTCTTTGAGGACAGCGTGTGATTGACACTGGCGCTGCAGAGGAGTGGAAAAGCAGTGTGAGGCTCAGCTGCCAAATGTGGCATCAGAAGGCTGACAAGCAGAACTGGAGACAGACTGAGTAATTATCGAATGCTTATTGTTGGCCTCATTCAATATGTGGTGCTAAAAGAGTATGGGCGTGTCTTGTTAAAATATTGCTGATTACGCAGAAACATTTTTATGTTTCTTATATGCTGATGACATGAAATGTGAACGGTCAGTTGACAGGATGGAGAGCCACTGCCCACAGCGGCCCTTAACTCACACTCTGAGTAAGAACTAACACCAGTGCCGCTGAGCAGAAGCTGTGATCTCAGGTCTGTGTACGTGTCCTGTGTGTTTTTCTGAGCATGTGTGTGTGAGCAAGTTTGTCTGTCTGTATGACACAATGATACAGCTGTAACTTAACCCTGTTAAAGGACAGTGTTAGAGAGCAGTAACGCTGTTAAAGGACACTGTTAGAGAGCAGTAACCCTGTTAAAGGAGATCTGCCTCCTTTCCTTTTCTTTTGACTTGTGAGAGAAGCATGTTTTTTCTCCTTTCCTCTCTTCTGTTCTTGCCTTCCTCACATTCTACAGAGAAATGCTTTCATGGGGAGGGACTTCCAAGTTTCAAAAGTTGACATTTTGTGTCGTCAAGCATTATCTTCAGGAATGTGAAGTTAATTATCTGAACTGAAAGAGATTTTGGACATTTTTGTTGCACTTAATCAGTGTGCATCATTTATATGTCAAAAGACATAGCACCATTTCAAACCCTTCTAAAACGCAATTTTTCAGAAATCTGTAAGAGCATGGAATGTCCCTCCCTCCTGTCAGCTTTTCCATAGACATTGAGTCCCCTGCCAGTCTGAGTCACTTACACAAAAGACCCTTACTGTGCTGACCCAGACTGTGCTCCTCTACACTGTAACCCTGTGCTACACTGTGCTCTGCATCTCTGATCCCTGTGGCCTTTGCAGAGCCGGTGGCTGCTGCCATACCTGCTGTGTCACCTGCAGCCCCTGGCCTCGGGGTGCGGCTGTCAGTATGACCCCACCCACAGCCTGCGTACCTGTCGGTCTCATAACAAATCATTCTGCTTTCACTTAGTTATAAATATTCTTTTAACTCGGAGTATTACTGAAGTACTGCTTCTTCCCATGAGCTCTTTGTGAGCTCTGACAAATCACATACTGTATACACTGCAGCACGTCTGTCAGAAAACTGCTTCACCCCACCTGAGCTCTTTGACCCCTTCCTTGTGTGAGTTATCTGGTTCCTTGAGATCTTTATGCTGTGTGTGAGTGACTATGGGTACAAAGGCCTTCACTTGCTTTTGACTTACCTGGGCTCAGGTATTCACCTGCGTTTGAGTTGCCTGAGCTCAGACCTGTGACCTGCTGCTGGCCTCACCTGCTGGGGATTTGAAACATGCTAGAAGATATTCCTCTCAGAGATAGCACCCCCCCGGCTCACTGGACCTGTGTTTAATGATGCAGTCTGACTTTGCTGAGATTAATGCTGTCTCTGCAGCTATCTGCATGCTTGAGTTTTTCTCCAAATATAGCTCCTAGAATTGAATGTTCCCATCTTCAAATCTGCAGCACATTCTGTGCCCCCATGAAAAATCCACCATAGGCAAAACCATCACTTCTGTGTTACAGGACATTTTATATTTAGATGAGTGTGACATGGCTGAACAAAGCAAAGCTCTGTGTTTATACTCTACAGGGGAACCATTCCAGCTCTGTGTCTATACTCTACAGGGAAACCATTCTTCTGTGTCTGTACTCTACCGGGGAACCATTCCAGCTCTGTGTCTATACTCTACAGGGAAACCATTCCGTTCTGTGTCTGCTCTGTGTACATACTCTACAGGGGAACCATTCCACTCTGTGTCTATACTCTACAGTTGAACCATTCCGGCTCTGTGTCTATACTGCTCAGTGTTCAGCCATGTGAGAGGCACTTGAAGATGAACAGATAAAGTCATGCTGCACTTCAACCAACTCAAATGCTCATTTTTGTTTCCTCATAATTAAAACAATCAGGAGAATGTAACGTGCTGACAGAGGGAGCAAGCTGAGAGGCCTCGCTGAAGTGAAGGGAAATTGCTTTCCCTCAAATTAATTTACAGCTTTATGATATTCAACTGATGCAGAGCGCTGCCTCTCTGTACTTTATTATGCTGATAAATTTCATTTTATGTGCAGCATTGCTGAGGCATAATTATTTATGTAAATGTGGCACACAGCTCCTGTTACCTGTAACGAATAGCCATGAGAGACCATCAGAGATTTCCCTGTCAGGGCATGACCATGAGACATGTCCTTGTCAGAGCATGACTGTCAAAGCTGTCCCTGTCAGAGATGTCCCACCACAATAGAAACAAACCACAGCAAACAAGAATAACAATGACAGAGAGAGCAGTCATAGCCCCCTGGAAGTGATTACCAGGCCATAGAGCAACAGCGTGCCATCTGAGGAAGAACATTTTTGCACTGATCTTAATTTTAGAAAACATAGGCATGCTAGTGCTGGCGGAAAACTTCTGTGACAGGTGGTACTGATGACTGATCCAATTGCCACGCGATCTGATTGGGCAATGGAAGCCTATGTAAACACTCTGTAGAAAAGACATGAGATCTTCCTGTAACCTCTGGATGACCAGTGCTGGAGCTGCCCCCGCTCCATTCACTCCATTCCAAATTCACACCTCTGTGTGCCCACATGGGACACAGCCTTTGAAGTGGACCTATATAAACAGTGGAATGTGTCCCCTCTTAGTCTCCCCAGCTCCTCTCCGATGGCCTTTAGCCTGTTCACCTCCGACAGGCTAACCCTTGCTCTTGGAGGGGGGTACAGGATGCTTTATTCCACCATTGGCTGGTGGGCAGTGCTCTCATCTGTGGCACATGCACCCACTTTTCAGATTCTGCATCATGGTTTTGCAAACTGCTGTACCTGCTTCCTCCTCACCTGATCACTAGCACACCATCGGCCTCATGGGAACCCTGACCTGCTGCTGCCTCACACCTCACATCCCAGCAAACTCACCCGCAGGTCCCGAGAGACCTCTGCCTCACACTGACTCGCCTCCGAGAGACCTCTGCCTCACACTGACTCGCCTTTGAGAGACCTCTGCCTCAACCTGACTCGCCTGTCCTGAGACACCTCTGCCTCACACTGACTCACCTCCGGAGAGACCTCTGCCTCACACTGACTCACCTCCGGAGAGAACTCTGCCTCACGCTGACTCACCTGTCCCGACTCACCTCTGAGACCTCTGCCTCACACTGACTCGCCTCCGAGAGACCTCTGCCTCACACTGACTCGCCTCCGGACCTCTGACTCACCTGTCCCGAGAGACCTCTGCCTCACACTGACTCGCCTCCGGAGAGACCTCTGCCTCACGCTGACTCACCTCAGGAGAGACCTCAGCCTCACACTGACTCACCTGTCCTGAGAGACCTCTGCCTCACACTGACTCGCCTCCGAGAGACCTCTGCCTCACACTGACTCACCTGTCCCAAGAGACCTCTGCCTCATTTTAGATGAATTGTGTGGATAGATGGGTCTAATTAATGTTTTGTCAGCTATGTCAAACTGTGGTCATCATTTAATGATCTCCTGTAGTTTGACTGCTGCTGGATTCTCAGAAACTCCCACTCAGTTTTACTTCCTCCCACTTTCCGCTTTACATGGAGGTGTTTCGTCTTCACTGTAACCTGGTCCATCTTTAATTCATTCATTTTTTCTTTGTTTTAGTCACTCTAGTAATTACATTAATGCCTTGTCTGTATTTCTCATCTACAATGGCACTAACTGTTCTCTAACAGACTTAAAAGACCTTGTTTTATGAAATTTTGTATTTGTTGAGGAATGTTAAACTGTCCAGTGCCTCTTGGAGGACAGTGATGTTCCCTGCGTAGCTGGTGCTGTTTGAGGTTTAGCCATGGTCCCAGCTCTCCAGCGTATCACAGTGTGTTACAGGAATCATTCTGGAAAATTTCAGTGGTTTTTTGACATTTTGGATGGTCACGATGTAGCATGACACAAGCAATGAGCTTGTAATCTACTGCATTTGTTGCCTCATTGATTGTAGAATTTGGTAATATCCTCCCCCCAGACGTCACCACAACTTACCATTTTACAGTGATTTGGCCAAAAATATAGTTTTTAATTTTTGTTTTTTTTAATGTGTTTATTTCTGTTTGTAGCTTCGGTGTGTCCATGTGTGAGTGTGTTCTAGAACTCCAGGACATGTTGCAGTATCATCTCAACACAGACAGACACACACAGACAGACACACACACACACACACGAACATGCAAATACACACAAATACACACACACACACACATTCACACACACACACACACACACACACACACACACACACACACACACACACACACACTCAAAGAGAGAGAGGGATGGGGAGAGAAGGATGGAAAGAAGGGCAGAGAGAGGGAGAGGGATGGAGAGAGAGGGGCAGGGAGAGGGATGGGGAGAGAGGGGCAGAGAGAGGGATGGGGAGAGAGGGGCAGAGAGAGGGATGGGGAGAGGGGCAGGGAGTTTGAGAGGAGAGTTATTGGAATGCAGAACCCCAGGAAATGGCAGTGATTCTCACAGTTAGCCCCAGTGCACAGGATTCGCAGTGATTCTCACAGTTGTGGCAGTGATTCTCACAGTGATTCTCACAGTTGTGGCAGTGACTCTCACAGTTCTCACAGTTGTGACTCTCACAGTGATTCTCACAGTTGTGGCAGTGATTCTCTCACAGTTGTGGCAGTGATTCTCACAGTGATTCTCACAGTTGTGGCAGTGATTCTCACAGTTGTGGCAGTTACTCTCACAGTTGTGGCAGTGATTCTCAGTTGTGGCAGTTGTGGCAGTGATTATGTGGACTTTGAGAGTCAGCACTCCAGTCTTCAGGCTGCAGAGGATTCACACTCCTCTGACACGGTGCTGTCAGTAATGAGGAAGGATCAATAACACGTATTGCTATCTTAGACACACACACACACACACACATTCCCTTTCTCTCTCACTCACACATACACTCACACATATAGATATACTCACATTATTGTGTGTGTGTGTGTGTGTGTGTGTGTGTGTGTGTGTGTGTGAGTGAGAGAGAGAGAGAGAGAGAGAGAGAGAGACTTTGTTCATTTGTCTTAGCCAAAAATGACAATGCTGTGGTAATTGAAGTGTCTCCAGCACAGATAAGACACTAATTTGCATAATGGCTTTTTAACTGCATTTCAATAACCTTTACAGGAAGCTAATGGGGTGGAGACCCACTGTTTGTACAGGAGGAGGCAGGGTCTCCTAGCAGTACCCTGAGCCAATCCCCTGGCTTGGCCTGAGCCCCGTCTCCTTCACTGCAGTCATGTGACTGGTGTTGCACAGGTGATCTGCTCACCTTTGTTCTGTTCCACTGCATCATCCTAAAGTGGAGCTGCTGTTATCCTGAGGCAGACATATACACATACACACACATACACATATGTGTTTGTGTGTGTGTGTGTGTTTGTATGTGTGTGCATGTGCATTTACAGTTTTAAGAGTGTCTGTTAGAATCCTTTTCAATGAGATTATAACAGTCAGCAGTGTAACTGGTGCACTTTTCCTCTGGTGCCTGACTTTTCAGACAGAGTCTGGGTAGCAAAAACAGCAGATCTGGCCTCCCTGCCCACCTGTCGAGCCAGTCCCAGACCCCTCCATCCAAAACACTGATTCCTGGACCTCAGAGGGCTGCAGGGACAGCAGATGGGGGCAGACTCTCCCTCCCTCACACTCTGGCCAGCAGGGGCAGTGAGGCGTTTGGTGTGCCAGGGTCTGGGCCGTGTGGGCAGGCCTGTCTCAGCCATGGTTGTAGCAGCAAGAGGCAGGAACATCACCCCCTCCAGCTAGTCCACAGCTGTGATCTTCCTGCCAGTCTGTGATTCAGTTACAGTGTGAGGATGGACTTCCCTGTGTAACTCTGCCAGCCTGTTGCTCTGTGTTCTTTGGAAAGCTGGGTGCTCTTCAGCCTTCAGCGGGAGAGTACAGTTCCGGTCAGTGATCTGTCAGGGTTCTTCCACTTCAGTCTTTATTTGGGTGCCCACAGCAAACCTGACACAACTCACCATGTGTTTGACAGGTAGATAAATCCTGCAGGGGATTTCTCCATTGTTTGTGTTCATGTGTGTATGAAAGGGAGAGTGAGTATGAGTGCATGTGTGTGCGAGAGTGTGTGTGTGCGCATGTATGTGTATGTGAGTGAGAGTACAGTTTGCTGTGTGTGTTTGTGTGTGTGTGTGTGTGTGTGTGTGTGAGAGAGAGAGAGAGAGAGAGAGAGTGAGAGTACAGTTTGCAGTGTGTGTGTGAGTGTGTGTGTGAGTGTGTGTGTGTGAGAGAGAGTGTGTGTGTGTGTGTGTGTGTGTGTGTGTGTGTGTGTGTGTGTGTGTGTGTGTGTGAGTGTGTGTGTGTGTGTGTGTGTGTGTGAGAGAGAGTGTGAGAGCACAGTTTGCAGTGTGTCTCTGCAGTGATGGTTTCGTTTCTGCTGCAGTGGAAGTGAGAATGGAGGTCGATTACAAAGCCATTTCCTTAGGCTTTGTCTCGCTCTGTTAGCTGAAGATCTTCAGCCTCAGAGCTCATTTTTCTGTCTGTGAGCACAGGGGTAGCATGCCCCCCACTCTCTTTATGGCCTCTTCCCTAGCTTTCATACTGCTATGCCTCAGTGTTTGTCTGTGTGGCATATGTATTGTGTATGTATTGTGTGTGTAATATGCATATGTGTGTTTGTATGTGTGTGTGTTTGTAGCCTACATGCTAAAACTTTTACCCCTCTTAACCCTCCAACCTTCCCTTTCTCTGAAAAAGCCTTTGTATAGACTCCAAATTAAAAATGTAAACTGACAAATTTGAAGTACAGTCACAACCAGGAAGTCATCTCATCATCCACCTCAGACTCATAAAAACATTATTGTAATATTATCAATTCACTTTACATGTTTCATTTGTCATTGAATAATTGCAGTCAGGGGCTCAACACCTGTTTACAGATTACAGGTATATGCTAGTAATGTGTTCTTAGGATTCATCATGGACTGATAGTGTTTGGAATATCAATGAGTGGTTTCCTGATTTTTTTCCCCAGTTAAATGATTCATTTTTGGTGTTTTATTGATTTATACCAGACTGTTTTCTCCCAGTTTAGATGATTGATTATTTGTGTTTTATTGATCAGTATGGGTCTTTCTCCCAGGTTTGCAGTGCTGAAGGATCCTGCTGGCTGGCTCAGTGTTCATCCAGTCAAAGGCACTGTCAATACGACCGCTATCCTGGACCGCGAGTCACACTTTGTCCATGACAACACATACAGCGCGATCTTCGCAGCCACAGACAACGGTAAGTCTCCTTCTGCCAGACCTCTGGAGTGGAATCTAAGCCTTATGACTTTTACAATATGCTTATGTGTGCTGCTTGGTTTATTATTGATTATGAAGCTGGCTTTTTTCTCATAGTGTTTAAAACTACTCAGTTTAAAAGTTTTCATGCTCTGTCTTCTTCCCGTGCAGAGCCAGGTGTATACAGTCAGCTGTTAGATGGAGGTGACAGTCAGTATTGTGGACAGACAGTTTAGGGTTGCTTGTTGAACCAGAAATCGGTCCAACAGGTTTCAGGAGGGGACACTGCCACGGACACGTCCTCCCTCTGTCGTCTCTCAGCAATGATGACGCGGCTGAGTCTGCACTCAGTACGTCCACACACAGCTGAGGATACGTTGCTGTGTGAATCACCCTGATTCAAAGAAACCCCCTTCAGAAGCAGCACTCTTAATGTAGGAAAAAACGTCAGTAATTTAGCCTCTCAATGGCGTTGTGAAATGTAGGTCTCTCTGAAGGACGGCTGGGGAATGTATTTATAGAGAAGATTTAGCACTAACATCAGAAGACACCAGAACAGCGCCACCTGCTGGCAGCTGGCTTTGAGCTGTTTGGGACGGGACACTCTGGCTGTGTCTAGGATTACTTCTGTGAAAGTGTGTTACTTTTTTATTTCAGCCATTTCCCGGTGCAGATAACCCCGTCATTCTCCTCCGCTCATTGCCTGTCCCAGCAGTCTGCAGCAGCTTATTTAAGCAGGAAAGGCTGATAGCTGCGCTGTGGTTGGGGGGGTGAAATGGCACAGTGCTAACTACCCTCCCCTTTCAGAAAGACACACATTCACACTTTTCTCAAAATGGAGCTTTAGAACTGAGGCAGACGTTAGGACGTGGTATGCTGCAATCATCCATCCCAAGGTGGCAATATGAACCTTTAAAAGCAGTTAGAATCAGTCAGTGGGAGAAGAAGCCATCAGGACCATTAGCAATACAGAACGGCATCACAACACTATCCAACTGACATAAGTAACATTACGTTGGCAAAATTCTTTGGCCTAGCTTGCTAGTGATGTAAAGAGAAATACTGAGGCATCTAGCTCACCATATAAATCACTTCTACATGTTTAAGTTTCAATGTCTGATTAAACCAAAAATCGCTTAACAGGTTAAACTTTTTAAAGACTAAACTTTTTTAGATTTTTGTTTTTGTATTGTTTTGTTTTCCATCTGAGCTGTCATTTTGACTTGAAATATTTAGTGAAATAGTGCTCACTATAGAAACATCGTAAAATCCTTCCTGTTGAGTTCAAGTTGGCCCTTTGAAGCTAGGCTTCCTGCAGAAATCTGTTAGAGAAATAGATTTCAGTTGAGAATTTAGCCATGCAAAGCCATGCAAAAAATGGATTTCACTTTAAGTCTGTGGGATGCTGTCTGGTTCTGATGGACTTTAGTAGCATTATGACAAGAATTTACAGAGGGACCTTATGATGACCAATGGATCTCAGCCCAAGGTCCAACACCTTATAGACAGCCAGCCATACTTTTCCATGAGAATCATACGTTTACATGAAAATCATATTTTTCTGTGAATGCAACCTCCATCACTGAACCCATAATGCCTCGACCAGGAGAAATGAAATGTGTCGACTACTGGAAGTCAGTTAAAATAATTTATTTGAAGAGTGGAGTTTAAATTTATTATTGTTAAGTTGGAACATCCACACATCTAAAATTGGTGTATGTTGCCTAGGATTTGACTGTCATTTTTTACAATTACAGTCATATTACTTTGCTTGCTTCTCGTTAGCTAGCTAGTTAGCTGTCTTGGTAGGCAGAGTAACAATAGGTCGCAAAATGCCTACAGGCCTCTAAATAGATCTTTTCAATGCTTTAATGCAGCACTTTAGTGATGAAGATAGTTTCCAACTCGAGTCTTTGGGGTGTGGTCATTAATTAATAATAATCAAACACAATATGTCGATAATGCTTAAATTCAACAAATCAAATGTTAAATGGGAGAGACTGAGAAAGAGAGAGACTTTCACTTTCAAAAGCCTTTCACCTGCAGATGGAAACAGCATGATCAATTACAGAATAGCCACAGCACCATGAAAGAACCATGAAGAATACAAGCACACAGAAAACACACCACCTCAGTCTTGGTAGTATTGAACAAATAAAGAAAGGAAATTAGCAAATTTCAGAAGCAAAACAAGAGGAGATGAGAAAACAAAGTAATGACATGAAAAAAGAAGTGAGCAGAACAGAAAGAGATTGCGAGAAAACGAGTGTGGGAGGAAGGGGGGATTCAGGTCAGGATGATAGAGCACGTGTGCTCCTCATCGATTCACACCCAGTTCCTATTCTGAATCATCTCTATTCATTTTATCAGTCCAATTACAGGCTCATTCTGAGCATTGGACACACAGCCCACGGCTGAGCCGGAATGCAGGGCAAGAAACGGGCCAATCTCACGCCTGTTACCAAGGGCAACGCTGAAAGATGCAAGGTGTTAAAATTCATTTTTGAACACATTGGCTATAAAGCCTCTTGTGAAACGTGTGAGATGAGGACTGCCCCCCGTGTACACTCACACCACAGTTTAACCCTTAAGACTCACTCTCAGGCCTGACCTTTGTCCCCTGCTGCTCAGCAGGGTCACTTCATGAGGGAGGGAGCAGAGTGATACTCTTCGCCCTGGCAGATTTCATTAGTGTGTGGCTCCTCTGTCTGCTCCTGCCCTCTCCAAAAGCAGATCGTTTCTGGCTTCCCTGGCTGTCTCTGTGTTTGGTTCCCCTCTCATTTGGGAGCAGTATTCCAAAGCGTGAGGAGTGAGAGAGGACCATCCCTGCATGCACCCACAAACCCATCCTTCCGCTGTAAGTTGCACTGTTTCCCACAGAGCCGCCTGGCGAAGCAGGACCATATGCAAACAACAGGAAATGAAGCACAGACACCTTCACTCAGCTGCTGATGTTTATTTGTGAAAAAGCACAGGCACCTTCATTCAGCTTGTGATATTCATTTTATTTATTTGAAGGTATGGAGACCTGTATTTATCTTGTGATACTTATTTTGCTTTTCAATTTTTATCTGCATTTTGCTACTCTTGAAGCAGAGTTTTTTAGATGGATTTTGGAAAAACTGTTTATCAGTAGCTTGGAGATCAAGGCCAGAGCAGTTCCATAGACTGGTGAAAAAGTCCCCATTTACTGGCAGGTTATTGTACTATAACTTTCCAGGCTGCTGCATTTTTACATAAATGCATTATCCTCAGGAGTGATGAGGGGCTCTTTATTGCATTGATTGAGAGATTAGAAGGATGAGTGGAGCAGGTAGGCGGAATATCAGGTAGATGGCTGTGCTTTGGCCCCTGTCATCACAGAGCAGATGGAGTGAGAAAGCAGCTGGAAAGAGGAGGAAGGGGAAAGATGGCCAGACGTGGGAGGAGAGGGAGAGAAAAGGAGCTGAAAAAGAAAGAGGAGGGAGGGGTGAGAGAGAAATAAAAGTATGTCACAGGCATTTTTTCATGGTGCAGGTAATCAGAATGTTCTGGGAGGCTGTGAGTGTTTTCAGGTCACAGGCAATCAGAAGGCAATTGGAAGCTCTGTGTCAGGGATGTAAGGTCACACAGGTAATGAAAATGCTCTTACAGGTTGTTTATGGGGTTTTTAATGTCCCCCTGTGACTCAGGGAAGGTGTTCTCAGGTAAGCACAAGGCTCACCTGTGTAGGTGTACTTTTGAGAGGGAGGTGTTACCTCTGGTGTGTGTGAACTACATTTAGAGACAGTTTGAACACAGCGGCACTTTGAGACATTGAGGTGTATAAACATCTCTATGCACAGGAGCATCTGGCTAATCTCAGCTCTCTCTCCCATGACAATGGTGAGGATGTTTCACAGATACCACATCTGAAACAAAGGTCCAGCAGGGATGTTGTTTCAGCAATAGCAGAAGATTGCGGATTTGACTGTAGAATTAATAACGGGTTGTGATTTTTCTGAAGCCAAAATGATTCCAGTGTGTGTGTGTGTGTGTGTGTGTGTGTGTGTGTGTGTGTGTGTGCGCATGCCTGCGTGCGTGCTTAAACATATGGTTAAGGTGTGGTCCTTGTCCTGGTGTGGTTCAGGGTTTGAGTTTAGTGTGGTTCAGGGTTTGAGTTTGGTGTGGTTCAGGGTTTGAGTTTAGTGTGGTTCTGGGTTTGAGTTTAGTGTGGGCCAGGGTTTGAGTTTAGTGTGGTTCAGGGTTTGAGTTTAGCATGGTTCAGGGTTTGAGTTTAGTGTGGTTCAGGGTTTGAGTGAGATGTGGGCCAGGGTTTGAGTTTAGTGTGGTTCAGGGTTTGAGTTTTGTGTGGTTCAAGGTTTGAGTTTAGTGTGGTTCTGGGTTTGAGTTTGGCGTGGTTCAGGGTTTGAGTTTAGTGTGGTTCAGGGTTTGAGTTTAGTGTGGTTCAGGGTTTGAGTGTAGTGTGGTTCAGGGTTTGAGTTTAGTGTGGTTCAGGGTTTGAGTGAGGTGTGGTTCAGGGTTTGAGTTTAGTGTGGTTCAGGGTTTGAGTTTAGTGTGGGCCAGGGTTTGAGTTTAGTGTGGTTCTGGGTTTGAGTTTAGTGTGGTTCAGGGTTTGAGTGAGGTGTGGTTCAGGGTTTGAGTTTAGTGTGGTTGTGGGTTTGAGTGTGGTGTGGTTGTGGGTTTGAGTTTAGCGTGGTTCAGGGTTTGAGTTTAGTGTGGTTCTGGGTTTGAGTGAGATGTGGGCCAGGGTTTGAGTGAGGTGTGGTTCAGGGTTTGAGTTTTGTGTGGTTCAGGGTTTGAGTTTAGTGTGGTTCAGGGTTTGATTGTGGTGTGGTTTTGGGTTTGAGTGTAGTGTGGTTCTGGGTTTGAGTTTAGTGTGGTTCAGGGTTTGAGTTTGGTGTGGTTCTGGGTTTGAGTGTAGTGTGGTTCTGGGTTTGAGTGTAGTGTGGTTCTGGGTTTGAGTGTGGTGTGGTTCAGGGTTTGAGTGTGGTGTGGTTGTGGGTTTGAGTGCAGTGCAGTTTGAGCTCATTGGTTTTCACTGAATTTGTTTGCAGGAGAATGGAGAGGATGAGTAGAGGCAGATTTATGAAGTGCTTTTTTTCTTCCTGTGGGAAGATAAAGACTTGAGAGGCCTGCGCTCTGTGTCTGTCCAGCTCAGGGAATATGAGGTGACACAGTTAATGAGCGAATGTGATCACCGTGACGGTGAGAATCTGCGCCCCACTTCTCCCATCAGCATGAAATACACCCTGACAGCCGCAGGGACAGCACTGGGGGGCCGGCCTCTGTTCCCACAGCGATTAGGAACTCTGCCGGGATGTTTCGGTTTTTAACACTAATCACACGGAACCTGGAGGCCTGCTGATTAACTCTGACAGACTGATGGAAGAGGAGCTCGTTTGAGAGCACCTCCACTGGTTTCTTATTCTTCATTCTACAAATGATCAGTCATCCCTGGCAGGGCCACTAGGGGGCTCACTGCCCTCATTCAACATGGCCACTAGGGGACTTGCTGTCCGCATCCAAGATGGCTGACCTGGTGTGCTTTTGGAACAGCCCTGGGTTTCTTCATTCCTTCAGTGTTCAGTTCAAAATATGTATTGAATTTTTCTCCAGATTAAAAAAAGAATATCCACTTCCAATTAAGCAGTTATATTAAACGGTAATGGTAGAATATAGAATATTGATTTTATTTTCCAGAGAAAAATCACAATGACCTTGATCAATAGATATGTATATTTTTCATGATGTTGATGTCAGAGGTCAGAAGAGGTGATTGTGAGATTGCTGTGGAATCCCTGTGCTCTCTGTCATTACAGTCTCATTTCAGCATAAGTGTATCAGCAGGGAACAACACAGGAACATGAGGCTGCATGACCAAACTCCTAAACAGACTCAGGATCATCTTATCCACCCTTAACTGCAACTTCAAAGATTATACTAAATAGGTTCAAACTGATCTAGAGTCAGTGCCTGGAGGCATGTCTATATTTGTGAATCACTAAATTGGTGAAGCTATCATGTCCTATCAATGGCTTTTTAAATTGAATAAATGAAATTATAGCTGGAGAGAGAACGGCTGTAATTAGCTTGAATGAGCTTGTCACTGGCATCAGCACACAAAGCCATGATGTCCTCTTGCACGGAAAAGCTACTAGAAAAAATGTCTTATTCTCACCCCAGTGTTAGTATGAGTAGTAAAATATCAATCAGCCTGTCCCCCCCCCAACCAACAGGAGCAAGGGATTGTCACCATCTCCTGTTATATGGCTGCTTTGCTTCTTTATTAGCAAAAAAACTTCAGGTCAGACGTTAACTGTGCAGCTGAGATGTTCTGCACTTCCTGGGCTCCTGTCTGCACAAAACTCTAACAGAATCTCTCTGGACCCTCATGCAGCCCCGCGTTCCTCTCTCTCCCCTCTCTGCTGTCCCCCTCTCTCTCTGCTCTCTCTCTCTGCTGTCTCTCTGTCTCTGCCTCTCTCTCTCTCTCTCTCTCTCCCCTCCCCCTGCTCTCACTCCCCTCTCTGCTCTCTCTCTCTCTCTGCCTCTCTGCTGCCTCTCTCTCTGTCTGTCTCCCTCTCTGCCTGTGACTTTCACTGTCCCTCCAGCTTCACAGCTTCATCCCTCCCCAAGATATGTCTCTCTCTCTGCCTGTCTTTCTCTGTCCCTCCAGCTTCACAGCTTCTTCCCTCCCCAAGATATGTGTAGTCTCTCTCCCTTCCTTCCTCTCCCTCTCTCTCTCCCCCTTCTTTCTCTCTGTCTTTCCCACTCTCCACTCTCTTTCTCACCCTCTCCTCCTAAACGGTGTACTCTCAATTCCTCGTACAAATATGTTATAATGTAATGAGCTGATTCTGTCTTCCAGTCATTTTTAGAAATATCCCTCTGTCTTTCCCACCTCAGACAAATTAAACCATTTCTCACCCTCTCCTCCTAAACGGTGTACTCTCAATTCCTGGTACAAATATGTTATAATGTAATGAGCTGATTCTGTCTACACGCTCGACCTGAGCCACAGTTTAAAGGTGCATTTTTAGAAATATCCCTTGGAAAGCAGAGGAAATTAAGTTTCAGGTGGATTTTAACACCTCAGACAAATTAAACCATTTCCATCTGGAGGCAAGAAAGTGACACAAACCTTATTAATTACAGACGGTGCAGCTCTTTGTGAAATTTAATGAGGATACATTTGGTGACCAGACATTTCACAGGGTTTGTGTTTGTAATGCACAACTGCTCTCAGTGAGTGTTGAATGGCCTCTAATGATGCAGTGTGTACAGTGTGTACAGTGTGTACAGCCTGCAGTGTGCAGTGAGTCCCTGCCTCAGACACAACTGGCATGCACAGAATGCAGAGCAGTGTGTACAGTGTGCAGTGTGCAGTGTGTACAGTGTGTACAGCGTGTGCAGCATAAACAGTGTGTAGCAGCAGTGTGTACAGCGTGTACAGTGTGTGCAGTGTGTGTGTGTACAGTGTGTACAGCGTGTGCAGCATAAACAGTGTGTACAGCGTGTACAGTGTGTACAGTGTGCAGTGTGCAGTGTGTACAGCGTGTACAGCGTGTACAGTGTGTACAGCATGTACAGTGTGTGCAGTGTGTACAGTGTGCAGTGTGCAGTGTGTACAGCGTGTGCAGCGTGTGCAGCATAAACAGTGTGTACAGCGTGTACAGTGTGTGCAGTGTGCAGTGTGCAGTGTGTACAGCGTGCAGTGTGCAGTGTGTAGTGTGCAGCGTGTGCAGCATAAACAGTGTGTACAGCGTGTACAGCGTGCAGTGTGCAGTGTGCAGCGTGTGCAGCATAAACAGTGTGTACAGCGTGTAGTGTGCAGCGTGTGCAGCGTAAACAGTGTGTGCAGTGTGTACAGCGTGCAGTGTGCAGTGTGCAGTGTGTGCAGCATAAACAGTGTGTACAGTGTGCAGTGTGTACAGTGTGTACAGTGTGCAGTGTGTACAGTGTGCAGTGTGTACAGCGTGTGCAGCAGGGAAGCAGCTCTCCATCCTCAGCATGAATCTCATGGCCTGCAGGGACAGCTGACTCAGGGATGACCTGGTTATGGGTATGGAGCTAGCCTTCACAGTTCACTGTAATGGCCTCCAGGAAGTAGATTCTTGCAAAGAGCCAAGGATCGGATGGCAAAAAGAGATGCAGTCAACAGAGAAAAAGGAAATCACACACACACACACACACACACACACACACACACACACACACACACACACACACACACACACACACACACACACACACACACTCATTAGGGATTTAGAGGGGTTACATATTTTGGTCTTCAAGGGGTTTAATTGTGTGTCTCTTTGTCAGAGATTTCAGGAGTAATTCTGGAAAATGGTGTCTTCATTTAATTGTGGATTTCTGTTTTCTGCCTTGTTCGGAGGCAGTGCACCAGGAGATTCACCACATTATTTATTTATATTCAGGACGACTGATCCCCACATTCAACAGCCTTATGGCAAACAGAGGAGCTCTTTCTCATCCCAACAGGATAACACTTTTAAAGTTGTGTCACCAAAGAAAAAAATGTCAGAGATGGCTTTGCCAGATACTCACTGTTGTGTGTGAATTTGATGTGCTGTAGCGTTTGTTTACATAGAAATCAATACATTAAGTAGGCACTGTGTTTAGGGACAGAGAGCAGGTCTCAGTGAGTAGGCACTGTGTTTGGGAACAGTGCGGGGCTTGGTGTGGGGTTTGGTGTGTGGATCACATGAGTGTGTGGTTATGAAATCTGAGCTTAACTGAATTAAATTTAATGTGTAGCTCAGAGTGAGCAGCAAACTGATCATGCAAGGGTTAAATATAATGTTAATACATAATAATCTCTATAGTGAAATACTTCCACCAGCAGGTGTGTAGTACCTCTTGTGGGGACTCTGTCTTCCTGGATAGTCAGTTCTGATCATTGTTTCACACACACACACACACACACACACACACACACACACACACACACACACACACACACACACTCACAAATGAACACACACGGCACAAAGCTGTTTTTGTGGATATGAAAATAATAATAATAATAATAATGATCAGAGCCTCTACTCTGCTTGAGAACCGCAGGCGGTCCTTCTTCCTCAGAGAAAAGCTCATTTCATGTGTTTTCTTTTGGAGATGTTCTCTGAGAGCAGAGCTGAATTAGCTGGAGTCTGCAAGAAAGAGACAGAAAGACAGAAAGAAAGAGGAGAGAGAGACTTACACAGGCAGTGAAAATGAGAGGGAAAAGCTTCTCATGCCTGGGGGTCTGAGGTACTGAAGGAGACAGCCCCTCGTCTTTTGTTCTGATAGTTCTGTCTGAGTGTTTTCCTGATGTAGATTAGCATGTAGTTCAGGTTTCAGGAATCTCAGGTGAGTCTGACTCACTCTCATTGACATGCTCTTACTGCTTACTGTAATGGAGCTCAGCTTTACCCAATCCCTGCCCTCCAGTCCACCATAAACACCAGCCATCTTTCCATGTCATATCCTAACCTGCCTCACGCTCCGCCTCTGTTTCCCCATCCTCCGCCTCTCAGTCCCGCCATGCCCTGCCCCTCTGTTTCAGCCATGCTCCGCCCCTCAGTCTCACCATTCTCCGCCCCTCAGTCTCACCATGCTCCGCCCCTCAGTCTCACCATTCTCCGCCCCTCAGTCTCACCATGCCCCGCCCCTCAGTATCAGCCACACATTTATCTTACACTGTAGATGAATGTGAAGGGCTTTCTTTCTTTTAGGTTTCGGATCTGCCACAGAATGTGGGCAGTTTGTCATGGGAACAGGGATGTGTGGCAGAGTGGGTTGGAAGCCTGCAGGTGGAGTGTCCAGGTGGGGCCTTGCTGTCTGAGCAAAGAGCCTAACCTGCTTACTGAACTGCACTCAGTAACCAGAAAGAAAGTGTCACCCTGGGTACAGACATCTTCTGTGTAATGGAAGAGATTTTTCCCAATATTATATATTATGGTTTTACTGTGTTCTGCTCTCAACACTGAGTTGCATTTTGGGGGGACAGAAGAAGGAGGAAGGGAATTCAGCTGCATGATCAGCACGAGCACACAGGGAGACTGGCAGAATCAGGGGCACAGGGGGCAAAGTGACACAGGTGTAATAGGTAATGTAGGGGAGGTAGGCAGTATAGGTGATTTAGGCAGTATAGGGTCTATAGGTGGTACAGGTGATTTAGGAAGTATAGCTTGAGTGGGTGGTGTAAGTGGTTTTAGGCAGTACAGGTGTTGTAGGTGATTTAGGCAATATAGGGTCTGTAGGTGGTATAAGCAGCCATTGTGTGTTGAGACACTGAAAGGGACTCGAATATGAGGCGGAAACTGAGCTTCCATAGCTGATGTCCCAGTTCTGTGGAAAGTTGATAAGTGCTGGCAGTTTTGTTTGAATTGTAATCAGAGTGTTTCCAGGCTCAGCCACAGTACTGAGAAATGCCATTCCAGCAGCTACGGTGCCGCTAGCATCTGTTTAACTGGCCACAGGAGAGGTTTTACCAGCATCACGTGTGCTGTACAGTACAGAGGACTTCATCAGCACACTGTGAACTTGGACTGAAACCCTTTACACTCTGTCAGTGAGATGATGACCTTAGCTCCACTCCAGAAAGGCCATACAATGATTTCTCTCTCCAGCCAAAAATGAAAGAAAAAAACCTTTCATATATATTTCCATTTGTGTGCTTGTTGTCACCAGTGGAGCAACTGTAGCAAAGGTGAGTGCAAAATCATATCATGATACGAGGGCCAATCGTGTCATTCAGTGCTGAATGGAACAGGTGAAAGCAAATGGACCCATTCTGTGATGAATGGCGCTATGCACTGGAGATGATGAGAGTCTGCAGCTTTAATTAAAGGCCTAAAAGGACGGCTTATTTAGAGGCGTGTTGGTCCTCTCTGGCCCTGATGGAGGCAGTTTGCAGGTGAAGGAGGGAGGGATGAGCCGCGCTGAAAATTCTATTAACACATCGAGTGAGATCACAGACACCACTGTGCGACAGCAGCCAGTCCTCTCAAACACTCTGTCTCTGAGCTCCACCAGGTGTGTGTGTGTGTGTGTGTGTGTGTGTGTGTGTGTGTGTGTGTGTGTGTGAGACAGATCATGCAGACGAGATTGTCCAGATTTGCGCTAAACAATATCAGGAAAATCAGGCCCTACCTATCCGAGCATGCTGCACAGCTCCATGTCCAGGCACTGGCCATCTCAAGACTAGGCTACTGCAATGCTCTTTTGGCCGGCCTACCTGCATGCACTATTAAACCTCTGCAGTTGATACAGAATGCAGCGGTACGTCTGGTTTTCAACCAACCAAAAAGGGCTCATGTTACACCCCTCTTAGTCTCACTCCACTGGCTCCCTGTAGCTGCTTGCATCATGTTCAAGGCCTTGATGCTTGCGTACAGGGTGACCAACAAAACTGCACCTGAGTGCCTGAACTCACTGTTGCACTGCTGCTGAGTCCCTCTCTGTCTTCAAGAAACATCTGAAGACACAGCTCTTCCGCTCTCACCTGAGCACCTGAAACACCTTCCCCTTATCTCCTATTCAACTTTATTAAAAAAGTGTAATGGTTTGGCTGTAACAGTCTAACGTATTGATTTGGTGTAATGGTGTGGCTGTAATAGTTTAATGTATTGATTTGATGTAATGGTTTGGTTGCAATGGTTTAAACGTAAAGGTGGTTGTAATGGTTTGGTTGTAATGGTTTAACGCACTCGCTAGCTTTACCTGCTAGTTGGTACCTCACCTGGCCAACCTTTGGAACTTTGTCATGCAGTACTTCTAATATTGTTGATTCTGTACAGTTTTTCGCTTGTGTCTTGCACCTCACTTGTAAGTCGCTTTGGATAAAAGCGTCTGCCGATGAATAAATGTAAATGTAAATGTAGAGAGACTGCTTGTGTGTGCATGTGTGTGTGTGTGTGTGTCTGTGTCTGTGTGTGTGTGTGTGTGTGTGTGTGTGAGAGAGAGAGAGAGAGACAGAGAGAAAGAGACTGCTTGTGTGTGTGTGCGTGTCCATGTGCATGTGTGTGAGAGACATTGCATTGCAGTTTTAATATTTTTTGTTATGTTCATCAGTTCTGGAGACAAATATGGGGTTGCACAGTGTAAAATGTGCTCCAGAAATGAATACACATGACATTGAATGCCAGCATGTTGCAAGTGCATGTGACAAAGGGACTGAGCACACCATAGTGCACACGCCTGTGTGTTACACACTGCAAGGGTCTCAGTGTGTAAACACTGAACTGTCATAACTCTCTTTTCAGAGTGCTTCTCTGGCACAGAGCAATGGGACACAGATCTTTTACCTCCCGGAGGCAGGTTTTTTTATCGGAACAGGCACAATAATTCATCTTTCTCAACAGCAGGCCTAACATTTCATATCTAGGCTTTATAAGTAGTAACGTTTTGTAAGGCTTGTGATACACTACAGCCTCTGGTGATTGAGTCTCTGCGTGGGGTACAAGCACATAGATTGTATTCAGAGCCATACGAGAACTTTCAGAAAACTGAAGACAGACCATGAAGGAGTTGATCTGTAGTAATTCACTTGTTGGGTACCATAACAGTGTATTTATGTTAATAAATTCAAAGATGGAGGCAGAGCTGCACTTCTGTGTGGGTTACCTAGAGTTCATGTGATTCTCGAATAGAATGAGAAAGGTTAGATGTATCAGTGACTATGAGCAGATCTGAGACATGGTGTGCGGGGAGCCATCAGCAGCTGCACCGCTGCACGGGGGGGGATTACAGCAAAGCTAAAGCAACCTGACGCTGATCCCAAGCAGAGATCTCTGCTGCAGCCAGGAGCAGCATGTCCTGTACACCAAATGCATCTCCACTCTGCTTTCAGCCTGAGCTGTAATTCCTGAGAAAGAGGAGGGTTTGATAGTTGCCTCTCTAATAAGCCGTTAATTGGCCCTGACCTTCATGCTGTTTTTAATTCAGAGGAATTCAGCGCTTCTAATCTCACCCAAACAGAGACTCACATGACAGCACTCTCCTCTTTCAGGAACCTTTAATCTCCGGCCTGCACATGCCTCCTCCTCCACTATCAGACCATTTTGTGTGTTTTTTTAATGCAGTAAAATGAAGCATCTCTTTTGAGACATGGAAAGGATGTGATATAACAGTAGATAGCAGAGTGTGTTGCAGTAGTTCCTGTACTGCAAACTTGTACTGCAAAGGTTATGGGTTTGAATCCCAGAAGATTTAGGAGCTGATACAGTATAATGAGGAAGATGATACTGGGTTGTGGGTAGTGTGTGTTGTGTAATGTTGTGTTGTGTAGTGATGTATTGTATTACAGCTTTTGCAACGCGGGTGTGTATTGTACGTTGGACTGTCTGTTCTCGTCCTTTGAGACTCCCTCTGAGTAGTGATGGGTGTGTTTTGCATGCAGGTGTCTGGTGGTCATTGCACTTAACAACATGTGCTGATGACTTTTAAACACTTTCCAGGACAATTTTTAGACAGAACCACAAGCCTGCTTTTCTCTCTCTGCTTCTGTCTCAGAGAGAAACTCCTGCTCATCTATCCTCAATACCAAGGCTCCAGTCCAAATGCAATCTGTACATTGTATGATAAATGTTAAGACTGGTTTATTGGTGGAGCTTCTGAAGCAGGAAGTGCTGTAATTGCAGTGGTGAAATAAGCAGCCAGTGTTTTGTGATTGTGATTGTTATGGTGTTTGCCTTCACAGGTAGCCCCCCTGCCACAGGAACAGGTACGCTGCTCATCACGCTGGAGGACGACAATGATAACGCTCCGTACGTGTCTCCCACTGTGGCCCGGGTCTGCGAGGACGCCAAGGACCTGAACGTGATGCTGGTGGGCGGCCTGGACAAGGATATCAGCCCCAACGCTGCCCCCTTCAGGATCGAGCTGGGAAAACAGCCAGGCCTGGAGAAGACGTGGAAGGTCACCAGGGTTAACAGTAAGTGCTCGCACACACACCCACACGCACATATACACACATACGCACGCACACACACACGCACACGCACATGCACGCACACGCACATACACACACACACACACACGCACATGCACATATACACACACACACACGCACACGCACACATACAAGCACATACACATATGCACACACATACACACACATACACACGCACATATACACACATATACACACACATACACACACACGCACACACACATATACACACACATACACATATGCACACTTACACACAGACACGCACACATACACACATGCAGACATACACACACATACGCACACACGCACACAAATACACACACAGAAGCATAATCCCACGCGCCCACACACACACACACACACACACACACACACACACACACACACACACACACACACACACACACACACACACACATACACACACATACACACACACACACACACAAAACACAACCCCATGCGCGCACACACACACATACGCACACATACACACACGCACACACAAACACAATCCCATGCGTGCACACACACACGCCCCACTTTCACAAACACATGCGTACCCCACACTCACATAAGCACACACCAGCACACAGGCTGAGTCCTCTCCTGCAGCTGAAGCTGACGCCGTTTGACAGAGCAGAAAGTGGCTGCTTTCAGCTTGTGTTAATTGTGCAGGTTATCTGTGGGAAAGTTTTCTGCAGTTAACATTTGCTGTTTGAAGGATAGCCTTGAGAAGGATAACCACATTAAAATTCACCACAGAAACTGTCTGCTTTCAGCTCTCTCAGATGTATAAAAGCTGTTATCAGCTGTGCTCTGAATGGAAGCCCTTAAGACAGTGGGTCTTTGTGCTCAGTTTCATGCTCAGCACCTGTTTATTGCACACAGCTATTCACTTCATTATTACCTCACTGGAAGTGATGCGCTGCTGGCCCTTCTCTCAGTTGATTGGCTGATGCTGGTGAGGTGTAGTCTTCAGGGCACAGCTGGGAAGACACACAGGAACTCTTCAGAACTGCATCATTGTTGTCAATTTACGTTTGCAATTTTTTGTTTTTTTCATGTAGTACTTGTAAAATACAGAAGTATTACATTCTACACACATTAATGTGTGTAAAAGCAAATACTTTTAAGTTAAAGTACATTTTTATGTAATAGTATTATCACCACAGTACTTCCTCATTACCATGCATGAACCATATCAGAAACATTTTGCTAAACATGAAAGGCATTGCTAAAGGTATTGCAAAAGCATGCTAGAATTCTGCAGTGTGAATTAAACTCCTGAACTAATTGCAGATAATGTGAAGTGGAAACAGGCCCGAGGAAACCACTTGTTCAGACTCCATGTGGAGCTGAATGGACAAAAAGAGCAGCTACCTGTGTATGTGGTCAAAGGAGACTCCCCAGCCCTGATGGGTGGGCTGAGGTTGGAGAAAGTCCAACTGGATGAACGCTCTGTGAGTGTTAGGGCTAAACACACACCTCACACATATTTGGGTTGGTTTGTTTAAAGCAAGGAGCAAAGCAGAGATGCAGTACCCATAGATTGAAACAGAAGTTCCATCACTAATTAGGACATTTACCTGATGGATAATCGTCTGCTGATGTCAGATTGGTCTGCATATGGGCAGAATGCAGCACTGAGAGCTCACTCTTAGCATACTAAAGACAGAAAGCAGAAGAATGTTTGCTTTGCAGTGGTGGAAAGTCTCTGCTTTCCAGATCAAGAAAGAAACAAGGGTGCTGGATGCAGTGAGACATCACATCCGGACTCCTCCTCTGGGGAATGGAAGTGATCTCACCCCCAAGCCTGAGGGGGGCTGTGGCAGGGTCTGCATCGACACACTGAAGCCCTGCCCATCCATCAGGGATACGCCTCCATGCGACTGGTTAGAGGGAGCATGGCAGGGTGTTTATCTGGACCAGTTCCTGCTTGCGGTCGACTCACTCTGAGAGGCATAATTAGAGTGGCAGTAATGTCCACCACAGCTGCTGAGAAGAGATTTTGAGAGTCCGGATTTTGAGGACAGTGTGTGGACACTGCACATTGGCAGAATAGTTCATGTTGCAACACATGGCAGAGTTTCTGAAGAGCAGTGAAATTCAACATGCTTTCTGCACCTTCCCATCCCTCCACGAATGGATTAGCAGTGAGATCCTCCCCCTCGGCAGACAGATCAGGACACACCACCAGGTCCTGAGGAGAGTCACCCAAAGCCTGTTCCTGAAATCCACCACAACCCCCACAGGGGAGGGAGCCCCCCACATGTGTTTAGCTATGTTTAGTTCCAATGTGTGCAAATGGGGCAGAATAATTCCTGCGTTAAACAGGAGGTCTACCCTCTGTCCCTAGCCACAGACATTTTGAGCTGTTTCTATTAAGAGGACATTTTAAATTAAGAGGCAGGAAATATGCTGTGTATTGTAGGCTGTGTCGGTTGCCATGCTTACTGCAACATATGCCACGAGTAAACATGAGTTGTGTAAAAAACTAGATTATTGGACTGCACCCCCTCGGACCAGCATTAGATGGCAGTAAGAGTGGGGCAGCTGGAGTTTGGTGTGTGTGTCTCTGTGAGTGAGTGTGTGTGCCTGTGAGTCCTCAACAGGTGTTGTTTTTGGCAGGTACGCACTCCCAGGTCGCACTGCTGCATAATCTGAAGCGAGCCAACTATAACCTCCCCCTGCTGGTGACCGACTCCGGGGTGCCCCCCCTCTCCAACAGCACCGACATCAAGGTCCAGGTGTGCACCTGCAAGAAGAACAAGATGGACTGCAGCAGGGCCAGCTCGGCCGGGGCCAGCCTGCTGCTGCTCGGCCTGCTCCTGCTCTCCTCCCTCTGTGAGTCTGTGTCCCAGGCCTCGCTGCTAATGTGATGATGTCACCACTGAGGGAACAGAGATTTCAGAAAGTTCACAGCATGCAGTAATCTTAGCTTTAGGATCCACCCTCTGCACTGCCAGCAGAGCGCTGCCCTGCTATTGGCTGTTGCAGTGAGGAAGAAGCGGAGGGAAGCATTGAAGGAAGCGTTTCATAGTGAGAGTGGGGAAAACCATATCTGGCCTTTGGCCTTTGGGCCAGATTCACTATTCACACACACAACACGCAGTTCAATTTGCTGTGAACAAAAATGCAAACTAATTTAATCAGTAGACTGAAAATTATATACGGTGTATGACTTACTTGCCAAACTGTAATTTTGAATCTGTCTGTACGGGGGGTGATAGGGGTTACATGGTGAAACCCTAGCGGAGGAGGCTGCATACAGCAGACACGTGCTCTCGCTCAGGGATGGGGCACCCTGTCGGGGGGCTAAAGGGTTAAAAGGCCACAGGTTGTTGACCCCGCAGGCGGTGCACCTGATCGCATTGGTCTCTGCAGTATGGCCATGAAACATGACATCCATTCAGCAGGAGAAAAGCAGGGAGAGGACTGTGCCCCGAATCACTCCAGAGAGGAGGGCTGGGATTCAGAACTGCATACGGTGCGTGCACCGCTTCATCCCCGCTCTGGATCAGTAATGTGAACTCCCACATACTTTCTGTGTTTCAGACATAAATTTCATTGATAGAGAAGACAAGGGGCAAGAGGGCAAGCTTTTTTGTTCTAGAATTTATTCAGGCATTTGAATCTTTTCAAAGTCTTGCTCATTTCAGCCAGAGATTTGTCCTGGACACATGACTGCTTATAGTAGTAAATGCATGCAGAAGATCAGCTCCATCACAGATGTGAGTCTCTGAATATGAAAAGTATTTTCCTTTTTCCTTTTCGGCAACATTTCATCTATACCTACGACTGGGAGGTCAGAATGTCATTACATGCTGTTGTCAGGTGTTTATGTATGCTTATTATAGACAACATCCACAAATATTTAGTTTAAGAACAGCTGGGATTCATCCTCGTCTTCACCTGCTCTGTTAATGTCTGTTTTGTTTAGTGATGCCAATATCACCGTTATATTCTTCCATCTGTTGAAAGGTGCCCCTCCTCTCTCCCTGCCACACCCTGCCACACCCTCTCTCCCCTGCCACACCCTCTCACCTGCCACACCTTCTCACTCACCACACCCTCTCTCCGCCTACCATTTCACAGCTCCCTCTCCTGTAGTCTCAGCTCAGAGTGTGATGTTGCATGTCTGCGTGCAGACGCAGGTGAGCTGTAAGCACCTGTCTGGCTCAGTGGTGTGACTTACAGAAACACTCCCAGAACCACCCACAGCCAGTCAGCTGTGAATTGCACACACAAACCAGCACCGGCTGCCAGATCTTTGAAATACAGAAGAAACATGATTAATGAAATATTAATAGAACAAATTTGCACACGGAAATGTACCACATCTGACTGTTTTTGATGTTATTGTCAAAAAACGCCTCCCAGCTCAAATTCGCCAGAGCATGAGCAGACATAGAAAATGCACACACACACACACACACACACACACACACTCACACCAGAATAACATGCGCACGCATGCACACACACACACACACACACACACACACACACACACTGCACCAGAATAACATGCGCGCACACACACACACACACACACACACACACACAGAATAACATGTGCACGCACGCACACACACACACACACACACACACACACACAGAATAACATGCACACACACACACACACACACACACACACTTGCACCAGAATAACATGCGCACACACACACACACACACACACACACACACACACACACACACACACACACACACACACTTGCACCAGAATAACATGCGCACATACACACACACACACACACACTCACACTGGAATAACATGCGCACGCACGCACGCGCACACACACACACACACACACACACACACACACACTCGCACCAGAATAACATGCGCACACACACACACACACACACACACACACACACACTCACACAGAATAACATGTGCACGCACGCACACACACACACTCACACACACACACTCGCACCAGAATAACATGCGCACATACACACACACACACACACACACACACACACACACACACAGAATAACATGTGCACGCACGCACACACACACACTCACACACACACACTCGCACCAGAATAACATGCGCGCACACACACACACACACACACACACACACACACACACTTGCACCAGAATAACATGCGCACATACACACACACACACGCACACACACATACACACACACACACACTTGCACCAGAATAACATGCGCACATACACACACACACGCACACACACATACACACACACACACACTTGCACCAGAATAACATGCGCACATACACACACACACGCATACACACACACACACTCGCACCAGAATAACATGCGCACATACACACACACACGCACACACACACACACACACGCACCAGAATAACATGCGCACACACACACACACACTCGCACCAGAATAACATGCGCACACACACACACACACACGCACACAGGATGCAGTCGGCTCACTGCTGATGTCTCTGATGTATCTGTGTTAGTGAAAAGCAAATAAGTTACAACGAGCAAACAAGTTCCATCACAAATTTATTCAGTTTAATCATAGAAAGTTTGCAAGAGAAAACTTATACTGTGTGCTTACTGATGGTTACTGTTCAGCTTAGGCAGTGTTCAGCTCAGACCACAGAAAGCCATTTACATAAGTACCATTCACTCACTAACCAAACCATAGAGACTTAGCACAGAAAGTCTGTTCACAGGCTGCTAATAACACACAATCTGCTGCTCCATCAGACACAGTCATTAGAACAGCAGTGTTAACACACCCAGGAAAAAATAAGTTTTGTGTGCTGGAAAAAAGATTCAACTCAGCCAAAAGGGAGCACGCCAAACACACTCGCAAGGTAGGCAGTAAGCAGCCAATCATATCACACAGTGTATGGCGGTCAGCAACATGGGGTCATCAGCAATTAGGTAGCTACATGAACAATATTGCACGTTACATAACAAGGATTTTTAAAAATTTAGTCTGATATTTTTATCTGGTATTTTTAACAGTTAGAAATATTCAGTTTTATACCAAAACATTCCTGGGGATGCAGTGTGGTAGCTAAGCTGTTTTTCGGGGTTGCTATAGTGCCTCCTAGTGCCTCCTCCCTCCACCCCGCCAAGGAGATGGAAACAGAGGGAGTTTTAGTCTCACAGAAACAGAGGGAGTTTCAGTCTCACAGAAACAGAGGGAGTCTCAGTCTCACAGAGACAGCGCCAGTGTCACAGAGGCAGAGGCAGTGTCACAGTGACAGAGGCAGTCTCACAGAGACAGTCTCACAGAGACAGTCTCACAGAGGCAGAGACAGAGGCAGTCTCTCAGAGGCAGTCTCACAGAGGCAGAGGCAGTGTCACAGTGACAGAGGCAGTCTCACAGAGGCAGTCTCACAGAGGCAGAGGCAGTCTCACAGAGGCAGTCTCATTTCCACATTCTTTCCACATTGCCTGCAGATTGGAGCCACTTTTTCAACCCTGTCTGTCTTTTTAAAACCTAAGAAACCCCACGCAGCCAAATGGACCAGTTAAGTGGGGGAACGTGATTCATCAGAGACGGTGGTGTTCTGTGGCAGTTTAACGCTGGGTGTTAGCAGCTCCTTTCTGCCAGCAGGTTTGGAAATTTCAAATGCATATGTGGGTGGAAAACGCCAGGAATCCTATATATGAGGAGAATCGGTAAGTGTGCACAACAGCCACAAATCAAGCTGTTTACTACCTTTCATGTAGCTAATAGAGAGTGTGAGGAAATGAGGCTTAGTCCACTTCCATTGTCTTATGTAATTTTATTATAGGTGTGATATTCCTGTCAGACTCGTGCTAAAACCTGGGTATGTGATATATGACATTTTATATATAGTCCATCTCCCTGAGGCATCCCAATAGAGGCCATCTCCCCAACATCATAAAGAGGCCCTGTATCCCCGGGGACCTGGGTACCTCACTGTGGTTTTACTGCAGGCTTGATGAAATGGTCATTTTCTAGCAAACTCAGAGGCACAATTATTTTGAGGTGGAAAAATGAATCTTCTTTTCATGCCTAAGTTCTGTTCCTGCTGTTTCAGGCTTCTAAACATGTTCCCTGTAAAATCATCCACTTTGGTTTTGTTCCAGTTTATAATACATTCTGTTTATTATTATGGGTTTTCGTTCCTGTGGGATTGTGTAAGATATTGATCAACTGTGTCATTTGTGTGGTAAAATCATACAAAATTAATATTCTATGCTCAGAAAATTATGCAAAAAATAGAGACTGGCAGAGATGGGGAATGAAGTAAAATAAAATCAAAGAAAAAAGGAAATCATAAGATTTCTCTGCCCCTTAGATGAGACGGGAATATTAACCATCTGCTGTGAGTCAAGTATGGAGGCGAGACGGGGAGGGAGGGGCAGGCGGGGGTGATCAGGGGAGGGAGGGGCAGGCGGGGGGGATCAGGGAGGGAGGGGCAGGCGGGCGGGGGGGTGATCAGGGAGGGAGGGGCAGGCGGGGGGGGATCAGGGGAGGGAGGGGTGAGGGAGACATTTCAGGGGAGGGAGAGCAGGCGGCGGGGGGAGGTGATCAGGGGAGGGGGGGCAGGCGGGGGGATTAGGGGAGGGAGGGGTGAGGGAGGCATGTCAGGGGAGAGAGCAAAGTGAGTTATCGTGTTGCTGCGCTCCACATGCCAGCCGTCAGAAGCTGTTTCTCACAGCCAGAGTGACGCTAATGAGATCAAACAGCTCTGTATCAGCCCTCATCTCTGTTCCTCTGCATTATTGGCCAGTCTCCCTTTGCAGCAGATGCCAGACATGCTTCCCATATAGATTCTCTGGGGTTCAGAACTTTACTGCTCATGAAAGTTTGAAAAGTGAGGCTGCGTCGATTCAGTTGTACAGCATTTTTCCTGTTTGGTAGCTTTAAGTGTCTTAGAGGAAGCTGGCTGCTATGTTTATCATGGGGCTGAGTCTGGCTGATGGGGCCTGTAGTTATTGTGCTTCCACAGAGTGTGTCTGAAACGCAGGTCCCTTCTCTCAGTTCCTGGGGATTGTTCAACTTTAGTTTCCCCCTCTGAATCACTTAAGATTACACTATAAAGAGGGGGCAGTGGAAAGCAGAAGGAATCAATAATCCTCCCATTAAATATTCCCCGCATGGAAGCTGGCTGTCTGAATGCAGCACCGCACACTCCAATTCATTTCAGAACGTCTCCAAAAATTACATTTCGCATTTTTCAAAAACTGGCTCGTAATCTCATTTGAAGTGGCCCTGGAGTATAGACGTATCGCACATCAACCAGCAAGGCTCAACATCTGACTCCAAGGCTAGGACTGAGAGGGAAGAGTCCCCCCTTCCTCCACCCCAGGGTTAGGTTTAGGGTTTCCCTTCAGCGCACTGGCCTCCTTCACACCGGGGTAATGAGAGGGACAGTGTCACCTCTGGGAGCTGCAGGTTCAAATACTTTGCAGTGTGATGCATTGTACCTTTTCTTTTGTGCATTTTTCCTCATTTCTGCTCTTGATGGCTTTTAAGATTTCAATCTGCGTGCCAGGCTCCCCTCATTAGGCCAGCCCTCTGCTCTCAACCCTCTGCTATACAGTACCCTGGTATAGCAGTAGCGCATGGTTCTCCCTCTGGTATACAGTACCCTGGTATAGCAGTAGCGCATGGGTCTCCCTCTGGTATACAGTACCCTGGTATAGCAGTAGCGCGTGGTTCTCCCTCTGCTATACAGTACCCTGGTATAGCAGTAGCGCATGGGTCTCCCTCTGGTATACAGTACCCTGGTATAGCAGTAGCGCATGGTTCTCCCTCTGGGTCCTACAGTGCATTACAGTGAAGGAGGATGGGCACAGGTGTAACTGTCAGAAGCAGTCACTCATCAAACACTGACTGGCTCTGAGCCTTTGTGCTTACAGCCTGGTCCTTGTGTGACACTATAGCTGAGGTCAGAGCCACACCAGACACACCTCCATGCACTGCTTCTTCATCCAGCTGCTTTTAAACTCAGAGCACCTTGCATCTCTTGGATACTTTTAAAGTTCAACCAGTTACAGCCTTAAGTAAACATATTTAACAATCCTCACAATCCCTAGATTGTTAGGCATTCCAAGAGAGCTGGAAATATGATTGTCTATCGGGAGAACTCTTGGTTAGACACCACATTTTATTTACGTTATAAGCCCTGCTCCTCACCACTACACCACACTGCTGCACTTACAGCTGTACCACATTGCTGCACTCTCTGTAAAACAGGCAGGTGGACAGTGTGAGGAGGGACTGGGGCCAGGCTGAGAGTCCTGCTAGCCTGAGAGCGGTCTTTGGGCTGCACTGCTGCTGCACTATGGTGCAGAAACTGTCTCCAGTGGCAACAGCAGCTGTCCTGATGGCTATCTAACCTCAGACGCATCATAGCCAGGGATTCTGGGAAGAGATGCCATGCCTAAAGGGTGAAAACAAAGTGATGAAATAAAGAAAACCCAAATTTAATCCAGAAAGAAGGAGCACAAATCCTGACATGAATATGAAAAGGGCTCATATCACCACTGACCCTGTACCTCTGCACTGGCTGCCTAAATCTTTTAGAATTGATTTTAAGGTTTGCTTACTGGTTTTTAAAGCACGGAATGGTTTAGCACCTGAATACTTATCCAACTCCTCATCAACTTAGAAGGGCTTTTCCAGGGAGGTAGAACGGGGTGTGGGGGACATGTCACCCCCACTTTCAGGAAGATCTCTACTCAAAGATGTTCTCTCTACTTACCATTGTTTTCTAGAGGAGACAAATTTTAGGATGCCTATGCTGCAATCCACTCACCATCTCACTAGGTTCTAGTATGCACCTTTGGTCTAAATCACACCAATGGGAGAAAGACTGCAGCAGTATCATGACATCATCACCAATTCCCAGAATTTTGAGGTGGCATCTTTGGTGGTGTGGACTTTAAGGTACCTTTAAGCCTTGGCAGGCTATGCTTCAGCTCACTGAACTGCTGCTTTCCTGACGGCAAGTGTCTCACTGTCGCAGTCCTTAAAGGCCCCGCCATTACAGCTCCAGTGATGGTGCGTTTCTGCACCAGTGTTGGCTTTGGAGGAGAGAAGGCAGCCAAGACACGGAAAGTGTCCATGTTTTCAATACTGTTGTTTTCAATATGTAGGGATCTCAGTCTGTTGCACAGGCATCCAGAATACATTGAAAGACCTCTTGATAATGGGTGACAATGGCTGAATGCTGGAGCTCATTGATGGGGGGTGATGGAGGCCTTCATAAAGAGGCCCTGTCTCCCCCGAGGGCCTGTCTGTCTCCCATGGTGGAGCTTGCTTCTTACCTTAAACCTGTTTGAGGTTAAAGAATCTTCCATTTGTCCTGTAAAGGGTTTGTACTCCCTGTGGCAGACTGTGACCAGTGCGGTGGAGGATGGCCCCAATGAAACTGGCGAACAGAGTGGTTGTGGTGATGCAGCCCTGTTTAACCCCAGTTGAAAGGTTGGGTTTCTGAGCCACTGTTACAAGAACATCTGCCAACATGTCATGCAGCAGTATTAGTAACATTGAATTTGTGGGAGTATCCGCAAGGCATTGCAATTTACAGCATCAAAGGCTTTTGTTAAGTCTATAAATGGTATGTGTAGTGGCTTCTTTTGCTCACAGCACTTCTCCTGCAGTTATTGTGCTGTAAAATTCATATTGGTTGTGTCAGATGGGCAAAAGCCAAATTTCGACTCTAGGAGGATTTCTTCTGTGAGAGGTGGAAGACAGATGGCAAGTTTGTGTGTGAGTACTTTACCAGTTGGGAACAAGAGAGAAGTCCCCCTTTATTTCTCACAGTTTGCCCTGTCCCCCTTTTTAAATATAGTAACAATCAAAGCATCGCTAAGATCTGCTAAGATTTCCTCCTTTTTCCCAGTACAGGAAGGAATTTTCTGGCCTCTAGCCAGCTATGTAAGCCTAAAGCACATTTATGTTTTTAAGCAACAAGGTCTGATTAAGCCAGGTTTTTCCTATATGAGCTAGCTAGCATCAGTAATGTTATATTAGCTTGGTAGCATAAGCTAGTTTGCTGATTGCATACGTACTAGGTATTACGTTAGTAAATGCAATGAGTTATGAAACATAGCTATTTCACATTAAGAAAGGAATGGACTTTGATCTAATGGTTAATTAAATAGTTTATGATATTTATGTAACATTTAAAAAAAAGGCTTTCTGTATTTTTGCAACCATTCTTTTTTATTTTTATGTTAAGTTACAGTGCTTAACTAGTCAAACACATACCAAGGTGAACATGACTGTTGTCGATGCATGGAGCGATAACGTACACTGTTACTACGTTAAATCATTAATTGTAATTTAGCAGATGCCCTTATCCAGTGCATGTAATGAAGTGCCATCAAATGGTGCATAAACAGGACACCACTAACCACACATGAACAAGCATCAGCTGAGATCACAAATGCATGCCTAGATTGACATGAAAGCGCAAAGCAATACATGCAACTTAAGGGCCATACTGTTACTAATTACACGCAAAGCAATACATGCTACTTAAGGACCATACTATTAATAATCACATAAACATACGCAGTACACCACTTTGCACATAAGAGGAAGTCCTGTGTCATTTTATAGCAGTTCCTACATTTTTTTTATTACATTTTTTTTTTTTTTTAATTACAGCATGGTGAAGCTCAATTCCAATAGGGTGAAGCTCATATCTGATGTAGATCTTGAGTGTGGCCATTAGTTAGTATTAGTTAACATCAATCAATTAAAGCAATAATGTTTAAATTCAATTTAAAAATCTGCATTTGAAAAAAAAAATCTGTTATAATCTTCTTTTAAATTTGCAGTTAGCTAGTGTATTTTATTTGTCAGAGGTAAACATTAAAATGGTGAAATCAATCTGTGAGGCACTTTGTTCTGCATTTTATTGTATGAATGGTGCTATAAATATTCTTCTCATTCACCTGATTAGCTTGATCAGGATGTTTCATTTTCTGTTTTGTCTTCTCTGTCTTTCCTCTCTTTCCAGGCCTGTAAATCCTTCTCTTGTGACACTGAAGAAACACACATGCACACCCCTCTCCACCACACGCACGCAATCAAAAGAGGACACACGGAGAGAAAAGAAGACTCCTCAGCATAAGAAACATTAAAGTAGATATTTGATCATTACGGCCAGCCCACTGAAGGGCGCTGTATGGAGAATACCTAGTCTGCTCTCCAAGTAAACCTCTTTGCTTTGCGCTCCATTGTTCTCCCCCTCTATCTCTCCCTCCCTCATTTCTCAGCCCCCTCCAGCCTCTTCCTGTCCCTCCCTCTCTCTCCCTCCTTCTCTCTCCCTCCCTCTCTCTCTCCCTCTCTGTCCCTCCCTCTCTCTCCCTCTTTGTCCCTTCCTGCTATCTCCACCTGTCTGAATGGACTCCAGCTGACAGGGTTCCTCTACCTGTGTCTCCATCTGTCTCCTGGGTGTCCATGTCTTTTTTCCCAGAAAACACTGAGCATGGACAGTCTGCAAACTCTGAGCTGCTGAAAGCTGAAAGCGAGTGACTTTTCTGGTGTATATCTGTAGTTTTATTTTTGTCACAGACTGCTGTATTTGATCTCATTTTCTATTCTAAAAGGAAGAAAAATATGCCTATGTGTTCTGCAGCCGTGGTAGTCTTTTAAGGCAAGGTGGTGAAATGAAGTCTAAAGTTTTTTTCTGTTTTGTTTTGATTGCATTAGTTGTTATTGAGTGGAATACAGCATATCTTTTGCAGTAATGGTGTGAAACTTGACAAAAGTACACTTTTTTTACACCATGGTAAAAAAAATTAAAAGTTGTGTACTATTGACTGCAGACTGGTCACTCCCCTGCACCCTAAGAAAATAAAAAAAATAATCTTTTGCAGATTTTAGGCACCTGTTTCTAATGTTGTTGATGTTTTTCCTCTTTTGTGGTATTTGCTCCAGTGAGGACATGAGGATGTTTTTGGGTTAAAGTCTTAGATTAATTCCCAGACAGGTGGTCTGTGTGCCCTGTGTTTCATAGCTTATGGTCCCGCCCCTCAGAGTCACACCATGGAATTATGGGATGCCATTGGTTTGGTGCTCGTGCAAATTGTATGTTTGCGTGGGTTTGTGTGAAAGACCCCATAAGTCATGAGCAAAGAGATCAAAACAATGACGTTATGAATGAGTTATGTCTGTCTTTTGCACTAATTTAATAAACACGTTACTGTATTTCTCTCCAGTTGAAGTTTGATCATTTACTCATGTGACTCACTAGTTGTCTCATTGGGGTTCAGGTTTACACCTTTACTGGTCCACTGACCACACTGAGACTGCAGTAAGACCACACTGAGACTTCAGTGAGACCACATGGAGAGTGTAGTTTGAATGTGTGAGAAAATGTGCCCAGTCTATTTGACCCTGTCATTCCTGTACGCTGAGCAGGAAGGAATGACTGTTTTTCCATAATCACATTTACATTCAGATCTGAAATACTCAGACAGCAGCTCCCCATGCAGTCTCCTCGCAGGAGGAAGTGAGGAGGTCAGAGAGAAATCACTGACTCAGTCAGCTGGCACCTGTATCTCCCTCCTAATGTACCCCTTATGGTCCCCTTTGCCACTGATAGACAACAGTTGGAGCCTAAGCTGTCTGTCTCAGTACAGCCCCACTGCCCCCCCAGCACAGACTGCCCCCCCAGCACACAGACTGTCTCCCCAGCACACAGACTGTCCCCCCCAGCACAGACTGTCTCCCCAGCACAGACTGTCACAAACTGTCCCCCCCAGCACAGACTGCCCCCCCAGCACAGACTGTCCCCCCATCACACAGCACAGAGGCTCTGTATTCTTCCTCTGATTGCTTGCTGTGGTCAGCAAAGGCATCATGTCTCTTTCCTCTGGCTGTTACTGTCCCCACTGTTTTTAGCACCAAAGCCAGTAGAAAAACATGGCTGTGGAGCTGTTTTCACTTTCACACATGAATCCACAGTTAGAGAGAATTTTAAAAAGTATTAACAATTACACATACATAATTAACATAAACCTATTTATAAACATATGTTCGTTGTGTATGGCTTGACCTGGCGCAGGCTCTGCACAGGTGAGAGGTGAGAATGTGACAGTGGGGCATTCCCACAGACCATCTCTGCACAGGTCTTGTCAGTCTTGCCGTTCCTCATTAGAGGGAAGCAAATTAAAATGGACAACTGCCAGAAAACAAATTAAAAAATAAAAAAACAGAATCGGCTGACAACCTTGTCTCTTTGAAAAGCAAAGACATTTTCATCTGAATTGCTCACACATTTTCATTCTTCTATTTTCATCTGATGAAATCCATCCAATTTGTTAAGTATTGTCTCACACAATAATTTCACACTCATTCAGACAGCCTGAAATTTGTGTGGTTTTGTGTTTATCGTGGATTAAATAGACTACTAATTCTCTCAAGAATTAAATCAGCTCCTCTTTTCTCAAAACTTTTCCCATTAAAAAATCCAGACTTGTGCAGCAGGGATGTCACTGTCAGGTCAAACGCTAATGATAATGATAATCAGCCGGACTATGAAAATAATAAGGGCATAGTCCATTCTTGATATTATATGCAGCTTTTCACTTACATTTATTCATTTGGCACACTTAAACATTTCTCATTTTAAACATCTCTGATTTTTTGTCATTTATGAGACAGTAAGAGATGACTGAGGTTTCAGGAACCTCAACATGAGTGGGACCATCAGTGTCTGACTGAATTCAGCAGATGGAGAGTCTGCTTAGCATACTTCCTCTTTATCAGACCCTTTCTCCAATGGCCATTTGCACATGGGACTCATCTCACAGTGACAGCTGCACCAAAGCACCGGCGTGAGGTGAATACAATCTTCCATGACACTCGTGTGAAGCCAACGGCTATTTTTCACGCTGCAAGTCCCAGTGTACCACAGCGAGGTGAGCACCAATGGAAGGATGAGCACTACTGAGGATCTCACAGACACCTTACAGCTCACAGCATGGCAGAGAGGGGAGAGAGGAGGGCCTGCCAACAGAGCCAGTTTGTACTGCAGCTCTTGGTCAATCCTGGGTTTCATTATGACATCAGAACGAACTGTTCCCTCCCACACGAGCTGAGCGAAGTGTCTGTGACATCACAGTGTGGGCTGAGTCACCTCCCCTCTCCAGGATTGGAGGGCTGGAAGGCATGTGTGTTTGAGTCAGGTATTAACAGGTGTGTCAGAGATACTGCATATGTCTGTTGTATATGTGTCTGTGTGGGCAGAGTATAAGTATGTTTTAGTAAATTATACAGAAGCATATAAATCTCATTCCTCTTGAAGGCAGTGAGGGGAATGACTGCTTGTGTACTGTATGCATTGGCCAGACTGCACTTTATCACTTATGTACCTAGGTTTTGTAAATGGCCCTGGCTAAAGGACTCAGCCAAATTAATAAATGGAGGTGTAATCTCGAGGTGCGCTCTCAGGGTGCATCAAACGCCCCTCGTCAGAATGGAGCCCTGGGGCCCTCCTCCTCTGTCTCCCCCTTTTTCACCTCCACAAGGCATTTGTTTCTGCTGGAGATGCATCTTATGTCCCCTGCAGTCACAGATGCCTTTAATTTGGCTTGTTTCTGTAGGCTGAGCCCTTTGCACCTGCTTTAATGTGAGTGAGAATGGTACAGGCTCCGCTTTAGTCACACTGGATAAGCACACTGCTTTAGTGCCTCATATATATTCCACTGCCAGCTGTTTGTTTCTTTCATTTTTAAGTGGTTTTCAGGCAATTTTCCACTGAAGGAATTCTGCTTCTGCCATTGATTCATATTGTTTTTCAACCACATTTTTGAACTTGGGCCATCTGGGGTGAGGAATTATGTATAAAAACTGAATTGTGTGTGTGTGTGTGTGTGTGTGTGTGTGTATAAGTGTTTGAAGACAGCGCCAAAAAATCATCAGCAGATATGGCAACAAATCTCTGCTGTGAACACCCCAAACAAACCCTGATGGAGTTTGTTGTTATTGGGTGCTGACTTTTTATGACCCATGACAAGTAAAGGAAACCCTGATGGAGGTTGTTGTTTTATTAAGCATTGACTTGTTCTAACCTATGAGGAGTAGAAGAAACCCCAGTGGAGGTTTTTAAGAAGCGTTGGTTGGGGTCAGGTTGTGATGCTCAGAGCCGGCTGGTCTGGGCTGCTGCTCTGTGGAAGGCCTGCACAGGTGCAGGGGATTGTGGGTCTGTCTGTTTGCTCATCAGTCTCATCTGGTGGGGGCAGGTAAGTGCAGGTAAGTCAATCCCATTTATATGGGTGGGCAGCGGCTGTTCTCCATGGTGAGAGCTGTGCAGGTGACAGGTGGGGCTGTGGTCTGTGTCGCTCTCAGTGGAGATAAGGAGCAAAGCTGTCAGCCACCTCATTGTGCTGCACTGGTCCTTTGTAGGAAGGGCTAAGCCAGCTTCCAGCCTGTCTGTCCAAAAGCTGTCTACCCAGCCTGCTGACAACAAGTGAGGTGTGTGTGTGCTGATGTGTGCATGAGTGTATGTCATCTGTGTTTGTTTTGCATGTGTGTGTGTGTTACTGTGTGTTTTGCATGTGTCTTGTGTGTCTGAATATGTTGTGTATGTTGTATGTGTGTATGTGCATTGTGTGTGTGTGTGTGTGTGTGTGTGTGTGCGCGTGTGTGTGCGTGTGTGTGTGTGTGTGTGTGTGTGTGTGTGTGTGTGTGTGTGTGTGAGTGGTAAAGGAGAGTATCTGAATTCTCCTCACCACATTCATCTGAGAGCTCAGTCAGTCAGTTGTGTTCTGTAAGACCAGCAGCTGTCCCTCTCACACACACACACTGTCCCACACACACACACACACACACACACACACACACACACACACTGTCCCACACACACTCACACACACACGCACACACACATACAGACACACACACACACACAACACACACTGCCTCCCCACACACACACACACACAGTTCCTCACACACACACTGTCTCACACACTGTCTCTCACACACACATTGTCCCTCATACACACTGTAGAGACACATACACTCATACACACAGATACAAGCAGATAAACACAAGCAAAAGTCATACACATAAACACACACACACAGTTTTACTACCATTTTTCCACAGGCAGGAGACCGAAAAACAGAAATGTATGAATATTATACAATATCATACTTTACCTCTTCTAATGTTAATGTTAATGTCATGTCTGTGTCCCCAAATAGACCGGAGTTGTTGCAATGAATGATATTTCATCAATTTATTCATATTTTTCTTTTATTTTAATGGGTTGCTCTGAAACATTCTGCTGTAAATTAAATTTTAATTTTACAGTACACATAATCCCCAACTCTGAAGAAAGAACCAGAATATGGTTCATTTTACAGAAATAGACTGAAACAAAATTGTTAATTTGCCGATAAATATTGCCAATGGTAATTATCAGCAATTAGAGGAAGGATAATGCAGGCAATATAAATATAACACAGCGAGTGAGGGTGGGCTAAGCTGAGGGGTGAGGCTGACTGATGCTGTCACTCCCCCAGGTAAAGGTGAGAGTAAGAACAGTCTCCTGTGCCCTGAGGACCGGGCTCTGCTTAGCACAGACAACCTGTGCGTTCGGAAAAGCTCATCTCTACTTCCATTTAGCCCACCAAAGAGTAATGACATCCTCTCCTCTCTCCTGATTAAGACACTGTGATTGGCAGTAGCCCAGTGTGATTTGCATTTGGAACTCCAGCCAATCACACATCCTCCCCGGTGTGATTAGTGCCCTCTAACAGGAGGAAGGGCATTCTGAGTGGCACGGGGAGCCCAGGGGTCCTTCCTTTATTGTAATGCTGTTCAGCACTGTCTGTTGTGACCCATTTTCAGCAGTATTTGTTTGTGCCTGTGGGGTGTTGATTGAATGCTTAGTTTAGCATTATCTGTGTTTGTATGAGCAAAATAACGGATGCTATTCATTTTAAATGCACTGGGGTGTCCTCACACAAACCAAAGTGATCTAATGATTGCACATGCAAGCATTTTATGGTTTCAAAATGTAAAATATTAAACCATCCTGTGTGCAGCACTGAAGGCTGGAATTGTAATTGATCTGAAGAAGCTGCTCCCTCTGCTGGTAAGATATTCAGAATCAGGCAGTTCCATTGATGGATCAATGGAGAGTTACACAAATGCATGCACGCACACACACACACGCACACACACACACACGCATATTGGCGTTACTACTGTGGTTATTACTAACTGCATGAACATGTGTCAGTGTCAAAAATAGTGCTGAGATCACAAGTGTGTACATGGTTCAAGGCATGAGTGCAGTACAGTATATGCCACAGTAGGACTACAGCATTCCAAAGGAAAAGCGGTCACCTGCCCTGTGGCCAGGCCAGTGTGGAGGTCTGGGTAGGGGAGGCCACTCCCCACACCATCCGGCCGGCTCAAACCTGTGTTTCAAACAGATGCAAGCCTTGGATAAACTTACTCCCAGCTGCTGATCCAGAATCAGTTTTTAATCAATTTTCACATTATAATGGTTAAATTTAGGATGTAGTTCTTAATCTGATTTCCACACACTTGTACACATACACATACAGTACACATAGGTCTTTAAAGGTTTGACTCCACATTTTAATTGAAGGGAAATGTCTGTTGAGGCCCTTGTACTGTCTAAATGAAGGAGGTTTAAAACTCAGAGGTCTGTCTTGCTCTCAGTGAGAAGAAGAACGAATGTAGTGTGCTCCATAGTTATTCATATACACGAATACACACTGTAACTGCACCAGGGTACAGGAGACAAGAGGGGATTGTGCAATAATTCAACACATTCAGAAAATGTGCAGTCATTCAAGTAGGTGTGCCGGTGCACAGGTTTCAGTGAAATGGAAAAACCCAGCTCCACATTGGAGCCTAACGTCACTTGTTTGGTGAAGACACTGTATACCTGGGCTGGTTGTAACTGATAAATAGTTTGTTTTTTTTCAGAGGCCAGTAAAAAGAGCATTACAACAATCTAACTTACCTGTAACCAAGGCATGTATTAACATGTCAGAATCTGCTTGTGAAAGACATAGAAATAGAAAAAGGCATTTTGGGAATTGGTGCAATCCTAATACCAGTCCAAAAGGACCAAGACCCTTTCAATGTTTAGATGTGTGCTGTAATTACAATAATCAACACACCCTTCCCACAGATCCTTCACCAGTCAGAGCTTACCAGCATACCAGAAAGTAACATTATACATAATTGGTAAATTTTATGTAAAATGTAGCAACTAATGTCTATATCATTACTACATCACACACAGTAGTAGCTGAATATTTATGTGGCTATTTCCTTTATTCTTCTGTGGACTATATGTTTAGCTGTTTCAGACAAAGTTTGAATCTTAAGCAATGTGGCCAGCGGTAGCTACGTGTTCTGTGAAGGAACCCAGTTTCACGAAAGTATCACAGCATGTATCAAATCAGTGTGCTGGAAAGCCTCAGCGGTGTTTAATGCAGGGGTCATTTCATGACCTCCCATCTTTTGTGGCTTTTGACAGCATAAACTTTCAATGTGTAAGTAGTTTTTTTATTAATGAGTTTCAGATGTTTCTACCCACACGGTGATTTGACCTTGAAATAACAAAGCTAACAACAACAGTTCTATAAGTTGTAAAGAAAGAGGGCCTACAACAGTCAAAGCTGTTTAGCATATCTGGAGGTAACTGGGAAGTTTGCAAACCTATAGGCTTGAGCCAATCTAACAAAGGCGACTGAAATAAAACATGATTTTCACTCTGTTCTGCAGGTGAGGAGTGAAACCGTGGCCACATGTACATGCATGTTAATAATGAAATTAATAATGCAATTTTAATACGATTATGACACTGTGAATGATGTCATGCACACACCTTACTCCACATATTGTACTCAGTCATTAGTAATTACCAGAAAAAGAGATTTAATTTTATTGTGGAATGTTGGCACCTGTTTTCTACACTTGTTTAAGCATCAGATTTTTCCAAAATGCAGCATTATTGCAGTATTAAATCAGAGCATCTCACAGATGGAGTCACCATGTGGGCAGAGATGGAAACGCACCAAACGAAATGAACAAGGTTCACTGAGCAAGATGTACGGAATGAACTGAACAAACTGGAAGCACTGAACAAATCAGTAGTGAGTCAAACTGTATCAGACCCAAATAGTCATGAGCTGAAATAACAAACAAACTGTAGGCACTGAATCAGTGTTCTGTGTCTCAGCGGCCTGCCCCAGCGTAACGTGTTCTCCGCTCACAGCCCTGATGTAGTGTCCTAACTGGTGAGTCAAATGACAAATCATTTAGAATAGTGAAAAGATTTTTTCAAAAAGATTTGTTCGGTCATGAACTGTGGACCACTAGATCACACGCTTATGACCTGATGCATCATCATCAGAGACTGATGGGTTTATGTCTTTTTGCTGGTCGGGGAGCTGGGCAACTGTGCTGCCATCTTCAGGCCTTACTACAGCCACTGGACGGTGTTTTCACAGGTAACTGCCAAATAAGGATAACACCGAGAGCCACCAGAATAGCTTCAGTGTACCTTGCCATAGATTCTGCAACTGCCTGGAACTGTATTAGAGGGATATAACCATTCTGCATAACCATTCTTCTGTGAGAAATTCCATCATTTGGTGTTTTTTTGATGGTGGTGGAAAAGTCTGTCTCAGGCACTGCTCCAGAATCTCCCATAAATGTTCACCTGGGTTGAGATCTGCTGACTGAGACAGCTGTGGCATTTGCTTCATGTAGATTTCATTCTCATCAAACTGTTCAGTGGCCACTCATGACCTCACATGACCTCTGCATGGTGAATCTGTTCCTCCTGGCCTTGCATTGTCCAAGCTCTGCCTGTCTTACAACGTGGTAATATAATTCCTTTTGATGTTCATTTTGTTGTTGATGCATCACATAAAGAGATTTCAGCTGTCATCATCCAGACTTCATTTTGGAGGTGCGTCAAGACAAATCACACATGCTCTGTACTGTCATATTTATGCTGAATACAACCAGGTGGAAAACGCCAATGTGAATGTGTCTGTTCAGTAGAAAAGACCATCAGAAAGAAAAACCCCTTCCTGTTTCAGTTAAACTGAGGTGGAAAGGTGGGCTTTAGGAGCAGGGAGGTGGACAGGTGGGCTTTGGGAGCAGGGAGGTGGACAGGTGGGCTTTAGGAGCAGAGAGGTGGACAGGTGGGCTTTAGGAGACACAGGTCTATGTGCGGCAGCTTGCCAGCAGAGCGCTCGCTGTCGTGGTAACGGGGAGGCTGAGCGCTGGGAGCACAGCCAGGTGTGGCTCCTTCGTAATGCTCAGTTAAGCAAAGCGCGCGGCTCTCGGTTCCCTCACTAATACCCTCCTCATACATGCTGTTTACCAGCTCATCTCTGCAAAGTGCATTTGCAGATTTACATATTTAATTGACTTGTTGAGGGTGCAGCGGAGTGAACAGGAAGAGCAGACACTCACTCCCTCGCTGAATGAGTCTGTGTTTGAAAGTGTGTGATGTTGTTTGCATAGATCTGCCTGTTATGTATGACACTAATTGTGCAAGACGGAGCGATTTAGGCGCTCCTTTGTGCCGACAGCCATCAGGCTGTACAACAGCGCCTAAGACCCCCAGCCAATGCCTTCTTCCCTAGTTGCCCCCCCAACCTATCATGCCTTTTTGCACGTGTTTACATGTAAATACCTGAACCTGTTTTTTCTGCTCATTGTTTACTGCTCACTTTTTTGCACTACATGTACAGTTATTTGCCTGTTTGTTGTTTTTCATTTTTTATTGTTTATTACTACACTACCACTATAGCATATTATATTTATTGTACTGTATTTTTATTGTATTTTTTATTGTATTGTATTTTTAATTTTTTTATCTGTACTTCATTGCCTGTCTTTCTGCTGCTGTCAACATCCAAATTTCCCTGCCTGGGGATCAATAAAGTGTTACCTTATCTAATCTAATTTAACATAGAATATTTGTTCATATCATAACATATGGTACCTTAGAGCTGTGTGGTGCACAGGGCCTGCTGTGTGCCCACTGTGTAGTGACGAACAGAACCTCCTGCTGCCACCCTTCCCACACCTGTGCTGAGAGAGTGGGCGGATCACACACCTCCTGATCTGAGATCAGTGATGCTGAGAATGGACAGAGGGCCAGGTTTGGAAGGCAGTTCTTGATAGTGTGTGGTACATGCCACCAGTAAAATGTAAAACCTGCACACAGACATGTGATCTCATGCAAATTTATTGTTCCATAAATATGATTGACATCTCCTCTGTGTGCTGAATTAGGGTTCGGGCTGCAAATGTATATGAGCAGATTGCTCTTGGTATTAGGGGAAACACCTCATTTAGTAGATTTTGTTTCAGTTGGTATAATTTGCATGTAAATTAGTTTGGGAATTTAGACTGTGTTTATGCTATAATTTCTCTGTGTAGCTCTGTGAGGTGTACAGCATACTGTGAGGGACAGAGTGTGTCTCCTTTAAGAGAGCAGGATAGAGGGAGACTCAGGTCTTCACCTGAGGGAGGGAGAGTCAGTGTGACGAATCTGTGTTTGAGGTTACCAGGAGCGTTACAGTGGTTAGATGATATGTTAGGGGTGAGGTGGTGTGTTAGGGGTGAGGTGGTGTGTTGGGGTTGAGGTGGTGCATTGGAGTGAGGTGGTGTGTTGGGGTTGAGGTGGTGTGTTGGGGGTGAGGTGGTTGGTGGTGTGTTGGGGTGGTATGTTAGGGTTGAGGTGGTGTGTTAGGGGTGTGTTGGTGTGTTAGGGGTGTGGTGGTGTGTTGGGGTTGAGGTGGTGCGTTGGAGTGAGGGGTGAGGTGGTGTGTTGGGGTTGAGGTGGTTAGTGGTGTGTTGGGGTGAGGTGGTGTGTTAGGGTTGAGGTGGTATGTTGGGGTTGAGGTGGTGTGTTGGGGTTCAGGTGGTGTGTTAGGGGTGCGGTGGTATGTTGGGTTTGTGTGTTGGGGGTGGGGTGGTGTGTTAGGGGTGAGGTGGTTGGTGGTGTGTTGGGGTGAGGTGGTGTGTTGGGGTTGAGGTGGTGTGTTGGGGGTGAGGTGGTTGGTGGTGTGTTGGGGGTGAGGTGGTTGGTGGTGTGTTGGGATGAGGTGGTTGGTGGTGTGTTGGGGTGAGGTGGTGTGTTGGGTTTGTGTGTTGGGGGTGGGGTGGTGTGTTAGGGCTGAGTTGGTTGGTGGTGTGTTGGGGTGAGGTGGTGTGTTGGGGTGAGGTGGTTAGTGGTGTGTTGGGGGTGGGGTGGTGTGTTAGGGGTGAGGTGGTTGGTGGTGTGTTGGGGTGGGGTGGTGGTGTTAGGGGTGAGGTGGTTGGTGGTGTGTTGGGGTGGGGTGGTTGGTGGTGTGTTGGGGGTGGGGTGGTGTGTTGGGGGTGAGGTGGTTGGTGGTGTGTTGGGGTGGGGTGGTGTGTTGGGGGTGAGGTGGTTGGTGGTGTGTTGGGGTGAGGTGGTGTGTTGGGTTTGTGTGTTTGGAGGTGTGTTGGGGGAGAGCAGTGTGAGTGTGGAGCCTCAGCCTGGAGCAGCGTAGTGCTGAGTTGTGCTGCAGCCGGACTGTGCGCTCTGCAGAGGCTGCTTCATCTCTGCCTTTATCTCTAGTGCCATCTAGTGGAGGACAGTTTGCTGACAGGCAGTTTACTGTAGCATAGCGCTTGCATAGAGGATAGCTGAGTCTGTGTTTCTGTGATTAGTAAAAGGGAGATGCATACTCATCCCATAGGATACTCTTTTTCCCAATGATAGTAAAGACTAAGATCAGACAAATTCTTGTTTATTTGAGGTATGCAGTTTGAGGAAAATCAATCAATGAATGAGAGGCAAAAAACTACAGTGAGGACCCCAAGCTAATTTTGCTGTGGTTAAAAAGATGATAATGTGAATCTCAGTCAAGTGTGAATGGTTGCTTTGCAGGATGTTTCTCTTGGTTTTCTTGGGGCTTTTTCGCTTTGTGTTTACAGATACTGTACACTGTGTCTGAAAAACATGTATTTGGATAAAAAAAACATTTGCTTGACATTTTATAGTTGTATTTGCTTATTATTTCTGTAGTTTTTTTGCATTCCTGAGTATTTATCACATCATGTATAAAGTAGGATGATCAGGCTGAAATACATGTTTTTATTCACTATACCTGTATGAAATTGATGTTCATTAAGAGGCATTCAAAAAATGTAATACTCAGATATTCATTTAATAACATGGCTGATACATATCTTGTTAGATGTTTTATAAGTGTGGTTTTCAGTGTAATGTTTCATTTTGAAAGAAATTTAAGATGTTTTTCAGCTAAAATAATTCCAGCTTTGTGTTAATTGAAAGAGAAATGTGTGTAAAATATTGAGAACTTTAATGAGTAAAAAAAATCTGATTCCCTTTTCATGTGTAATTTTACCCACTTGGTTGATTATTAATATCTGAAACAATGGTGCAATGATCTCTGTGAGATAAGAGAGGATCTGTGGTTTGCTCTGAAGCAGGTGGTTTGGAATGTGCAGCGTGTTAGCGAGCTGTTCCCTTCCCTGCAGCGTGTTAGCGAGCGGTTCCCTTCCCTGCAGCGTGTTAGAGCGCTGTTCCCTTCCCTGCAGCGTGTTAGCGAGCTGTTCCCTTCCCTGCAGCGTGTGAGCGAGCTGTTCCCTTCCCTGGAATCACAGCAGGCCACACCAGGGTCCAGGGAAATAGCAACACCTTTCAGTCAGAAAATCTGCTTTAATGGATGAGCTTACTGCAACAAGACAGGAGTCACCATGAGGATATTTTAATCTGTGTTTATTGCTGGGTAACACATATTTAAATGCTTGGAAAACCTCATCATATTTGCATTTGGCTATGACCCAAGTGGCTCATATGGACTAATTAATATTATTTTTCTTTCACCAGTTAGTTAGTTAACTCTTCAGCTATCATGCTGCATATCACTGCTACACACAGGGCTCCTGGTGATCGGCATTCTTCTGTAGTTTAGGGTTAGGGTTAGGGTTAGGGTTAGGGTTAGGGTTGGGGTTAGGGTTCACTCCAGTTCACTCTTTTTCAAAACGCATCATACACAGCTTCAACTTACAGCACAGTTTTCATGATGAAATCTCCTGTGTTGATCTGAGAAACATATGGCTGCAAACATAAACTAATTACCACCTGCCCTCGTTCACATTTCACCATTACAAACTCACAATGATTATCTGTCAGCATGAATAGAACAAACCACAAGTGAACTCTTCACTGCTGAAGAATAGTGTAACTAAATGGGGCAGAGAAGGGAAGAGGAAGGGGAGAGGAAGAGGAAGAGTTCTACCAAGAAGGTACTACAACATTTCCAAAGACATTTGTGAAGTGCTGAGTGATCAGTGGGTTGAGCGTGAGGGAGGCGGGGCAGCAGGTGCAGCCCAAATTGAGTGGTTTCATTGCAGCCTTTATAATTTAGAAATGAGAACAGCAAAGGAACGTTAGTCTGTGCTCTGCTATCTATCTGTTGCACTCTCATGTGCTGTATCATTCAACATGCAGTACAGCAGTGAAACATGCATACAAAAACATGAATCACTGTAATGGAGCATAGTTATATAGTTACATGTGTGCAAAACTGGAAACTGTAGCCCCATATGTCAGCATATTTCTTTTTATGTACAGAGTTGAAGGAAAACCCTCTGCTGGTGGCAATCTCTTCACTGTACAGCAAGACACTGCAATAGTGAACACGATGTTGGCAAACATCAGGATTAGACAGAGATATTCAAAAATGAATTATAGAGAACAATAAAATGTTCCTCAGTATAGACCATGGTAGAGTTTCTGCTATTGAACACATCTCACACAGGATTGGCATAAATGAAAAAATATGTATACATTTATAAATATTTTCATGATTTGTTACCATAGTATGTATATTCTGGAACTGAAAATGTTTGAAGATCATCCATAATATGTATGGGTCCTTTATGGACATTGTGATTCAGCAACATTGTGATATATGGTAGTATATGTACTTAATGAGCCATAGTTTTTGAGGCTATCAGGTCTGAGATTAACACAGGTTAACGTATGGTGATCCTGAAAGCTGCTGAGCATACACATGGACTGGGAGTTCGGCTGGTCTGACACTGATGCTCATTAAACTTGAATGGATGCACTTCTGTTCTCCTGTGCTGGAAGTGGCTCTGAATAAGGGTGTCTGCTAAATGCATGTAATGTAATCTAACATAATGTGACGTAATGGTAGTGGTTTCTGTTCATCATTGCAGTTTGAAATTGGTGTTTATTAAGAGCTATTCATATGATGATATGTGTGCATTTTTATGTAAATATTTAATTTTAATTTTAACTTAGTTTTGAAGTAAATGTTTCATTTTGCATAAGCTTGGTGAGGTTTTGCTGAGTTCCCTGTTTTGATTATGCTGATAGGTTTGAGAACATGAAAGACTGGGTTTCTTGGGTTTTAATCTTTCCAGTGTCTGAAATAATGATTTGTAAAAAAGAACTTTGTTGAAATTTTACAATGGCATTTGTGTTCATTTTGCATTTTTGAATTTAGGAAGATCATCCATTACAAGGTATGCTGTGTGAATCATCCAAACTGCAGATTGTTAGGGTTCCCCACCCCTTGCTTTGAGTAACTTTCTATTTTATTTTTATTTTTTAGAGGTAAGAGAAGTGAAATGATAAAGTCAGAGCATATTTATTACTGCAGACATTGTTGTTGTTGCAGATATCATCTGGGGTTATTTTTTTGTTTGGTTAGTGTGGCACCAGAGACGTGTCTTTATCTCAGTTTGTAAGAAGACGCTTGATAAGATTTGGCTTTTTTGTTGACAGGAAGAAAATGCCGGTTTGCAAAATAGCATCATATGTAGATATCTGTAATGCGTTTGATATTGTGATACTGCTGAAGGGGATTTTTCTCTCTCCTGGGAAATGAGATTTGGATTTTTTGACATGCCCTTTTATGTTTAGTTTTTTTTTATATTCAAAATGATAAGTAAGCCAATACTACAGAAAAGTATGGTTGCCCAGGTCGAACCAATTCAGCATTTGAAATTAAATATATCACAAAAACACTTGCTGCTGTATTTTATGGTTTTTGAGGACTGAAAAGCAAAGATGAAGAAATAAAGATGGAGATGGGAAAGAACAAGAAAATTAAGAAGGGTGAAGGGTAGTTACAGAATAAAATCAGTGGAGTGACAGAGTATTGAAGTGAAAAGCACTGATGAAGTATTAGATTGTCTTTCTGTGTGCGTGTGCGTGTGTGTGTGTGTGTGTGTGTGTGTTGCCTTGATCCATCAGTGTTTGGGAGGCTGAGTGTCCCTGTTGCTTGAGTGTGAGAACTGAGAGTATGTGTGGGAAAGCGTACTGAGTTGATTTTGTTTTGACAGACATTGCGTGTGTTGTGATGTGTGTGTGTATTGATGATGAGATATACAGTATATCTGTAACAATACAAGATAAAATGCTACCACACACACACACACACACACACACACACACACACACACACACACACACTTACATTGACACACAAACACATTCACACACGCACACACACACAGACTCATACTCACATTGACACACACACACATAAACACACACACTCACACACACTCTCAAACACACGCACACACACACAAACACTCACAGAGGGATTAATTCTTTGATTTATTGCAGTTAGGTGTCCGGTTCACAAAAACTGAGAAAATGCTCTCACTTTTAAATTGCATGTCATCTCCAATTTCTCTGATGATCCATGATTCCTTTATCAATTTGTGTGGAAAAAATGAATTGCAAGAAAATTAATGTGTAGAGAAAAAATGCCTTTTTATAGATGTTAATTGCCTCTGTAAATATTTACAGGTTACAGTGTGTGGAAACAGCATTTTGTGCTTATTATCTGCAGTAAATAGAATGACATGGTTTACATTTGGAAGCCAGAGAAGGGCTCTTTCCACCTTGACTGTGAGGAAATAAGCTGTTGTTAGAGTAAGAGAAGCCCCAGGGCCTGATTTAAACTCAAACTGAAGAAATTGTGCTGAGACAAAATGTTCCATTTCACTCACACACTCACTCACACTCACTCACACACACACACACACACACACACACACACACACACACACACAGTCCTACAATCACACGTTACATGTCATCATATGAGATGTGAAGATGTGCTTATTTAAACAGTTAATGCCACATTGTGAGAGATTCATAATATTTAAAACGGGAGTGTTATTGATCAAACCGTAACATATCAAACTGCTTTTATGCTCAGCCTATTCATCTTTTTATTATTCTATTAATCTCTATGAATTTCAAAACTGCAATAATACCTCACAATTTATAATTCTCATTTTAAAATGAGCTACCCAGAAAGATCAATAGACGTAATATTTTTAAAATCTTTTAACATCATTTGGAAAAATATCCTGCTGGAAGGTTTGAAGGATTGAATGCATTTCAGTGTGAAATGGTGGCAATGTTGTAATGGTATGGAATGGTAGACACTGCAGTGCTCTGGCTGCCCTTCTAAGCTGTATTTGCTCACAGCATTCTCAAAGGTGCAGAACAAGAACAATTTTCTCCACTTGAAACCATTGTAAATTGAGGAATGAAAATATGTAAATGTATAGTGTATGTGGATATGTATCTTTAACAGCGCAGGACATGGCTCCATACCAACAGAATGATGGCCATTGGAGAAAAAGCAAGTGTAGCTTTGCCGAGCCTTAATGTTTCTGTGAATCCAGCTGCACCCAGCACAGGGTGGGAGGGTGAGCTTCTGTGAATACAGCTGCACCTAGCTCAGGGTGGGAGGGTGATGAGGTGGAAGAAACCCCGTTTTGGAGAGTGATAGAGAACTTGGGAGGGGGTGGGACTGTGCCGGGGCTCAGTGCAGGCGCCCTGGTCTCTGGGCTGCTGTGAGAGATGCTTGGGATCAGGCTTGGGTACCTCATGTTCTAACATGAACATGCTAATCGTCTTGGCAACCCAAAATCAAATGAGCATCTGTCAAGCACATGACAGAGGCGGGAGGAGAGTCAGGAAGCAGAGAGATCTCCACCTTAGTGGAAAACACAGCTTTTCAGAAATGCATGCGGTTAAACTGTCAGTGTCAATCAGATTGAGGCCCATTAGATGCAGGTGTTTGTGTGTGTGTGTGTGTTTTGTGTGTGTATACGATGCGTGTGTGTGTGTGTATGTTTGTGTGTGTGTGTGTTTGTGTGTGTATGCGATGCGTGAGTGTGCGTGTGCGTGAGTGTGCGTGTGCGTGTGTGTGCATGTGAGTGTGTGTGTGTGCATGTTTGTGTGTATGTGTGTTTTTGTGTGTATGCGATGTGTGAGTGTATGTGTGTGTGTGTGTGTGTGTGTGTTTGTGTGTGTGTGTGTGTGTGTGTGTGTGTGTGTATGCGATGCGTGAGTGTGTGTGAGTGTGTGTGTGTGTGTGTGTGTGCATGTTTTTGTGTGTGTGTGTGTGTGTGTGTGTGTATGCGATGCGTGAGTGTGAATGAGTGTGTGTGTGTTTGTGTGTGTGTGTGTGTGTGTTGTGTGTGTGTGTGTGTGCATGTGTTTGTATGTGTGTGTGTGTGTGTGTGTGTGTGTGTGTGTGTGTGTGTGTGTGTGTGTGTGTGTGTGTGTGTGTGTGTTTGTGTGTGTGTGTGTTTTACATTTACATTTATTCATTTGGCAGACGCTTTTATCCAAAGCGACTTACATAGATACCGTTCCTTACAATGTTATCCATTTATACAGCTGGATATTTACTGAGGCAATTGTGAGTTAAGTACCTTGCCCAAGGGTACAGCAGCAGTGTCCCCAGCGTTTGTTTGTTTGTTTGTGTGTGTGTGTGTGTGTGTGTGTGTGTGTGTGTGTGTGTTTGTTTGTTTGTTTGTTTGTTTGTTTGTGTGTGTGTGTGTGTGTGTGTATGCGATGCATGTGTGCAATGCAATAGCAGGCTTGGCTGAGCCCCCATAATCAGGGCCTTTTCCCTGATTGTCAGATCATTGTGAAAATGACTCAGAAATGCATGGCTGTGGCTCAGACTCCTGTCAGTCATAACTGTGAAAAGAGCACTCTGCACCGGTCAGGGGTCAGTGAAGGGAATGTCTCCTATAAAAACCTGATACCCATGAAAGCTGACTTTGCATGTGGACAGTACCCCTCTGAAGGGGGAGTGGTGGTGGAGCTCAGGTGCATTTACCTGGCTCAGAGTGAGCTGGTGCTGGGCGGCGGAGCTGGCCTGCACCGCATCGATCAGGCCTGGGAGATAACGATCTTTCAGGACAGCCAGGGCGAGCAGCAGCAGGCATGCTGGGAGCTGAGTGATGAAGCAGTGCTTATCCGCTCCGCTTGTACCTCAACATCCTGCCGTACGACGGGTCGGAGGCGGTCAGAAGGACCCAGATCGATGTGGGGAGCAGAAACACGGCACTACCAAGAGCTGCTGTGCGCTTTGGAATTCCGGGCGGACGCACCATCCATCTCTTTCCTGCCAAACAGATGGAAAGAGAGACTGAGAGGAACAGAATAAATATCCCAGACCTCATATGAATTAATGTCTTAAAACACAGGAGGGACTGTTAGTCGACCTCACGCGTCAGGCAGTGAGATACTTCCATTTAACCACCGCATGCTAATAGCAACGCCACGCCTGCTGGCTTGGAGTCACCCCTCAGTGGTTGTATACATCAGTGTAGCTATTGATTTGGTCATCTTGACAATGGCTTGTAAAGGAGATTTTTCATCCTGGCAGATTTCTTCTGTATAAATGTTTAAACAGCAGATGCAGAACAGAGCCAGGGAGGGTATGAGAGTTACAGCCAATGGATTCAGGAGTTGGTGTGGGCAATTTTCACACTGTTCGTTAAGCGTTAAGCCATGAAGTCAACGAGCCTCACTTATTACTGTATTTTCATGGAGGCATTTTTTTACATTAGCCAGTTTAGAGTTTTTATGATAAGAAGGAAAAAGCTGGGATTGTGGATGTGTGTGCGTGTGTAAGTCTGTGTGTGTGCATGTGTAAGTCTGTGTGTGTGCATGTGTAAGTCTGTGTGTGTGCATGTGAGTGAGTGTGTGTGCATGTGGTGAGTGTGTGTGTTTCTATGTGTGCATGTGAGTGAGTGTGTGTTAGTGTGTGTGTTTCTATGTGTGCATGTGAGTGAGTGTGTGTGAGTGAGTGTGTGTGTGCTCCATTTCACAGTGAGACATGTCCTTGTGCTTGCAGTAATGAGAATGTTTTCTTTTGTTATTTTTCTCTTAGCCTCTGAAAGGTTTAGTGAGCTGTGTCAGATAAAGACACTTTCCGCACAGCTCAGCTATCTGTAAACCACAGCTGGGGAGCAGCTACAAACACAAACACACGTTCTCATTATCCCAGAGCTGCTGATCTACAGTCATTTACTTCTTCAGTGTGCATCCGATATCTCCCAGCTACACCGCTCTTTTGTCAGCCAACCTGTAGCAATTTACTAAGGGGGGAAATGTCTCTCTTTCCCTAAGATACACATATCTTTCTCCCTCTCACCTCCCCCCAGTTTCCCCACCCCCTGCACCAGCAATAATTTTGACTCTCTTGTGCTACTGTTCCCTATTCAGGTGCACTTGGAGGTGGTGTTGTAGTCAGGTCAGGAGTCATAGCTGGGTCAGACAGCAGCTGATGTCTCTCTCAGTTTCTGTCAGGGATAGGTAGGGGGGTAGAGTTTCATTTCTTATGACATTTTTTATAATTCTTTTTCTTTGTGTTGTAAACACTCTGAGACAACAGGTTTTTTTTCTTTATGATGTGTGGCTGTTTATGGTGTTTTTTCTTTTTGTAAATCTACTCTATATGAATTACATTTTTTGATGTAAATATGGAAATATGAAAGCTTGTGGGATCCTTTTACATTTTTAAAAGTTAAAAGTTTCTCTTCTTCCATCTCTTCCATTTTCCTCTCTCTGTCTCTCTGTCTCTCATCAGTGTAACTTCTGCACTGACCTTGTCAAGACAAATAAATACTCACAGTAGATCATACACATGACTGTTATTTTATTGTGGTCCTGGCATTGTGAGATGGTTACTGTGAGATGGTTACTGTGAGATGGTTACTGTGCGCTGGCATTGTGAGATGGTGACTGTGAGATGGCATTGTGAGATGGTGACTGTGAGATGGTTACTGTGAGATGGTTACTGTGCGCTGGCATTGTGAGATGGTTACTGTGAGATGGTTACTGTGCGCTGGCATTGTGAGATGGTGACTGTGAGATGGTTACTGTGAGATGGTTACTGTGCGCTGGCATTGTGAGATGGTGACTGTGAGATGGTTACTGTGAGATGGTTACTGTGCGCTGGCATTGTGAGATGGTTACTGTGAGATGGTTACTGTGCGCTGGCATTGTGAGATGGTTACTGTGAGATGGTTACTGTGAGATGGTTACTGTGCGCTGGCATTGTGAGATGGTTACTGTGAGATGGTGACTGTGAGATGGTTACTGTGAGATGGTTACTGTGAGATGGTTACTGTGCGCTGGCGTTGTGAGATGGTTACTGTGAGATGGTTACTGTGCGCTGGCATTGTGAGATGGTGACTGTGAGATGGTTACTGTGCGCTGGCATTGTGAGATGGTGACTGTGAGATGGTTACTGTGCGCTGGCATTGTGAGATGGTTACTGTGAGATGGTTACTGTGCTGCTGGCATTGTGAGATGGTGACTGTGAGATGGTTACTGTGAGATGGTTACTGTGCGCTGGCATTGTGAGATGGTTACTGTGAGATGGTTACTGTGCGCTGGCATTGTGAGATGGTGACTGTGAGATGGTTACGGTGAGATGGTTACTGTGCGCTGGCGTTGTGAGATAGTTACTGTGAGATGGTTACTGTGTGCTGGCGTTGTGAGATAGTTACTGTGAGATGGTTACTGTGTGCTGGCATTGTGAGATGGTTACTGTGCGCTGGCATTGTGAGATGGTTACTGTGAGATGGTGACTGTGAGATGGTTACTGTGAGATGGTTACTGTGCGCTGGCATTGTGAGATGGTTACTGTGAGATGGTTACTGTGTGCTGGCATTGTGAGATGGTTACTGTGTGTTGGCATTGTGAGATGGTTACTGTGAGATGGTTACTGTGCGCTGGCATTGTGAGATGGTTACTGTGAGATGGTTACTGTGCGCTGGCATTGTGAGATGAGTACCATACAGTGCAGAAGCAGGAAGCTCTGTGGTGGGGGCATGTCACAGTGAGTGGCAGCGCGGTGAAGGTCACTGCCATCCTCCAGCCGAATCGCTCACAGATCAGTATTCTCTTTGGTGGTATTTCCGAGGCTTGAGTTCTCTGCCTCATCATTGATTTCTGCACTTAATTGTTTAAACCTGAATTCAGCAGCCATGCAGTGCACATCCACACAGACTGGAACGTACCTGCAGCCTGGAGTCTGTAAGGAAGGGCTGGAGCTGGGACACTGGTGCTTTGGACAGAGTCAGGGCTCATCTGGAGATCTGGAGCAGGGTGTGTGGAGAGAGTACTCTTCTACTGCTGCAACTTTTACTAATATTTCATTTACTTTGGTTGTGTCTTCACTCACCCATATCAATCAAACAGTGGGGTTTGGGTTATGGTTTTATAGGGGATTGCTAATGAATAACTAGAATAATTAAAAATGTGGTACATTAATTTGTAAGTAAAAGTGGTAAGGTGGGGGTACATTCCTCAGTGCCAGCGAGACCCCGAGGAGGACAGCTGTGAGCCAACAGCCCCCCCCATGTCTCCCAGGCTAACTAGCCACATAAGGTAGACTGACTAGTGAAAGTACATTAGTCCATTTGCCCAAGCATTTCATGACATTACATTACATGCATTTTTCACACTTCTAGCCCCTTATCTGATGATAATGTGTCACTCACTACTCTACATGTGCTCCTAAACATAAGCCACATATTCTCTGTTTGAAACACTCACATCAAACAGAACGAGAGAAGCCAAACAGGCTACAAGTTTAGGATTGGTCAACAATTGTGTCACTGTCTGTCTTTCCAATCACTGTCTCATTTTTCACCTGTTTTAGTTGAGAGTTATTTGAAGAGTACAGGTGCAGAATACAAAGAAAGTTCTATTTCATTCTGCTCTTGGGAATTGGTTTGACCCAATAGGAATTTCTTATATGCAAAATAATCTCGACCTCATCGTGCTTTCATTGTAGCTAGTGGCATTGTTGGTGTTAGCTGTGTTACATTTGTGTGTTATAGCTGTGTTATGTTAAAGTCAAATCACCATCTGGGCTGAAACATCTGAAATTCATTTACAAAACCTTTTTTGGACTGGTGTGATTCCATTTATGGAATTTTGTAATGCAATTACTTCTGCATCGTTCAGTACATTACCCAGAGCCAAGTCAAGTCTACTCCAGGTGTATATATAATTTTGAATGGAGATGGTTTAATCATGGTATGTCTTTGTGCTTATTTACTATAATGGAACAATACATGTAATTGATCAATTTTGTGCATCAACCAATGTCTAAGTATGTATACTAACCAAGTTCTTACATGGTTATTTCCTTTCTTCCTCTGTGGACTATTCTGGAGTAGGCAGAGGGGACATGCAGCCACTGCAGTGGAATATAAAAGTAAAAGCTTCCTGCAGGTGTCTGTTTAATAGATACAGGGTGGCATTTACCCGGATGTGCCTGGGAGTCTGTAACGGAATTGGGAGATGCACTGATAGACAGCGCACGGGAGCGTAAGAACAGCAGAAAGGCCAGAACTGGCCTGAGCTAACGGACTCTGGGGCAGGCGGTAATCAGGTAAGAAGTAGATATAGAGAGCACAATTAACAGAGTTTCAAACTGTAATGAGTGTTTTGTAAAGTTGTCACTCTCTCCCACTCTCTCCCATTCCCTCTCTCTCTAAGGGGTAATGTAAATATCAGAAGTAGCTACTCTAACTCCTTTTCTTTCCTAAGTGGGTTTTTGAAAAATAATTTAACAGAGGGAGGTGGGAGCGGGGGAGAGGTAACCTGGCTCTTTGCTACAGTGGGGCCCTAGGGCTCAAAGTTACAACCAGTCAGCATTCCAGCTCAATCTCCAGTCCTAATCTCTCTCCTTTCCCAGTTATTCTCTAGTCCTAATCATTCTCCATCCTAATCACTCTCCAATCCTAATCAGTCTCCAGTTTAGCTTAGTCTATGAGCAAACATACGGCATATGTATACAGTTCTGCTATGAGCTGTTGCTCTGCTTTTTTGTATCCCTTAGCTATGCCTGAGCTATGCCTGACTCACCCCTGAGCTATGACTGAGATAGCGGTTAAGAAGAGACTCAGAGGGACAGTGATTAATAGACATTTTTATAAACATATTTTTATGCATTTTTTCAGCACCTCTGCCCTTTGATAACACTAATGCCACAAATAAAGATGTCCTCTTTAGAATGAATCTGAATGAATAATTAAAAATGTCTGAGGGAAAAATAACAGGGTTACAGGAGGTGTTCAGTAGGATGATGAGAAATCTCTTCAGAAGGGCAGCCTTTTCTGGGAATCCAGATGACTGCTTTACCTGGAAGTACTTCACTACCATTAGAAAGACTCTCCCTTCTGCCTTATACAAACCTCAAGGTATTGGCATTCAGAGAGCTGTAATAAGCCACACTGCAGAGTTAGAAATCCCACCTGTGATTGGCAGATATATCCTTGAGTTAGGTGGCCTCTGTATACCTCCACCCACGTACACACACTCTTTTTGTAATCTCAAAGCTCTCTGATTGTGGAGGAGAGTTTAACTGGTGTGCTGTGGTGTCTGGAAATGTTTTCATGTTGGAGGGACAGGAGATGTTCTTCCCCTCCATGCAGCCCTGTGCATGCAGCTCACCCCCACCCTGCCCTCACATAGGCCCTCTGACATCACACAGCACATGACTGTGGAGCGGGCGCTCATTGGAGGATATGCAGTAATCCATTCATTACCCAAGCAACCTGCAGGTGCCTGACAGCAGCAAGGCCAGGAAACCTGACTCAGCACCTGACATAGCCAGAATGGAACCTGGGCCACAGAGCTCAGTCTCTGCTCAGGGTGAACACCTTGAGCCACTTGGGTCCTCAGCAACCTGATATCTTCACACTTCTGTAGTCTTCAAGCTCGTTAGCGCTGAGTGCAGGTGATCAGAGTGGAGTTTCTGCAGATGTGTTTGCCCAGCAGATTTTGCATGGCCGGGGGGCTTTGGGGGGTGTGTACTGACCTGTTTTTATTATTTGCAGAAAACAAAGCTGAAATACTACAGGAAAACCTTGATCCTCAGGGCTTTTGAACTACATTAGAATTGTTATCATTCTTCCCTTCCAGTTTGAGGTCCTATCTGACCTTGGAATGAGGAGGTGCGATCAGATTAGAAATGCATATTTAGTGCTCATTAAGAACAAGAATCTCACTCTAATTGTGAGGTAATGTCTATTTATTGGCCATCAGTCTTGTTTTAATGCAATGAAAATTATGGCCCCATACGAATAAACCACACAAAGTCATCATTTCAAAATGAGGATTATAGAATGGTGAAATCATGAGGAGGAAGATAAAGATGAGAAAAACTCAGACAGTGCTACAGGCATGAACCCTCATCCTTATGCTACATGCTACATGCTACATGCTACAGGCATGAACCCTGGGCTTTATGCTACATGCATAAAGTGGACAGTGCATATTTGTTTTAAATAATGAACTTCTTTTCAATGAAGAAGGGTGTATCCATGTTTCCTCATGCCAGTTACTGCCTTCTCTAGAGCAAACAGTTTTCCCAAACCCCTGATGTTGTTTTGTTTTTGTTACTAAGGAAATTTGAGTGCGATAAATGGCTTTTGAATTTAGCTGACTTCAGGCCCAGCTTGATCCAGAGTTGAAGCCCACAGGAGCAGCAGACAAATGCTGAGCTGCCATTCAGCACCAGCTGAAGACCTCAGAGTAAAGAGTTAAGATGTGAGGTGGAAAATTCAGCTGGCCTTTCCTGCACTCAGCCACTGCTTCACCTGTGAGAAGCCTGTTCAAAAGGCCTGTCTTAAAGGAAGCAAACAGAGCTGCCCACAAAAGCTGACAGCTCTCCCAACACATTATCTCTCCATGTGACTGTGACCTGGCTGAGAGAAAAGTTTCACTTTTAACATGTGAAATGAACTTCTGGATGGAGCACATCCCAGTGTCCTTTTTAATGAGAAGAGCTAACCAAGATGGGAAATATCCATGCTCTGAACAAAATATTTGTACTACTTAATTAAAAATGCTGGTCTTCTTTGGACAGACAACATTTACATTTTTACATTTGCTCATTTGGCAGATGCTTTTATCCAAAGCGACTTACAAGTGAAGTACAATACAACACAAGCGAAAAACCATATGGAGTGAACAATATTAGAAGCACTGCATGACCAGGTTTCAAAGGTTGTCCAGGTAAGGTACAAACTAGCAGGTAAAGCTAACAAGTGCGTTAAACCATTAGATTACATTTTTTTATTATAGTTTTATTTCATAGTTTAGTAGAGACATGAGACATGAGAAGTTCCTTTAGGAGGCAGTGTTTCAGGTGCTCAGGTGAGAGCAAAAGAGTTGTTTCTTCAGATGTTTCTTGAAGACAGAGAGGGACTCAGCAGAACGGATGAAGTGTGGAAGTTCATTCCACCATCGGGGGACAACGGCGGAGAAAGTCCTGGACAGTGATTTTACGCTGCAATGCGACGGGACCACCAGGCGCCGTTTGATAGCAGAGTGTAGCGGTCAGGAGCTGAGTTCAGGTAGGTAGGTGCAGTTTTGTTGGTCACCCTATGCACAAGCATCAAGGCATTGAACATGATGCGGGCAGCTACAGGGAGCCAGTGGAGTGAGACCAAGAGAGGTGTAGCATGAGCCCTTTTTGGTTGGGGTGAAAACCAGACATGCAGCCACATTCTGTATCAACTGCAGAGGCTTAATAGTGCATGCAGGTAGGCCGGCCAAGAGTAGTAGCCACAGCCATTGCAGTAGTCCGGTCTTGAGATGACCAGTTCCTGGATAAGGAGCTGCGCAGCAGACTCCGTAGCATTAGTAGTCGTAGCGATGCGGTCGGTATTTTAGCTGGTCATGAATCACTTCCCCCAGGTTCCTTGCAGACCTAGACAGTGTCATTGAACCAGGCTGAACGGTGATGTCATGCTGGATCAACGGGCTGGCTGGGATGACTAGGAGATCAGTCCTGGACATGTTGAGCTGAAGGTGGCGCTCCTTCATCCAGGCTGAGATATCTGAGAGACAGGCAGAGATCCACGCTGACATAAAATAAATATTTGATTCTGGCCACAATTTGTCCAAAAACATATTATTCTTATAAAATGTGATAAAATGTGATATACAATGTGATATACTGTAAAGTGTAAATTCTAGTTTTCCATATTCTGAACTGTACACTTTTGAATTTTGAAATAAACAAAAAAGCTTGAAGTCTGATCTAAAATAATTAAGATGTGATATGATCATACAACTTTGTCCACATGCCCACACACTCTTCTGTTTGAAGGTGACCCAACAGCATGCACTGAGGAGTGACACCCCAACACAGGACCAGCACCTGTGTCTACTCCACTCATCAGAAAGGCCTTCTGGCATAGAGGGAAACAAACCTCAATCAGCTGATTACTGGAGAGACGTGAGTGATGGCAGGGAGACATATTTCACCTCAGAGATTTAAGATTACAGTCACAACACCTGCCTCTGTGTGTGCATATGCCCACATGTGCCTGTGTGGGTGTATGTGTGTGTGAGGGTCAGCGTGTGTGAGCATCTGCTTGTGTGAGGGTCTGGGTGTGTGTGAGGGTTTTGGGTGTGTGAGGGTTTGGGTGTGTGTGAGGGTTTGGGTGTGTGTGGGTCTGGGTGTGTGAGGGTTTGGGTGTGTGTGAGGGTTTGGGTGTGTCTGTGGGTCTGTGTGTGTGTGAGGGTCTGGGTGTGTGAGGGTTTGGGTGTGTGTGAGGGTTTGGGTGTGTGAGGTTTTGGGTGTGTGTGTGGGTCTGTGTGTGTGTGGGTCTGGGTGTGTGAGGGTTTGGGTGTGTGAGGGTTTGGGTGTGTCTGTGGGTCTGGGTGTGTGGTGAGGGTCTGGGTGTGTGAGGGTTTGGGTGTGTGTGAGGGTCTGGGTGTGTGTGGGTCTGGGTGTGTGAGGGTTTGGGTGTGTGTGAGGGTTTCGGTGTGTGAGGTTTTGGGTGTGTGTGTGGGTCTGGGTGTGTGTGGGTCTGGGTGTGTGAGGGTTTGGGTGTGTGTGAGGTTTGGGTGTGTGTGTGGGTCTGTGTGTGTGTGTGAGGGTTTGGGTATGTGAGGGTTTGGGTGTGTGTGAAGGTTTAGGTGTGTGAGGGTTTAGGTGTGTGAGGGTCTGGGTGTGTGTGAGGGTCTGGGTGTGTGTGAGGGTTTGGGTGGGTATATACTGAACAGTGAGCATAGCTCAGACGGAAGTTGGTTATGTGTCACCATGTTTTGGTTGAGTTTGTTCCTCAGAGGCAGAGCTGAAACTTTAACTCTTCCATTAATCATGTGTGGCAGGCAGAGAAGGGAGACAGTGGCAGCTTTTTATGTCTCCAGTATATGAAGCTGTGCGCATCTGTAAGCTTGCACATTTACACTTCAGAGAGGAAAACCTTTGGGTTTTAAAAGTCACACCTTGAGCAGTGCTGTCAGACAGCAAGCTGTGTTTCAGTTCAGGACTGTGTGAGTTAACAACGCGTCCTTTCTTACAGTTCCTTTAGGGTGATGGAGTGATCCCAGAAGAAGCTAAAGCAGAGACCCTCACTCTTTCCCCCACAGAGCCCTGCCTCATCATTCATCTTCACCCTCATCCTCCTCTGCCTACAGACCGGTGCACACCTCCCTATCCACCTCTACCCATACTCATACAATATGCATGTACATGGCCATCTCTCTTTCATTCTCTATCTCACTCTCTTGCTCATTCTGTCTCTTTTTTCATTATCTAACCCTTTTTCTGATCCCTGTCTATAAACCATAAATATGAATGAACAGTATCTTGCATGAATTCAGAAATAAATGGGCACAGTCTGATGTTAAAGTGGCAGGGCTTCTTGGTTTGATGTTAGTTGGCAGTATTTCCTGATGCCACAGGAGTCTGATGGCAGCCATCCTGAGAGGTAAAGCTGTATTTTCCCAGTGGATAGCAGTGTGCAGGCAGAGCAACAAAATCACATCAGAGGAAATGAACCACCAAGCTGAATAAAGTTTCCAAAACAGGTCTTTGGCATTGATCCTTAGGAAGACAACAACACAATACTTTATCATCACATGGTGTCCCTGGAAGCACTTAGCTGTCTTCATATGGTAATAAATGCTGTTCTTAAATCAATAGTATTCAAAGGCAAAAAGGAACTGATGAGGTGCTTCTCCTGAGTAATCCTGAGAAATATTTTAAACATCTAAAATACTGATTTTAATAGAGCCGTGTGAATGTGTAACTGTTTTCCTTTAGTCATACTGAGGCGTTGTCTGCACGCTGTAGGAGGAAGTGCAGGTCAGTCTCTCAGTGAGCGTAGGCATTAGCCTCTTCCTGCTCCTGCAGTCAGCAGGAATGGGTGGAGCCTGAGTCTCTCTGGAACTAATGACAAAGTCCTGCAGTAACCTTGAGCTCTCGGGAAAGGTCTAATTAACTCCACTAATTTTGCTGGCCAACATGTGAGAGGACCATGTGTAATTTGAAAGCATGGGAGGCGGTCACGCTTTTAATACCATCTTTCACTCGAGGCAAATGAGGGAGCGATCCAAACGAGCAGATCAGACATTTTTAAACCCATTCAATTAATAATATATTTAAAGCAGAGCATGAAAAGGGCTGTTATGGAGACACCTGTGTCTGACACATTAACCTGCCTGTCTCTGCTTTTCTGTCTGCATTTCTTTTTATCAATATAGATATAATTGTAGTCATAATTACAGACTCTCCATCTTTACAAACACGGACAGGAATGAATCCTGCATTTTTCCCTGCATTTGTCATGGTTGTTTCTGTGTTAGAGACAAACTGCTCTCTGGTCAGCTCCTCTGCAGGAAGCAGCAGAGGAAACACTGTACATACAAAACTCTCAGAGCTCTTACCAAGCCAAGGTTCAGTTTGCCTATGTATCTGTGACTCAGTCTGATTAGGTTTTGGAATCACAGGTAGTCATTCCCTGAGTTTAACCTGCCTGTGAGGCACAGATAGAACATCTTCATTTTCCGTGACGGAAACCCCACATTTCAGCAGGCTCTGATCAAGTGAAACAAACAGATTGTTGCAAACAACATAATTCCTACATGAGGTTTTGTGTGTGTCTTTGAAGGTGGGGGAGTGAACAGTAAATGAGGAAATCTGAAAAGCAAACTGCTGCTGAAATGTAAGAGATCTGTTTCTCTAATCTGACTGTTGTGAGGGATTCTGGGTACTCTGCACAGAGCAGGTTGCTTAATCCCAATCAGACTCATTCAGTGGAGATAAACCCCTCGGAACAAGCGCAATTAAGAGAGGGAGCTCTCTGACAGCAAGCTGAATGGCACCTTACACCCCGCTGCCCCCCCGTCTCCCATCCCCCAGAACACTGACAGTGTGACCCCCCCCAGCGTCAGGTGCCTTTTAATGAGCACAAGTCTTTGCTACAAAGTTAATCCCCAATTGTTTACTCTCCTTTTCTTTCTGTGGGATTTCACTCATGCTAAATAAGTTCCAGCATTGATCCTGTGTGCATGGGCCCTAAAGCAGGGACTCCTTCCAACTGCAGCATGTGCTATTGCTGAGACCAGTCATCACACGCACACATGTGCACACGCACACATGCACATGCATGCACACACACACACACACACACACAGGTAGTGTCACACCCCGGGCTGGTGTGGGGCTCAGTGTTCCTATTGCAGCTCAGCGACTGAAGGGAGGCATTTGCATGAGGACACTCAGCTGCTGCACATGAGACTCAATCAGCCCAACACTGCCTGCATTAGCTCTGCATTTGCCTTCAGTCAGAAGCTGAAGCGCTGACCTCTGACCCCCTTGGGAAGCAGCTGTCACTGACAGGTCTGGTTTATGCCATGACTGCATTTTAAAACTGACACCAACACACTCTTATACTTTTCTCCTTTACATCACAGGGACAAACAATCAGCTGCATCCCTCTTCTCACACTGCTCCACTGTGCCACAGACTCTTGAAATGAAGTCTACAGGCAGAGTCTGCATTTTGTTGGCTCAGAGTGGCGGTACAGACACATCTCCAGGATCTATGAAGTAAAGGTGCATGCCAAACACAGGGATGATGGGGACCGGGGGTGAAGCCGAACCTGGGGGTACCTTTTCTATTTGTTAAAAACATTTGGAGATATAAGCTAAAAGCTTGAAAATGTATGACATGAACAAAAATGGAGACAGCATTGACTAATGTAGCTATGTGTAAAGATGAGATGAACACAATGTCCGTATTTAGTATTTCATTTCCTTTCAGTATCGCAATGAACTACAACTCCCAAAATTACCCATCCCTGCTCATCTCCTATCAGGTTGTGCTGGTACACAGGTTCCAGTCACTGAACTCCTACACCGTCCCCAGGTAACTGCTTTCTGTATCTGTTTTTCTGTCAGTTTTTGCCCTGCCAACTATTCAACCAGGTTACTACGTCTGTGTAAGACTGTGTCCTCTTTAATAATTTGGTTTTATATTATTGAAAGGAATCTGAAGGTTTTTTCATCATAACCACATAATTAAATTCTTCAGTTTGCTTTTGAGAGGAAAAAAGGCAAAGCCAAATAAAGCAGCATCTTTTTTCCCCTCTCTCTTAATCACTGTGGCGTCAGGCTCAAACCCCGGGAGTGTCTGCTGATTCAGGCTCTGATTAAGAGCATCCCAGTTAAACGGAACCAAACCAAAGGAAAGCAGCACAGCTCTCAGCTGGGAAGAACAAACTGCAAGGCCTGACATTTTAATTAAGCCATTGTCTTTAAAAAAAACCCACAAGCAATTTATATTCTATTTCCCTCTGCTGTTTTTTGTATTCAATCCATTTGGGACACAGGCAAAACATCAATATGTAAATATAAGATAATCAGGTAGTGCTTTTCAAAGGTTTGTTAATTGATTCATTGGCCTGTTGTTTCCAATCAGGAAAAGTAACTTGCTAAGTTGGTTAAAAAACATAAGAGCAGACTATTGTACACCATCCATGCCAGCCACGTGTTTAAAAATGATCTGAATGAATGAAATACCCAGATTTCTGTGATGTGATGTTTACAACAGTCATGCAGGAGCTTTAAACGGCCCTGAGTCCAAGCTTCCTCTCCTCAGGCCTCCAGGACCTGTCCATATCGTCGCTGTTTCTATGGTAACAGGCAGCCATGTTGGCCAGGCTAAGACTAACGGGACTCATCTACGATGACATTACATCTGCTAGCAGAAAATGCCGAACACATTAGCTGAATACTCCAGCCTATCAGAGAGGAGCTAGTGAGATACAGCCAGCTGGCAATGAAGGAAAAAGCTTATTTGTGATTTTCACAAGGAAGAGGAGGATCCAGCTGCACTCCCCCCGCCCCCAGCCTAAAAAGATTGTGGGGGTCAGGATCAGGGCTGGGGAGCTGACCCTGGAATGAAATCCTGGAGTGGAACCCAGTGGAGATTTGTAGATGTCAGTGTTTCTCAGACGTGAAAACACAAACGCCACTTTCCATCAGCATCTTTATTGTCTGTGGTCAGTCCCTCACTCCACTCCCTCACCACTTTAAGGAAATATTCCACATTTTTACATTCTGTGCCATTTCATTTCTTTACTTCGTTAGTTTCTATCATATCGCATGGTTCAGCAAGAGAAAATTGTTTGCGTCCTTTGGGAAAAAATAAGCAATTTCACAGTCAACTTACAGTGGAAAATATTAAAAAGAAACCCTGAAAACAGAGAGAGAAGGCATTTTCCACACAGCCCCTGGGGGAATGAACACTCTGGCAGGAGCGGAGAGAGAGCCAATGGGCTTGCATTCTGGAACCTTCCAGAGAGACTTAGCATCTAAGAATGTGCCAATAGCATCACTCACACACGCACGCACATACACAAATATACACACACTCTACACACAGACGAGGATCCTGAGGACGCCTGAGATGTTTGTCTGGATTCATTAGGCTCTGTCTTTTAGACCATAAAAAGAGTCTTTGTCAGAAAGGACACCATGGTCTGATGGAGAACAGCACTCCAGCTGCGTTAGGACTGAGGAAAACGAAATAAATTATTTTTTCATCAGTTTCCTTTGATTTGGCAGAAAGTCCTCTCTGGAGCAGGGCAGGTCAGAGGCATCGCTATGCTGCCGACTGGAGTCTCCTTCACAGTTTACTGTTCTTCTGGAACTGGGACACCAGACTGAGGACCTGCTCAGACGCACTGATAGCCTTGGTCTGCAGGTAGGTGGCGCTGTTGGCACTGGTCTCCTGCAGGAAGTAGCGGTAGTTGACCATGATGCCGCAGGAGTTTGTGATGCCACGCGGGCTGGTGTCTGCCTGCCAGTTGAGCCGCCACATGGTGGCGCCATTCTGCAGATGGAAGTTGGCGACGGGGTTGATGGCGTAGCCACGCCTCTTTTCTCCGTACAGGTACCAGGCGCAGAGACGCATCAGCGCCGGCTCCAGGACCTGCACCAGGTGGTCCGACCGCATCCACTCACTGGTGCCGAGCAGCTTGCGCAGGGCCTCCACCGCCTCCGCCCCAGACCCCGCCCCTGTCACCTCCTCCACCACCCGCCACTCCTGCTCTGTCAGCAGCCCCACCCCTTGCACCTCCTTACGCTGCGGGCTGAGGAGACCCTGCAGCCAGGAGCAGAAGCCGGGGATCGGAGACAGGCTGGAGAACTGCGAGATATGGGGAAACTCACCCTGTGCAGAGGGGGGGGGGAGAGGGGGAGAGAGAGATAGAAAGGGAGAGAGGGAATGAGAGAGAGAGAGGGAGGAGAGAGGGTGGGAGGGGAGAGGGGGAGAGAGAAAGGGAGAGAGGGAGAAGGTAAAAGAGAGAGGGAGGAAGAAAGGGCAAAAGAGAGCAGGTGAAATAGAGAGGGGAAAAGAGAAAGGGAGGGAGAAAAAGGGAGAGAGAGTTACATTATGGATAAACCAGCTTCTGCTCCAGGCCAACATGATAGCAGCCATTCTGAAGACACCTCTGCAAGAAGGCATCACTCTGCAACAGGGTTAAACAGCAGCCCCAGCAGCACGGCGGCCGCTGAAGCTCTGGGTGAGTATCTGAGAGGCAGGGTGTGTTACTGCACGCAGCCCATTCCCCCCCACACACACACACACACACACACACACACACACACACACACACACACACACAGCGTGTCCTAATGCCTCCCACTCACGCCCTGCCTAGAGACAGGAGCACAGCCCCCTTCCAGTATGAGTTAGAAGCACAGCCCCCCAGCAGGAGAGGCTGAGGTTGTTTGTCAGAAACTGAGGGTTCTGCATCGTGCTGCTCTCACTGTAACCCCAGAGGAAATGCACGACCAGAGAAACTCAGGCCTGAAAGAGATGGATGACCCTTCTCACTCCCACTCAAAAAACTCTGTCTCTATTCACCCTCTCACTAAAATTCTCCTCTTTGTTCTTATTCCTTATTCTTCAATCTCTCTACTCCTCTTCTACCCCTCCCTCTCCCTCTCTCCCTCTCTCCCTCCGCCTCTCTCCTCCCTTCCTCTGTCTCTTGCTCTGCCAGGCTGAACAAACAGATTGCTGCCCTGTCAGTGCTGTTGACTCTTGAGACGCAACATATGAAGCGAATCGGTGTCAAGCATCTTGTCAGAGAGGCCGAGGGAGTGGACCACAAAGCCTGCAGTCTCTCTCTCTCTCTCTGCCCAACAGCACAGGGCCAGCGGGCAGGGTCGCCATCTCTCGCCGGGAGCAGAGGATGTTTCCTGCTAACGCTTCTGTCCCGGACTCCACAGAGCGTGCTCAGAAACTCCATGTTGCCCTCATGGAAAAACGTCATCTGAATCTATCAGGCTGAATGTCTCCTGCTTTTCCAGCCAATTCTCTCCTCATTTAACAGAAGGCGGGTCCAGCTCCCAGGCGCAGAGTGTCTGCTGTGCTCATGATGATTGATGGTGACAGCCGAATTACATTATTTCTCTCTCTCTGCCCCAGGGCAAGCGATGCCGAGCTGAAACAGGGGTGCTGGTTACACTGTAGTCCCCTCTCCTGCCCCCAGGGGGCACAGCAGGGCCAAGATACCTGGTCACCACAGAAAGAAAGGGCCTCCAGAGATAGACGGCATAGCAGGGCTGCTTTCAAAACAGGGAACAGCTGCTTAGAGTGGAACAAAATGGGAACGATGCTGAAAAGAATATCATCTTCCAGAAGGGCAGAGTGCAGCAGCCTTCAGCAAGTGTAGGGCCTGCTGAAACTGAATAATACAAATGACATGTCAACTTGCTAGTCACCATTATAGCAGGGCTACTCTACCCTGGTCCTGGAGGGCTGCAGTGCCTGCAGGGCTACTCTACCCTGGCCCTGGAGGGCTGCAGTGCCTGCAGGGCTACTCTACCCTGGCCCTGGAGGGCCGCAGTGCCTGCAGGGCTACCCTACCCTGGTTTTGGATGGAAATAAAAGCGCACACAGGCTGCACCCACCTGCAGCTCGCGCACCACCCTCTTGATGAGGTAATTCCCAAGCTCCACCCCCTGCAGCCCAGCCTGGGTGGAGGAGATGGAGTAGAAGACAGCAGCGTTGATCTTATTAACATCCTCCTCAGAGTCCTGTGTGGCAAACTCACGCACGATAGCCTGAGAGACAGGGAGAGAAAATAAGCACAAGCATCGGAGAGGGAGACTGAAAACTGATAAAGAAACAGAGAGCGAAATGCAGTGAGGGGGAAAATGTCATCCAGATGCCGGGCCAAATATCAGGCCCTTTCAGAATGGTGGACAGTGGTCTTCCTTCCAGCCAAAAATCTGTTAATCAATCAATCAACCAACTAATCAATTACTTTATGAGCTGATGTGGCCAATCCCCTGCTGTTTCCCCTGGATGCTGCTCCAGGTCTCACCTGGATGTTGCTGGCGATGTCGTCGGTCAGGGCGACGTGCAGCACGACGAGGGGCTCTCCTGGCATGGCAGCGTGCGTGAAGGCGTAGCAGCGGCGGTACGGCCCCACCCTGCGCTTAATGTCAGTCCAGTTCCTCACAGGGTGCACCGCCTCGTACCTGCGGACACAGCCCAGCGTCACTGAGGGCTGCCAGCTCACCGCGCTACTGTGTGTGTGTGAGACACGTGTGTGTGTGTGTGTGTGTGAGAGAGACACGTGTGTGTGTGTGTGAGAGAGACACGTGTGTGTGTGAGACACGCGTGCGTGTGTGTGTGTGCGTGTGTGCATGTGTGTGTGTGCGTGCGTGTGTGTGTGTGCGTGCGTGCATCTGTGTGTGTGCGTGAATGTGTGCCAGGTGTCTCACTGGCTGATCTTCTGCAGCAGTTCGCAGGGGGACTGCCAGGTGATTCTCTCCAGATGCAGCAGCCCCACAGAGAACCACTCAGACAGGAGGCCCTTCAGGGTCCCGTTCAGGTCCTGCAGGAGGAGAACTCAGGTCACTCCCCAAAACATCCCACTACTGCTCATAACCTCATCATTCTACAACCCTTCTGTTTATTATTACTGCTCATAACCTCATCATTTTACAGCCCTTCTGCTCATTATTACTGCTCATAACATTGTCATTTTACAGCCCTTCTGCTAATTATTACTGCTTATAACATCATTTTTACAGATGTTCAGACAATTATTACTGTTTATGACATCATTGTAGATCTGTTCTGCGAAATATTAGTTTAAAATAATTTTACAGGCGTTATATTAATTATTACTCGTCACTGATCATTACCTGCAGTGCGCAGTGTAAGCAGATATCTGTGAGCAGAAAGCAGGTAAAATGATCACTCAGCTGCAGGTTAATTATATGTCACATTCTTTGAACACACACAAACAGAGCAATTTGCCAGCACATCAGTGGGGATTCAGGTGCTCCTTTTCTTCTCTTTTCTGTTTATTTCCTGTAGTCACGGTTTGTATGAGGAAGATTTAAGTGGAGGTGGAGAGTCTGGATCTGAGGGTCAGATTTAATTTAAAAAGAGTGAGAGAAATAAAGAAACATACTGCGCACACACACACAAACCCACCCACGCACATACACACCCACGCGCGCACACACACACACACACACACACACACACACACACCCACCCACACACACCCAGCCACGCACATACACACCCACGCGCACACACACACACGCACACACCCACGCGCACACACACCCAACCACACACCCACCCACACACACCCACCCACGCACATACAACCGCGAATAGTAAGGCTTGAGGATGACTTTTATGTCTTGCTGGCAGTCATGCAGAGAGCCTAATGAAATATAAACCCCTCCATCTTCAGAGAACCGGACACAGGGAAGGAGAAAGGGGATAAAATGCACTGCAGTGGAACACTGTAGCCAGCAGTACCGTGGCAGAGTGGACACTGTAACCTGTGCAAGAGCCAACTCCTAAAGCCTGCACTTTGTCTCTGAGGATCAGGTAAGGCAGGTGGAGGAAGGGCAGATGGGGAAATCAATAGCCGAGTCATGAAAATAAATGTGCTGTAGAATCTGTAGTGACGTGTCTGACACCTTCCTTAACTACAGACCCCAGAATTTACAACCTTTAACATTTCTGCCCTTTTATTTCAAACCCATGTCATCCTTGATTACTGCGGTCACACTCAGTGTGTCATCCTTTGATTGCTGGTGCTGTGCTCACATGGCACGACACCCTCCCCAGGACCACGCAGTGCAACACGGAGCGCCCCCTTCAGGATGGACAGGAAATCACCATATGAGTGGAAATACATGATGCTGCAGCTGCTAGATTATCCATACTGTTGGGCTGGGTGATTAGCCTAATCAAAATTTAATTTTCAATTACGATTTTGGCTTCCAACGATTATGAGAACAAGATAATCGAGATAAAACGATTATTGTGCCGCATTATTTGTGTGCGTGTGTGTGTGTGTGTGTGTGTGTGTGTGTTTATATATGTATAATTTATTTTTTATTTTATCTCTCATTTTTTTACATTTATTTTTTTATTTGATTTTCAGTTGAATTATATTTAAAGTTAAAGAAAATCCACTGTTAAAAAGACAAGTTTGTTTTAACCCTTTCACGTGTACGATCACACTAGTGTGATCAGCCGTTTAGCGCGTATGCTAACACCGGTGCGATTACAACACGAGACTGGAAAAAATTCTAGCTAAACAACGATTTAACATGCTGACTGACTAACACAGACTTCATAGCTTCCGCCTTCCACTTCCACATTCATGCATCCGTCCAGCCACAGATTTCATACACCAATCAGAGTTCTGTTTCTTGTTCCAGTCCATAATGGCTCTGCTCACTCCAGGAACAGAACAGAACCCACATGCATCCCTACAAGCCCAGTTCCAACCACCCTCACTGATCCCACTGATCCAGTCTCTCTCTGACCTGCCCTCACTGCCCTGGATGTGACTCACTGCCTTCTCTCTCTCCTCTCTCTCTCTCTCTCTCTCTCTCTGACTCCATACCCTCTCTCTCTCTCTCTCTCTCTCTCTCCTGTCTCTCTCTGACTCACTGCCCTCTCTTTCTCTCTCTCTCTGTGACTCCATACCCTCTCTCTCTCTGACTCCATACCCCCTCTCTCTCTCTCTCTCTTTGACTCCATACCCTCTCTCTCTCTGACTCCATACCCTCTTTCTCTCTGACTCCCTACCCTCTCCCTCTCTCTGACTCCATACCCTCTCTCTCCCCTTTCTCTCTCTCTCTCTCTCTCTCTCTCTCTCTCTCTCTCTCTCTCTCTCTCTGACTCCTCTCTCTCTCTCTCTCTCTGACTCCATACCCTCTCTCTCTCCCCCTCTCTCTCTCTCTCTCTCTGACTCACTGCTCTCTCTCTCTCTCTCTCCCTCTCTCTCTCTCTCTGGCTCGCTCTTGCTGCCCTCTCTCTCTGACTCTCTCCTTGACACACTGCCCTGGCTCTGACTCACTGCCCTCTCTCTCTCTGAGGCACTGTGCTCTCTGACTCACTGCCCTGGCTGTGAGTCTCTGGGCTCACAGATGTGGGGTAGAGTTCAGGCTCCATGCATTCCTATGGGTATTTATAGAGATCTGGATCACTGGCTGCCCATGTGTGCCAGCTTTCTGTCTCTCTCCCATCCACACATTCATACACACACACACACACACACACACACACACACACACACACACACAGTCTTCCTCCTCCTTCATGGCTGATCTGCTAATATTAGCATCATTTCTCTGTAATGAGCTCTATGCTGTATTGCATAAAACAAAACTGGTCATTGGCTCCTACACCTTAAACACACCATCACACAGTGCAGGAGACCAGGTGTGACTTCTCTGGGACCCAGTGGCAATATGAGAAGTCTGTGTAACTCAGAGGGGACCTACTGACCTGGGATCAGTGAGGGTGTCTGTGAGAAATGGCAGCTCTGTGCTGAGGACAGTGTGTGTTATGGGGGTATTGGCAACTGAATTTCAGAGACAGCCACTCAGACTGAGAGTACCACCCCAGCAACCTTCCCTAATATCAGAAGAAAAACATTTTTGGATAAAAAAAGTCATAGTGACAGTACGCACTATCCTTCCACCAGTAAAGAGGAGGGATAATAACTGCAGGGAGGATTGGGCTGTGCTGAGCCTCCCCCAGCTCTGACAGTGGGACAGGGAGGGCCTGCTGACGGACCTCTGAGTTTAAACTGCCCCGAGAGCTTCTACACAGCACCTTCTTACTGGTTATTCCCTCCAAAATGGTCACATGCAATGAGAGAGGTGAATGACAGAAAGAGCACTATGCGCAAACTCTCTTCATGTCTCAATAAAGAAGAGGTCCAAAATCGTAAAAGAACGTAGCACGCAAAAAGGTTTCTTCAGTGGAATCAACTCTACAAATCTGCTATTTTTAGTATTTTATGAAAGCAGAGGCAAATAAAAAACACAGAGGTTTTGGCCCGAGCCTTCATGAGTGCGTACGAATACTGTCTGATATCACTCTGATTAAAGAAGAGGCCTGACACGGTCTCCCTCAAAGTTATTACTAGATTTTAACTGCAAAGTCAGTTATTGACGGCACACGGAGCTGGAGTTAACTACCTACCGAAACATCGATTGCAGGACACAGGTGACACCTGATAGCAGATGATGTTCTACGTTCTGTTCGCTTGTCTCTGAAAATCCTGAGCTGAATTTTGTTGAACTTTCCCAAAACGAGTTCATACCATTCCCAGTTAAACCAACACGCTTTCCTTACCCTAATGTGGGGACTGTCGCTGGCTTTAGAAGACAGGATGTCGATCACATCGGCGCGGAGGTCCACCAAGAATTTGACGCCTCCCTCCACCTTGCTGATGTGGCTCAGCATTGGTCTGTACCGCGGAATCAGGCTGTACCGGAGCCGGTCCTCCGCCTGCAGCACCGTCGCCATGTCCCGCTGCTGCGATTCCACCACTTTGCCTGCCAACTCTGACACGCTTCTGTGGTCCACGCCGAAATCCTGAGCCAGCCTGCTCAGAAACTCCAGCTTCTGCTCCTTCTCCAGACTTCTGTAAAAATGCATGATCTCCACACTGTTGGATTCCGGGGGAGGAGAGGACTTGTCTCTCGTCTCATAAGTGGGTAACGGAGCCACGGTCCTCCTCAGCAGGTCCTCCATGGTCTCCACAGGCCCCTGATAGGAAGTGCTGGAACGGCTGCGAGCCTCCCAACAGCCGCGACAGTTCGGAGCTTTAACTTTAAGGCCACTGCAAAGGGCGCCTGGTTGTCGCCAGCTCCTCGACCCGCAGCGCAACGTCCTGACGAAGTGCATAGGGATCATCGCACTCGAGAGGCTGCAGCTTTACAGAAATAAGCGTGTAACCCGGGTGCAGTGCAAGTCTTTCCGGTACCTTAAAGAGACAGTGCAATCGTAGCCCACTGGCCATCATTTGCTTTAAAGTTCTTCTTTACTGTAGCCTACATATGCAACACGTTTTGCTTCTGCCAACTGTATTAACTTGCGTAAATGCGTATCATTTTACAGAGAGTAACTGGGGGTGAAGCCCAAAGGGTTTGGGGTCGTTTGTTGAACTCTGAACTTCATCTCCCATCAGCCCCTGCGCAAAGCGTCCGGTTGCGCTTTGCAAGTGGAAGCAAGGTCTCGCTGGAGTGTTTCAGGACGTAACAGCTATCTTTCTCCCAACACGCCTTTCTATATTCCTGTAGCAGGCTGTAGATGTTAGTCTAAGAACCATCAAGTAGCGCTGTCTAATGCAAGGTACATAGTCTTTTTCAATACAGATGGAAAACTCTCTCACAGTATAATATATACAGGATACAGTATGTCAATAAGATCCAGTATCAGCTTCTTGAAATTAATTATTTGAAAAGATTTAAAACATAAATCTGTGTATGATTGTTCCCACAAGAATCTTATACACCTTTTTTACAAAGTCATCATTACCTCATCTCCTTCTGTATTGACTCGCACACTAGTGCAAAGAGTCCAGGCTGTAAATGTAAAAAATGTTGATACACAAGTGGCAACCTACAGCATTCTGTCATAGCTTTAATACCTTGAGATCTTGGCAAATTGCATCCTAAAGAAAGGAGATCCATCTCAGACAATGTTCTGCACCTATTTGACTTCATTTTGGTGGACTTGAATGCGGGAAAAACAATAATTGGACTTTTTACAGCCTTTTCTTTATATCAATGCTCAGCCAATGGGGTTTACATATGTCAGGAAGGTACAGTGTATAGTTTCAACACTGTTTGCCAAGCAGTTTACCTGCATAAATGACTGCATCTTAAAGCAGCTTTGTTAATTGTAAAACTGGTCTTTAATCATGATAATCCTAGATTATCTTTAGTAATGACTGAATGTCAGCTTGGTGCTACTGCGGATAATAAGCTATTTTTATAGAGTGTCTCATATTTTGTATACAAAATATACAGACAGCAATAAAATATTATAAAGGCAGATGAGCACAACAGTAGCCTACACACTTCAGAGCACTGAAAAAAGACATGAAAAATACACACAGAAGTGTGTTTAAAATTGTGGTGTGAATGGGTGTTAATTCTTTCAGTTCCTGGTTGTAAATTATTTTGGTTAGTGGATACTAATTCTCTCTGTTTTAGAGTTTTGATTTTTTCTACAGAATATTCTGCCATTCAGGATCTGATTTCTCCCTGTGAACCACAGCTCAGTGCAGGTATGAGGATATATCACACAACTACAGGGGAGAAAATGGACAGCATTTAACTTCTTTGAAGCCGACGACATTTCTCACATGTGATACCTCAAGGGGCTAGAACTTTACTAGAAAATGGGAAAGGGCTCTTACCTTGCTTTAAGATGCAGCTTTTGCAAATACCACAGCTGACCCTGATGCTGATATAGGATATAGGGTGCAGGAGGCAGACTGCACAATTCCTTTAACACTTCAGCCAAAAGAGATGAAAGTGAGCGAGATCTTCTCCCTTCTTTAGAGGACAAATCAACAGATTTTGGAAATTTGTCATGTTATTTCCAATTCAGTATTCTCCTCACAACAATTCCCTCTATCAGGTCCCTTTCTAGAGCAACTCAAATCTCTAATTCTTGTATTTGTTTTAATCAGTTAAAAGTTACTCTGAGTTGCACTGAAACAAACTTAAAACAAAATAAAAATACTATGTATAAGTAGTAATTTGCACTACAGACTAAGTTAATGTAAATGGAAACATATGTGACTACTCAATCTCGTCCCAATACTCATCTCATACAAATTCTGAAATCACTACTGCACCCTTTTGGTGGGAAAACATTGAAAATAAAAGTCATTCTTGAGTTTTCCTGCCTCTATACATAGACTATACACAGACACCATGTTACTTTTCAAGGTCATTACCCCTGAAAAGGATCAATTCCTCAAACCCAATGCTGAGCAAACTGTAGCACTCTGGTGTAAAGCCATGCTGAATGTCAGCCTGATACACTCACACACACCTTCCAAGCAGCATCCATATTTATACCACACATCTACATCCCTGTAAGAGCAATAGGCTCCATAAGAATGCACTGAGAAATTGCTCATTGAGCACAGCGGAACACATGTGCAAGAGACAGCCTGTGATTGAAGGCACCTCTTACAGCAGCTTTCAGAATATCATTACTTTTGTTAAATTGTTGTTCATAATTACTGTAAATAATGTTACTGTTCATGCAGGCCAGCTATACTGGGAATATATACATGAAATATTTAATTATTCAACATCAAAGAGCAGAAAATAGCAAAAGAAAAGCAGAAAAATAGCAAAAATGAGCAGAAAATCAGCAGAATTAGCTATTCAATACAATTCAATACAAAGTGCATCAGTTCCATTTACTGAAAAATGCCAATACCAGTTCCAAAGTATGTGATATGCCTAATTATAATTCAACTCCAGATCATGTTAAGTGCAACAAAGTCTTATTGTGACCGGGTAGCATGACAGATCTAAGTGTGCGATCTGGTGGGGCTGGACGCAGTTCGAACTCAGACCAAACGCAACATGGCGGACAGTGCTCGCATTGATGAGTCTTAGCCAATCAGAAAACGCGTCGCTAAATGACATTTTCCCCGCGTGTGCAAAGGTGCGGATGGGCTGCAGGGAGAGGCGGTGAGGACGCTGTGCGCCCGCAGACACCGCTCTGATCGCTGTGTGTTCTAGCTGGATGTCCAAGCTTAGTAAGTAAGATATAATCACACTTTTATACATATGAGTTTTTGCTACGTTTAAGTGAAACAGCATACTAAATACCCATCGTGCAAGGGCGCGGTGCAACACCTTTAGCTAGCTAATTAGTTGTGCGCTCAATAAAATGTGTAAGTTATAAAGATACGGTAATTGCTCTGTAATTTATAAACTGCCTTGCTCATTTCTAACTTACTGAAGGAGAAACGCATTGGGACTTGCTAAAAAGATCGGAGCTGCCAGGGTAACACGCCTGCCTGCAAATGTTTATGCCGCTTAGACTACACTACCTTTAAATCTAACATTAGGCCTACTTTCAGCCTGTTCCCCTTTTATCCTCCTTGATTAACAATAAAACAAATAATTCACAGAATAATCGACACCAATCGCGTAAATGATTATGCTCGCGAAACGGCGCAGATTGTCTGTAGTTTGTGTGCTGGCGAAAGCGACAACGTGAGATTGTTTAATTAACAAGGATGGCATTTATCGATTTAAATTGCGTTAAATGCTCATGACACATCCCAGCTTTTGTGAGGTCTGTGTTCTAAACGTTATTGTTCATTAAAAACTCAACCTAAGTTTATTCTCAGTCATTTAAATCGATTTAACTAAATTTAGCTCCGTTTTGTAATTTGAATTTTGTAAGACAAGAAAGCTATAATGTGAAACATTTAACAGAAAGCTTTGGGATTACTCGCCACTTAATTTGTTTAATTAACAAGGATGGCAATTTGAATAATTAAGTGGCAAGTAATCCCAAAGCTTTCTCTTAAATGTGGGTTCTACGCCAGCCATTTCACCTGCCGTCAGTGATCAGGAGTCTGCTTTAACCCTGACCCTAACCCAGTTCCTTTCTGAGCAGGTTAACCCTGACCCTGTCCCTTTCTGAGCAGGTTAACCCTGACCCTGTCCCTTTCTGAGCAGGTTAACCCTAACCCCCCATCCCTTTCTGAGCAGGTTAACCCTAACCCTGTCCCTTTCTGAGCAGGGTAACCTTAACCCCATCCCTCTCTGAGCGGGGTAACCCTGACTGTAACCCCAGTCCCTTTCTGAGCAGTTTGCCTCCCGTTACCCCTGAATGTGGTCCCTTCATACTGCACTTATATAGAGGCTCCAAGCTCCCTTCCAGTGGCTCATGCAGCTCAGAATGAGCCACGTAGCACCTCTGTTTGAAGCATCATCAGATGACGTGGCTATGAAAGTGTCCTCAAACAGGATGTTGGCAAGCCAGGCGGGGTCATCAGCGCGGTACGCCTGGAACGCACTGCACCCTCTCTGCTGTGCTGTGATCTAATCATTACCAAAGGAACTGAATGTTCACAATTTGCACATTTACAGAATACAGTAGTCCTGACTGATGCAGGTATCCTCTCTCTCTTTCTCTGTATCCTCAAGACACATCCAGATTCCAAATGTATTTAACTGATAGCAGCATACCTGTCTCTTTCAAATCCCAAATTAGCCTCTGAAACGACACAGGCTTTCGGTTTCTTGTTTTACATTTGGGATCACAGTACACAGATCAGAGTAACCAACTTGTACTACTCAGTTTTCTGTATTTATTTATTTAAATTTAGCTGGAGAACTGAATGTGACATGTAGTGGTATCAGTGATCAGTGAGCTAAATATAGATATTTCATGTGTTGCCAGATTTGCCTGGTAAATATAGTTATGCCTAATCTGCGCACACATGAAAGGAGATAAAATGAATCGATGAGCATCATCAGTGCCCCCCAATAAAAAAAAAAAAATTAGTGCTGGATTAGAAATAGAATGAACAACGGTATTAAAAAAAAAAACACTAAGAGCTAAAAGCACCAAAATTAGCTTTATTTATACAGGTTATGTGCCACTCCTTAACAAGGGCAGCTTTAAAAGCAAGTCACTGAGAAAAAAAAACTGACTGGAAACAATTTTGTATGTATTCTTATAATTTCTGTAATTATTTAATAAACCTCTGTCATAGACAACAAAGTCCTAGGTGTTTGCCACTTGCAGTTAGATATGCACAGATGCCTCCTGAAACTCAGTGCCTGCTAGGAGCTGAACCACCAGAGGGCGCTGTTCCAGAATCAGGCCTGCAGGGGTCAGCCTCTCTGTGTCCTGCAGGCTGCTGCTGCTGTGACTGTTTTAAACCCAAACCTCTTCTGGTTCCGTGAGATGGGTGGCGAAAGGAAGGGGGCTGAAGCCGGCAGAGCCAAGGGCAAAGGTCAGAGGAAGGACCGGAGCTCCAGCGGGCCTGTGGGCAGGAGGTGAGGCAAGCTGCTCTCTGGGGAATGTACAGGAGGATACTGTCTCAGTCTCGATCCCCCAGGCTTTCTGCTGGAGGCCACTTTCTTTTAAGGTCCACATGCATTTATCCATTCAGCTTGGAAATGCCTGGAATAAGCAGTAAAGCCAACAGCCATGTTACATTACACAGCACAATACAGCACCATACTACACGACACTACACATCCGCACTTAGCCGCATATCACATTACACTACACTACACATCAGCACTTAACAGCATAACCCACTACACTACACTCAGTGGCACATTATAAACACTACACAGCAGAACACAGCACTGTAAGCTACAATGTAAGCTAAGCTCACAATACTTCACTACACTGTAGTAATGTACACCTACAAAAACACAAACAATTACACTTGAGCAAACATTGACATGACATCACTTAAGCAACACAAGTACACTTCTTTACTGCTGTTCTGTATATGTGAAACTGTATTATGTGATATTACACTGTTTAAGCACAGTTCTGAATTATACCACACTGCAGAACTGTACACTGGCCTGTTCAACTCTGCTACTGATGTGCTTTTCCTGTCAAAGCAAAAGAAGAATTTAAACTAACAAACATGCGAAACAGGCAAAGAATGTGCTATGTGGATTGGCATCCAATCATTAGAGAGAAGGCTAATCTGTAACACTAAATTAATTTAGCTTGATATCTCATTCATTATATAAGAATAAATACAGAGCCATCAGGCTAGCATGTATGCAATGAATGAGGTGAAAGGGAAGGTAAGCAGCTGTTTCTGACAGGCTCTCAGGGCAGATAGAGGGGGGACAGGTTTGTGTCATCCAGCTGTCCTCACACCTGTCTCTTCCTCCTCTTCCTGTTCTTCTGTCTCCCTCCCTCTCACAGTAGAAAACCCCAGAGGAATGAAGGAGAAGCTACAGAGAAAAAGGAGCGAAGTGAGAAAGCCCCTAAGAAGGTGATCTTTACCTGTCCCTCCAGGAAACTGGGATGTATCCCTCTGTCTTAACCTCATAGGTGCCAGGCTGTTGTACTTGGAGTGAGACAAAATGTCTACATCCTCTGTCAGTTCATTGTACCAGGATCTAATCACTGTATGAGTGTCTAATTACTGTACCAGGAGCTAATCACTGTACCAGTGTCTAATTACTGTGCCAGCATGTAATTACTTTACTACCATGTAAAGCATGCACGCTCACAAGACCTCAGTGTCCTTGTTAAACTGTTATATAGGCATTCCTAAATGTTGTTAAAATTGTACTAATCTCGTGTTTGATGTCATGCAGAATATTACAGCCCAGTTTCCCTGTGGTTTAAAAACATGATTATAATGGCTGTAGAATAAATAGCGAGTGTACCCTAGTCATGTGTTGTGTGTGCGTGTCCAAAAAACCAAACAAACCCAGAACTAGCATGAGGCAGACCTCCCACTCCAAGGCAGCAATGTGAACCTACCACCTTTGAGGGGCCAGCCAAGTCTCCTCCATCACTGGAGCCACAGTAGTGGGTTGTTCAGTTTAGTCATAATAAAATGATGGCACAAAGGCAACAGTCCAATGTCTGGCTTCGCTTAACTAATGGCAAACAGGTGACTCCAAAAATAGGCAGTTTTACAAGTCCCAGTGACACTGAACAGCAGAACATAGCAAAAAGACCACGCCCTCTGGCCACGGCAGGTCCCTAACAAACCCAACAGCATCTGTCTGAGTTTGCAAACGACCAATGTTCTTGGTCTCTACATATGTGTCTAGAGAACTCTGGACCTATACCTGTATACAGAACTCAGAAAGTCAGACTTGTGTCTCTCTCTTTTACAGGCTCCCCAAAGTGAGTTGAGTGACAATGAAACAGGTGACTTTGTCAGGTGGGTGTTTGTCCTGATTGTGAGACAGACAGACAGACAGCCCTGTCTTGTCAGTCTCGCTCTTTCTGTCTGTGGAGTGGCAGAGAGGCAGGCCAGTGCGGAGCTGATGCTGGAGGAGCACTCTGAGGCTGTTACTTTGCAAATTAAATCATACTTTGACGGAAATTATTCCTCTTGATTGAGTGGTCCAAGGTCATCCACAGTTGACAAGACCGTTGCATTCTCATTTTTTCTGGATCTTCTTATGTTTTTATTAAATACAGTCTGTCTTGAGAAATTTCTGTGGCTTTTCCAAAAAGTAGCAAATAAAAGGACTGGATTTGAGCAAAGAGCAGGGAGTAGATTTTAAAGTGCCCCCCCCTCTGGCTGAAAGCTGGCAGCACTGGGGGCTCCTGTCTGCAGCTGTCTGCAGCTGTCTGAGCGTCTCACCTGCAGGTGCTCTGCATGACTGACAGCCTGATGTTAGAGCGTGTCATTCATCCAGTCACATCACAGAGTAATTGAGATTGCTTTAAAACATGAATTAAATGGTAAAATAGTCATAGATTATATTAATTTGCTTTATGTATGTTTTAGATATTTTATACATACAATACCAGTGAAAAATTTGGACACGCTTTAATTTTACCATGATCCACATTTTAGAATAATACTAAAAACATAAAAACTGCAAAACAGGGTTAGTGTTGGAGGCAGTGTGTGAGACAGGATTGAGAGCGTTAGTGTTGGAGGCAGTGTGTGAGACAGGATTGAGAGCGTTAGTGTTGGAGGCAGTGTGTGAGACAGGATTGAGAGTGCCATCTTCTGTCATTCACTTGTTGGATGTCAGTCTGCTTTTTCTGTTGCCTTTTTCCATTACTTGTTCAGCCTTTGTCTGTGATGTGCTGCATTAGTGAGCTAATTATTGGGCAGGATGGGTTATTGTCATAATTGCAGTTTGGCTCCATTCCCTTGTCCAAGTGCACGCTCCAGATAGCCAGAAAGCACAGTTACGTAATTATTATTGTGTCTAATTACTGTAATTATATGCTCATCATTATTTTGTCTAATTATTGTAATTATGTAATTATTGGTCACTGAATTGGAAGTTATTACTTGGAAAGTGTATGCTTCTCTATCCATTAAGATAGTGCAAGCTGTAAAGATTAGATATCAGTTGTGATAAGAATCCCAGGATTGGAGTTCAAATGTTTGTTTTTTAATCTGTTAACATGTAATGGTTGTGTTTACACAGCTGTTTCTCACTGAAGCCAGTGGGCTCTCTGAGCACATCACAGCACTTAGTGCATTCTGCGGGGCCTGTATGCTTTTGCCCCCAGAACTGCTCATTTCTATACGTAACTGATTCATTCTGTATCATTCTGTCTCCAGTTATGTATTTTTCACGGAAGCTTCCAGAAAACCATTATCTTTAATCAGTGTGCATGCATAACTAAACACCTGCATTTTCGACATATTCATATTTCAGCTGGGTATATTTTGTTACATTTGGAAAGAAATACATGAATTGGTTGATTGTGTATGCTTTATATTATTTTGTCCAAACTGCACAAACCCAGCTCTTTTATCAAATGCACCAAAACTCAGTTTACCTTCTTTGAGTTCATTTCAGTTGTGTTCTGTAGAAGCAATCATACAGCTTCCCCAGAGGAACAGGCAGCACTTCTGAACTGAAGCTGTGATGGGAACATGAATGGCTGAGCTGGTGTGCGTTTCGCTCTGTCGTTTGGCAGGGTTCTGGGGCAGGTGACAGTGAAGGCGGAGCCAGAGGATGACGACTTTGTGATGGATAAAAGGAAGAAAGGGAGAAAGAGAAAGAGAGAGGAAGAGTCTGCAGAGGGACCCTCCTGTTCCACATCAAAGTGAGTGACAGGTGTTTGTTTAGAGAGGTTCCTGCCATCCACCTCACCCTCTCTGACACCCTTTCAATCTCTCCCCCTTTCTGTCATTCAACGTCATGTCAAAGCTGAAGCATAAGTGTAGATATCTCTATACTTATGTATCTCTTCTATAACGGAGATCAGTATGTCATAAAAGTGATGGCAATGATGGACATAACAATAACAATGAAAAATTAAAAATAAATTGATAATAATCATAATAATAAGAAGAATCATTATTATTGTATTACTATTTATAACAAGACCAACAAGAATAACAGTAACAATGACTCATTCATTTACCACAGAATTTGGAAGATTTAAGAATGTATTGAATGATATTGTCTCTGCGTTTGACTGGTGTTCACGCACTGTGATGCCTGCATTGCTGTTTCCTCCTCTTCTCCTGAGAGCACATTCATTTTCTCGCAGTTTGGCACCGTCTTGGAATTTTGTTGTTAAATGTCGGGAGGTCTATATCTCTAATAATTTGGGCAGGAGAGTAGGAAGTGTTCTTTTGTTTTGACTTCTCCTGCTTCACGTTGGTTGCACAGTCTGGTTTCCCTGGACAGCCATCTTTTTTATGGCACCCTGTTTCCTTTGACTGTGGTCACTGAGTCTGTACATTGTTAAAATGTGCTTTTGCATCTAATCTTTTACCCTGACAACTGTGCCAGAGTAAAGTCTCTTTTCAGGGTTGTGTTGCACTCTGATTTTTTATTAGTTTAATTTCATATTGGCAATACTGAACATGTGTTCTAGATGGAATTTTTCAGATGGGATTTTATCCCATGTTTTGTAATCAGGATTTGACAGTGGGCCCCATACTTCATTCTGTCTCTGTCTCTCTCCCTGTCTCTCCCTCTGTCTGTCTGTCTGTCTCTCTCTCTCTCTCTCTCTCCCTCCCCCTCCCCCACTCTCTCTCTCTTTCTCTTTTTCTTTCTCTCTCTCTTGCACTCTTGCCTTTCTTTTCTATAGTTATAATTAAAATGACTAAAATAGTTTCAGTTAAACTTCCAGTTAGAGTGCCATATTTTTCATTTCAAGGGAGTTCTTTTCAGTCAGGGGTATTTTTGTTTGACAGATAAGTTTTTTGTTTCTCATTTGCTTTTCCCCCCACTACAGAAATTTCAACTGTTATATTAATTTAATTCAGTTATTAATTATGGTCAGAGTAAATTGTTAATTAATCATAGTACAGCTTTAATATTTAAGTAAGTAATTAAGTTCAATCCTTAAGTTAATTCCTGTATTTGATTACAGACAGGTAGTAACAGAAACATACACAGGTTCCCTGGGATAAGATGAAGCAGCACTGAACTGGTGTGAGACAGAAGTGAGTAGGTTGGCCCGTCTGCAGCTCAGGTTAGCATGTCAGGCTAATGCAGGTGGAGCACACTGGTGGGCAGCCATGAGTGGCATTGTGAATGACCCGGCCTCTCAGAGCCTGGTGCCCACTGCCCGCTGCCCAGCTTTAAAACACGAATGTCCTTCAGTATGTCCGCTTGCATAGCTCTTTTTGTCTTTTCTGTACCAGGACACCAAGCAGGGGGGGTTAGGCATACCCCCGCTGAATTGATTTTAGTCTGTGAAAGTTCAGAGCTAAATGATTAGCTTATGGTTAGCGGTTAGCGGAGTCCTGAGTCCTGAGTTGTGGAATCTGTGTGACAGACAGCTACTCTCACCCCTCAGGCTGAAGAAGCAGAAGAAGGTGAAAGAGGAGGATGATGAGGTGGAGAGAAACGCAGATCAGAAGGCAGAGAAGAGGAGGAGCAAGGAGAAAAAGGTACAGGAGCGAGTGAGCTCACAGGAAGCTCTCGATGCCACACGTACATGCACAATCACCCATTTGGCCACACATAAACACACGCACCAAACCCACGGCCTAGGGTTAGGGTTAGGGTTAAACTCAGTGGTTTAGGGTTAGGGTTAAACTCAGTGGTTTAGGGTTAGGGTTAATGTTAAACTCAGTGGTTTAGGGTTAGGGTTAGGGTTAAACTCAGCGGTTTAGGGTTAGGGTTAGGGTTAAACTCAGTGGTTTAGGGTTAGGGTTAATGTTAAACTCAGTGGTTTAGGGTTAGGGTTAAACTCAGTGGTTTAGGGTTAGGGTTAAACTCAGTGGTTTAGGGTTAGGGTTAGGGTTAAACTCGGTGGTCTATGGCAGTGTTTCCCAACCCTATTCCTGGCGGCACCCTGTCCTGCATATCTTCCATCTATCCTTGCTGCTTGATTAAATCAGGTGTGCTCAGCTAATAAAATGTGCCACTGATGAGTTCAGTCAGGTAGGAAGAGCAAGGATAGATAGAAGATATGCAGGACGGTGCCACCAGGAGTAGGGTTGGGAAACACTGCTCTAGGGCACATATGTCAATATCAAGGCCCGCGGGCCAGACACGGCCCTCCGCGAATTTTAATCAGGCCTGCCAATAAATTCTGACAATCAGTTTTATGTGGCCCATGCTCTGGTGTTTAAATTTACATCCATGACAATACAACATTGAAATGCAGGAGGCGCTGCCACGCTCCACTCTCACACTTTTCAAAAAATTGTTCAGCATTTGATAAATACTGTTTTGCTTTATTAATCAATGCTGGTAACAACAGTGGCCCCAGAAAATGTTCAGTGGGGTCGCCAGGTGGGGCCAGTGAAAATCTTGAGGTGGCACTAGCATGGGGAATGTAATAACAGCAATTCATTTTCACGAAAACAGACGTGGATATTTCGCTTTTGATGGCCAAATGCAATAGAACAAACTGGATTTTTTGATTTAAACAAACTGAATTTATGGAGTTAAATCTTTGGATACTGAACGCAATATTTTTCTCCTCATTACGAAACGATTCTATATCGTACAGGACGCTTGGCAACACTAAGTGACACAAGAAGGCTGTGGCATCTGGCATGAGGGATTTTTTTAATGTTAGCTAGCTACATACAATGCAATTGTGGGTAAAAGCTATGTAGATAATTTGATTTTCTAAGCCTAAACACAATTAATGGTGATGACAAGATATATCTGGATTGAAACAACAAAAAACACAATTACATTTTAAATGGCAATGTATTACTAAATGATGTGATGTAACCAACTGGCTAATAGGCTATCCGCAATCAATGTAGCCAGCTAATTTATTTATAGTGACCTAGGGAGACCGGACTTAAACACATCCCTCTTACAAGAGGAAAAAACAACAAACATCTGAAATCTTCAGTAAAAACAATAAAATATGCACGTTTCCTGGTCGAACTTGGACAAGTCCTGTCATTACAGATATAGTGTAGTGGTCAGTGTCTGATAATTCTGCGGAGTGGAGGATGAAGTTGCGGAAATGTGAAAATACAAAGCTAAAAATAGCCTAAATAAATGTAAAAATTTGGCTGGTGGGGGTGGGGTAACAAAGACATTATTTGTTATTTTGTTACAGACAAAAGTAGGCTACTGTGATGTAAATGTGGTTTGTTTAATTGTGCAGTTATCATTTTATAAAAAACATTGTTCAGCACTTGATAAGTACTGTTTTGCTTTATTAATAAGTTTTGCTGGTAGGGATTACCCACAAACATGGAAAAACCATAATATTTGAACTGTGCATGCATGCAGTATTTTTTTTTATTTAATAGTTACTAGTCTACTTATATTTCTTCAATAAAAAAATAATCAATGTAATAAATGTCTGGCCCCTGATTTTATTCACAATCCTCAGCATGGCCCTCAGTAAGTTTGAATTTGACACCCCTGGTCTAGGGTGAGGGTTAAACTCTGTGGTTTAGGCAGTGGCCATGGGCACAGGTTCCACCCCAGCTAGGCCATCAGCCACCAGGTGCTCACCAATCAGCTTCAGCCGCCAGGTGCTCACCAATCGGCTTCAGCCACTAGGTGCTCACCGATCAGCTTCAGCCACCAGGTGCTCACCGATCAGCTTCAGCCGCCAGGTGCTCACCAATCGGCTTCAGCCACTAGGTGCTCACCGCTCGGCTTTGCTCCCCTGGGGTCGGGGGGGGATTGGGGCTCCTCGTTTCGCCTCCCTCAGGCACACTGTGATTCATTTACATTACGTTTACATTTATTCATTTAGCAGACACTCTTATCCAAAGCGACGTACAACAGTGCATATAGTGGGCAAACAACAGGCACAAGGGTAAGATGTATACAGGTCACATGCAGGAAGATGTATACAGGTCATGCCCCTGGAAATTGCTCGGATCAGCTGAGTGGTACCTATCATCCAGTGAGCACTGTAGAGAGCTGTGCAACTTTCTGTGACAAATAGCTATTGGTTGTCTGCAAGTGTATCAGAGGATTGCATTCATCTTGCCTCAACGCACACAGACACGCACACATCTCACACACACACACTCAGATATCGCACAATCACAGTCACATACAAAATCTCACATATACACACACTCCCACATCTTAGCCTAAGCCCAACTCTAACTCCAGGCAGCAGCAAATGATCAGTAACTCAACAAAACCTAACATTGCTGCAAAGGATCAAGACCTGACATGACCCTACACTGTGGTCTTGATCCAGGGTTATTGCATTCAGACAGGTAAAAATGGATCAGAAGACCAAGAGGATTCTGTTTCCTCTGAGACCTGCATGGGTCAGACTGATCTTCAGTTACGTGGAGGGGTTTGGGAATTACAGTTTAATAGGGTACAGTGTGATACCCACTCAAAAATTGCAACATCTGGAAGAATTATTTTCTGACTATCCAGATATTTGTTGAAAGTCAGGGATAGAAAGGGGCTAAATTACACTCTCTGTGCTCATATTCAGAGCAACAGCTGTTCTTTAAATTCTTACATCATGATTTCTTAGCAGAAACTCCTGTCCAGAGACAGGACTGGAGCATGGAGCAGTGTGACACGGTCTGCAGCATGGGGGAATGGTGCGGCTTCTGCTCTCAGACGCTGCCTCTCTGTTTCAGCCTGAGTCCTCAAAGGGGAGGAAGACAAAGGAGGAGGCTGAGGCTGCAAGGATGATGAAGATCAAGTTGAAAGAAGAGGAAGAGAAACAGCGATGGAGATGGTGTGTGTGTGTGTGTGTGTGTGTGTGTGTGTGAGAGACCCTTCTCTCTCACGCTCTTCTGCCCTTCTCTCTCACGGTCCTTCCCCCTCTCTCTCTCTCTCGCTCTCTCTCCCTCTCTCTCTCTCTCCCTCCCTCTTGCTCCCACCCTTTCTCCCTCTCTCTCTCTCCCTCTCTCTCTCTCCCCCTCTCTCTCTCAGGTGGGAGGAGGAGAAGTATGAGGATGGGATTAAGTGGAAGACCCTGGAACACAAAGGGCCATATTTCCCTCCAGACTACCTGCCCCTCCCTGACAACGTCAACTTCTACTATAACGGTGAGCACAGGTAACGCAGCTCCACAGGTGAGCACACTGTCCTCTGCAGGAAGGCTTGCAGGTAACGCAGCTCCGCAGGTGAGCACACTCGTCTCTGCAGGAAGGCCTGCAGGTAACGCAGCTATGCAGGTGAGCACACTCGTCTCTGCAGGAAGGCCTGCAGGTAGCCAGCGGAAGCGCTAGTGCCTTCATCAAATCTGCTGTACTGGGACAACATGTGTGGTGCAGTCTGATTAAATGATAATCATGACATTATTGATACACCATTCACTGATTCACAAACTGATTGAATAGAGTTGCTTTGTAACTACATTAGTTAATGTAGAACACACTGATTTGTGCAAGAAAACAGTAGTGAGATATGTGGAAAGGAAGAGAGAAAGATTGTATTGGGCTGATCCATCAGCATTTGGCTGAGAGAGGAAGACAGCTCTGCAGACAGTTAGTGCTGTTGAGAGCAGCATCAGTGTGGGTGGTGCTGTATGCCACTGGATGAAACGCTCACTGGGTCCCAGGGTGGTGCAGCCCCATAATTTCAGGGCTCTTGCGTCAGCCTGGAGAGCTTAGAGTCTGTAGCAGTACATGCGTGTGCTGGGTCACCTTCACGCGCAGAACAGAACAGATCTGCAGGAATTATGATAGGAACATTAGGCCTGAGGCGAGATGAGTGTGTGCATGGCACATAACTGAAACAATGGCTTCATGTACATTATGTATTGGAGGTGAGATCTTTGTCCTTTCAAGGCTGTGTGTGTGTGTGTGTGTGTGTGTGTGTGTGTGTGTGTGTGTGTGTGTGTGTGTGTGTGTGTGTGTGTGTGTGTGTGTGTGTGTGTGCGTTCGTTCGTTCATATTCACATTCAAGTTCAAGTTCACCTTTTTGTCATGTGTATTAAAAATACAATGAAATACTTGTGCTCTGACTCTCTCTGCCTTAACATGAAGGGCACACCGTCACAAAACCAGCGAAACCAACAAAGAAGGACACTACAAACCTACATAGACTATGTGCACCTTGCACACGGAGATATACATTATATACACAGAATACACAATAATGTTATTTTATATACACAGAATACAGTGTACATTATATACACAGAATACAATACACAGTAACATTACATTATATACACAATATAGTGCACAATAACATTGCATATTACAAAGCGACAATGTGTAGTGCATATGGTTGTGTCAGCTGTTCAGCAACCTGATTGCCTGTGGGAAGAAACTGTTACTGAGACGGGTGGTGCGTGATTTGATGCTCCGGTAACGTTTTTTAGATGGAAGGAGCGAGAACAGAACGTGAGCGGGGTGGCTGGTGTCCTTAATGATGTTTTTGGCTTTCCTTTTGCATCGAGTGGTGTAGATGTTATGAAGTTGTGGTAGTTCTGTGCCAATGATTTTTGCTGCTGTCTTTACAGTCCTTTGTAGCAGTCTGCAGTCCTGAGAAGTCAGGTTGCTGGACCACACTGTGATACAGCCTGTCAGTACACTCTCTGTGGTACAGCGATAAAAGTTCACAAGAGCTTTGGTACTTATGCCAAAACTCTTGAGACGCCTCAGAAAGTACAGTCTCTGCTGTGCTTTCTTGAGGATGAAATTGGTGTTAAGAGATCATGTGAGGGTGTCTGAGGTGTGTATGCCAAGAAATCTAAAACTATCAACAGATGACCCATTGATGGAAGTAGGAATGTGATTTCCTCTGATCTTTCTTAAGTCAACAATGATTTCTTTTGTCTTATTGACATTTAGAGAGAGGTTGTTATCATGGCACCATATGGTTAGCTCTTCCACTTCCCTCCTATAGGCCCTCTCATCATTGTCGCTTATTAGGGCAATCACTGTGGTGTCATCTGCAAATTTTATGATGCTGTTGTCATATTTGGCAGCCCTGAGGCACGCCGGTCCTTAGAACTAACGCAGATGAGTGTGTTTTGCCTATTCTCACAGTCTGGGGCCTGCCTGTCAGAAAATCAAATAGCCAGTTACAGATAGAGTTGCCCAGACCAAGACGTCTGAGTTTCAACACCAGCTTGGATGGTACAATTGTGTTAAAAGCAGAGCTATAATCGATAAACAACATTCTGACAGGTATTTTTCTTCTCAAGGTGTACTAAAGCAGTATGCAGGGCAAGTGAGATAGTGTCAGAGTGTAGCATGTCTTGAGTACACGGGAAGGGATGCCGTCTGGGCCGGCAGCTTTACGAGCATTAACCCTTTTAAAAGCTTTACTCACATCAGCCTCCGTCACCTGTAGATCGACTACATCGGGTGGGCACTGTCCTGCTGTCACTGGATCCAAGTTGTGAGCTTCAAAGTGGGCAAAAAAGTTGTTAAGCTCATCCGGGAGAGAGGCAGTGGTGTTGGTAGCCACACTGGGCTTAGATTTGCAGTCCGTAATTGCCTGCAGCCCCCTCCACATGCGCCGTGTGTCCCAGCCACTTTAGTTATTCTCCAGTTCGTCCCTATATTGTCTTTTATCAGCTTTGATGGCTCTCCGTAGGTCATACTTGGAGTTTTTGTAGTGTTCCTTGTCCCCCGATTTAAAAGCAGTGGTGTGCTCCCTCAGCCTCAGACGAATGTCGCTGTTGATCCAGGGCTTCTGGTTGGGGAGCGAATAGTTTGTACTGGGATGCAGTTATCCACACAGAACCTAACATAGCCAGTGAACGATTCAGCATACTCATCCAAGCTCGAGGCTGAATCCTTAAAGATTGACCAGTCTGTTGATTCAAAATATCCCTGCAGTTTGGACTCGTGTTCTGTGGTCCAGCATTGTACTGTCCTCACAGTGGGCTACTTGACTTTCTGCTTGTAATTTGGTAGCAGGAGCACTGACAGGTGGTCAGATTTCCCAAAGTGAGGTCGTGGGATAGCCCTATAAGCTGCCTTGATCATGGAGTAACAGTGGTCGGGAGTCTTATTGCCTCTGGTTGGGCAGTTGACATGTTGGTAAAATTTTGGTAGCACGGATTTCAGGTTACAGTGGTTGAAGTCCCCCGCCACAATTAAAATGGCCTCAGGGTGCAAATTCTCCTGCCTGCTAATGGCTCCATACAGTTCGTCCAGCGCCGCCGCTGCACATAGACAGCAGTTAGCAACACGCAGGGGAATTCCCTTGGGAGATAGAATGGTCTGCACCTCATTGTTAGTTTTTCCAGCACTGGCGAGCAGGACTGGGAGACTGTTTCTATGTCAGTGCACCATGAGTTGTTAATAAAGAAGGATACACCACCTCCCTTTGCCTTGCCAGTAGTCGTCTTGGAACGGTCCGTGCGGTGCAGAAAAACCCTCCAGTTGTATAGCCCTATCAGGTGTGTTAGGGCCCAGCCAAGTCTCTGTAAAACAGAGCACACAACAATCCCTCATGTCCCTTTGAGAGCTGATTCAGCGTTGGAGTTCGTCCAGCTTGCTGTCGAGGGACTGGACATTGGCCAGCAGTATGCTGGGAAGTGGGAGGCGAGTGGGACGCCGCCGTAGCCTCACCAGGGCGCCACCTCGTTTACCTCGCCGCCGGCAGCGCTGTCTGCGGCCATTACTCCTTGGTGGTACCTGTTTGTTGTTGGCGATCTCTTTCCATAAGTCCTGCGGCTTCCAGCTGTTGGGAACGTCTAGTCTTATGTCGAGTAAAGTCTGGCAGTCATAGACAAATGTGCAAGACGCATTTTGTGCAAAAAAAGTCACATATAACACGAAAACAAACAAGGCGAGAGCAGCTCGTAGCAAGTCACCATAGTACGGCGCCATCTTAGATGTGTGTACATTTTTTGTGTGTGTGTGTGTGTGTGTTTGTGTGTGTGTGTGCTCATGTGAGTGTGTGTGTGTGTGTGTGTGTGTGTGTGTGTGTGTGTGTGTGTTTACTCAGGTGTGTGTGTGTGTGTGTGTGTATGTGTGTATAGTCACGTGAGGGGGTGTGTGTGTGTGTTTGTGTGTGTACATACTCCGGTGTGTGTGTGTGCGCTCATGTGAGGGGGTGTGTGTGTGTGTGTGTACATACTCAGGTGTGTGTGTGTGTGTGTGTGTGTGTGTGTGTGTGTGTGTGTGTGTGTGTGTGTGTGTGTGTGTGTGTGCGCGCTCACGTGAGGGGGTGTGTGTATGTGTGTTTGTGTGTGTATATACTCAGGTGTGTGTGTGTGTGTGTGTTTCTCAGGGAAAGCAGTGAAGCTCAGCCCGGCTGCAGAGGAAGTTGCTCTGTTCTTCGCTCAGATGCTGGATCATGAATACACCACCAAGGAGGTGTTCCGCAACAACTTCTTCAAGGATTGGAGGAAGGTGAGAGGGAGTAAGTGAGGGAGGGAGGAAGGTGAGAGTGAGGGAGGGATGGAGGAAGAGGAGAGGGAGTGAGTGAGGGAGGGAGGTGAGAGGGAGTGAGTGAGTGAGGGAGGTGAGAGGGAGTGAGTGAGTGAGGGAGGTAAAAGGGAGGAAGGTGAGAAGGAGTGAGGGAGGGACGGAGGTGAGAGGAAGGTGAGAGGGAGTGAGTGAGGGAGGGAGGTGAGAGGGAGTGAGTGAGTGAGGGAGGTGAAAGGGAGGAAGGTGAGAAGGAGTGAGGGAGGGAGGTGAGAGTTAGTGAGGGAGTGAGGAAGGTGAGAGGGAGGGAGTGAGTGAGTGAGGGAGGTGAGAGGGAGGCAGTGAGTGAGTGAGGTGAGAGGGAGGGAGGGAGGGAGTGAGTGAGTGAGGGAGGGAGGGAGGGGGAGGCTAGGTGTGCAGGACAGCAGGTCCAGGTTGGTTGTCCAATGATGTCGATCTCATGTAGAGCAAACTCCTTTACCCAGAGATACCAGGCTGAAGTGATCCCCAGGGCCATATGATTGGTTGGAACATTTCTTTCTGTTCTGGTAATGCGGGGAACTCTTTTCTTCTTTTTTTTGGGGGTGATGAATAACACTGAGTGTTGTGGGGGGGAGGGTCTTTACTGGGTACCAGGAAGCCCAAAGGCAAGTATCATGCAGAATTAATTTTCTGCTGCTCAGCCCTCAGTGCTCTTGGAAATACGATTTGTGTAAAGGCATTGATATGCTAATCCAGACAACTCGCTCCTCGCATGTGAACAAATCCAATTAAACTATTTTACAATAGCAGGAAACCCTCTTTGTCCTCTACCAGCCTGCCCCTCTCTTCCTCTCTCTCACTGACAGAGAAGTGGAATGGAGGGAGGTGAGTCCCCCTAGTGGCCACGCTGAGTATGTACAGTATGAGGGCAGTGAGTCCCCCTAGTGTCAACGCTGAGTATGTACAGTGTGAGAGCGGTGAGTCCCCCTAGTGGCCACGCTGAGTATGTACAGTATGAGGGCGGTGAGTCCCCCTAGTGGCAACGCTGAGTATGTACAGTGTGAGAGCGGTGAGTCCCCCTAGTGGCCACGCTGAGTATGTACAGTGTGAGGGCGGTGAGTCCCCCTAGTGGCCACGCTGAGTATGTACAGTGTGAGAGCGGTGAGTCCCCCTAGTGGCCATGCTGAGTATGTACAGTGTGATTCTCTGTGGGGAAATGGTTGTTGGTTGTTGCTGTGTCTCTGTGTCAGTGTTTGGGGGGATTTGAATGTTGGTGTGTTGTGTCTTTGGGGAGGGGTTAATGAACTGTTTTTCATTGGCTGTTACTGTGAACAGGAGATGACTGTGGAAGAGAGGATGCTGATCACAGATCTGGATCAATGTGACTTTGGGGAGCTCTTCCGGATGCACAAGGAGAAGGTGGAGGCCCGACGAAACATGAGCAAAGAGGAGAAACAGGTAGGCGGGGTTGGGAGATGCACATGTGGGCGGGGCTCTGAGAAGCAGCTGGGCCAATCAGCTTCCTTTCCTCGATTCCTACATCCCTGCATCCTCTGTGACCCAGGGTCACCTCCTTAAGGACGATTCCAGTTCTGGCGGAGACATATGAAGGAAGCAGGACATGGCCTTGTTTGTCTCCTCCGGTGGGGGACGGACGCTGCAACGTGTTCTCACATGGATCTGTGATGTAATGTGCCACAGACATGTCACATTATGTGCATTGTTATGTTGTGATAATACAGTCAGAAACATAAGTAAAACATATAATCAGCCAGAGTACAATAACAAATCGCAGTACAAAGAAATTATATTTTGAGACCAATTGCTCACATCTGATTAGTCTGTAAAGGGGTGATGTAGTATATTAAATCTACCTTAAAAACCATAAATTGACTTTTTATACAAAATGCCGGCAATAGTCAGATTAACCATACATTCCATGTTAAAAACAAACATCTTTCTGAAGAGGGAAGAGATTCCTGCAGAACATCATAAGAATAGCACCAGGTAGCCTCTTTCCTCCTCACATCACTGAGGAATTAAGCACGAGGTGTGAGGACACCCCTGTAAAGTCCTGGGACACACCCACTGTGAGAGGCATGTGTGGGCGGGGCTCTGAGAGACGGGTGGGCAGGGCTAAGAAATGCATTGTGGGTAAACAGGAGCAGGGTCCCTCTGGAGTTCCTCACTGTTAGACTCAGGTCTGTAGAGATGGTGGAACAGCTTCTCCTCACTCACACTAACTTAGGCCGGAGACACAGAAAGAGGGGTACACTGTAAGAGAACCTCTGACAGGACCAGCTGTTCCTGGATCATTGCTGCCTAACCACTGTATTGTGACTGTATTTTTATATGCTGGCAAGCCAACAGGTAGCTGTAATTTGATGTATGCCTTCTGTAAGGTTTGTGAATACAGCGTTAGCCATACAGGAAGGAACGTGAAAAATGAAATGTGGCATGAAAGACATGCCTGATGATGTGATATTGGGAGACTACTCTGGGACATAATACCACACATACGGTGGAGACATAACAGTTCTGGCGTGGAAGGTGAGCCTTTTTAGAAAAGAATAAAAATGTTAAAACTCTGCTGATGCCAGCCTGGCAGAATTTTGTGAAGAAGTAAACTGCACAATGAAAATGAAATGTCAGTTGCTTGTCCTGACAGAAAACAGTTAATTCCCTTTCTACCTCTGGCCTGCTTATATCAGCCTGTGTAAAACTGTGCCAGCATCTATCCACTGTGACATTGATAGGTTTTGCTGGGTGCTAGGCTAAATGGCACCTGCTATTTAAACATATAAATTTACTAGTAACTCTTTACAGAGACCAGAGCATCTTAATAAAGGAGAAAATGGTGTTCGGAGTGTGTTTGGTGCCATCACTGCAGAGTCTGTGACGCAGTGTCCATGACTCAACCACACTGGACCTCTCAGATCCGGCGAAACCACCGCTTCTGCCGTCAATGTTCTACCAGCACAGATTATATATAACGGCCAGTCATGTTGTTCTTTAGATGCTTGGTTTTGCTGCAAACATGAAAGCCTTTTTTCTGGAAATGGAATAGTGTTGAATGTAGAAAATTCTCCTTCTTCCTGTTTTCACTGTGTCTAAATTATCCCACCTAAGAGCACCTGTGCTGCTGGAAAAGCTGTAACCATGGAGACCTGGAGGTGGCAGTGGGATCATTGCATTCGAACTAAAAATAGTCTGATCTGAGGAATAGCAGGAGCTGCATCCTGACTGAAGTCTCAACACTTTCTCCATTCACCTGGGTTTTGCCTGGTCTGAGATCAGTGCATGAAGGGTAAAGTGAGCACACTAGGCCTTACTGTAAGACAGTGTTACAGAGGCTGTGACTGCGCTCTCACTTTGAGTGAGTATTACTGTAAGAGAGGCACTCTGCTGTTGCTCAGACGTGGAGAGCGGGAGGTTTATACTTCCAGGAGAGGAGGGCCTGCAACACTGTCACTCCTGTCACTGTCTCCCGGCTGTGAATTATTTTTCATTTGTCTTTTTCAGCTAATGAAGGAGGCGAATCAGAAGATTGTGGAAGAGTATGGCTACTGCACACTGGACCATCACCGTGAGCGCATCGGAAACTTCAAGATTGAGCCTCCAGGACTGTTTCGTGGCAGAGGGGACCACCCCAAACAAGGCATGCTGAAGAGGAGGATCCAGCCTGAGGATGTCATCATTAACTGCAGCAAGTGAGGAGCATGCTGGCAGTCCAGCCTGCCGGTGCTGCAATTGGAGGGGTGGATTTGGAATTTATTTAGGAAAGTGTGTGAAGTAAGAAGCAGAGACAGACAGTGACAGTGTCTCTCCCCCAAACAGAGATTCTCGCATTCCAGAGCCCCCTGCTGGCCACAAGTGGAAGGAGGTTCGCCATGACAACACAGTGACGTGGCTGGCTAGCTGGACAGAGAATATACAGGGTTCCTTCAAATATGTCATGCTCAACGCCAACTCCAAACTGAAGGTAGGGAAAAATGACAGTGGAGTTAACTGGGGTACCAAAGACCAAACCAATCACTGGGCTGGGCTTAGCTGGGGTACAGAAGACCATAGCGCCCCGCCACTGCACTGTCACTGTGTTACAGTGATCCTGCACAGTGACCTAATGACTGCCCATCAGTCACAGGTTACTGCCAGGACTCTTCATCAACTCTGACTGACATACGAAATGCAGACAAGAGGCTACCCTCAGTCTGACATTTTTATCTGTTCGGATTTTATCTGTGCGAAATTTGAGGGGGGGGGTCTCATCTACTGACATCACAATGTATTTAAGGGAGAATACAACAATTCAAACTTCCACACTGACATGCTTTGAGTAAAAAGTGCAAAACCGGAAGAGTAGCCAGAATTAATAGGTAATTAACTCATTACCTTCTCCTGGGCGCTAATCTCTCTCGCGAAATATAAGCCAAGCATGTACTTCTGAGTGCATATATGTGCAGTTTTCATGAAACAGCATGGCAGTGGCATCAGGGTGAGAGGCTGCACGCCAGCTGCTCCTGTATGACACAGGTACAGGTAGACACTGCAGAGATGGTGTAATAGGCCTTCTGTAGATAAACTTAAATTAGTGTGCATAAACTTGCAGCCTTATTTGACTGTTCAGAGCAGTTTGAAATGTGCTTCACACCTATCTCATATTATGCCAGGTGTTGTCTAAATTCTTCAAGGACTGGCAAAGTATTTAATTTTATTTATAAGATGCCCAGTTGTGTTCTAATAGGTAAATTCAGTTTGACAGTTAATGGCACAGGTGTGTCAGTGATTCAGTGTCCCAGCAGCAACTGGTAACTTTTGGGTTACAAATCCTGCTTCTTAACACCACACCACACTGGTCCCATTCACTAGCGATGACCCAGGAACACTGTTGCTTATTTAATGTCTTTGTGACTTTTCATCAGATTCAGTTTCTGTATGTTTTGTGGCTGTTGTCATTTTGCTGTAGTTACTGTCTGTGTTTTGGGGCCAGGTGCCCAAGGGCATCTCTCTCTGCATAGAGCTGATGCGTCTTTGTGCTGCTAGAATGCGGGTGTCATTGATTTAGACACCCAGAATTTCACAGCTCTTTTTGTGTTTGTAAAAAGAGGGGGAAGTGGCTTCATTCAGCCCTGTGAGAAATATAAGGTGTAGTTCTGTGGACCTTGAATATTTTACTCAAGATAAAGTGTTCTCTTTTGCTCTTACCCCAGTGTTTGTTATTACTGAATAATTTAAGGCCCTGTATTTCACCTCAGTAAAAGATGGCATTTTGATGTTTATGGGGTGATTGTATTTAGAAGTTGTTTTTTAATTGTACCATGTGTGTTTTGATGTTCAATGCATGTATTGCTATATTCAACACCATTTTAAGACTAATCCCCAGACACAGGTAAGTGTAAGTGTAGGGTGATCTGCATATGAGGCAAGTTTGGAAGGCAGAGGGATCCCTTGGGCAGCAGACTCTCAGCCCATGTTGCTGGACAGTGTTGGACTGCAGCCCTACCACTCTCCACACACCTGTATGAACACCTGTTCTTTTAGTTCCACTTTTGATGCTGCTCGTACTCTCTGTATACATTGATTTTATGATGTTGTGGCGTTAGCTACCATAGTTCTGTTTGATTCTTCAAAAGCAGGGTTTGGTGCACGTGTTCGTTTTAGGGTTTTGACAGTGTAAATTAAATGCTGTTTTTGTATAATCTAGTTTGGATGAAGACACTAATGCTCAGTAAAGAAGGCCAGTATAGGGGATTTAATTATAGTGCAGAAAACCTTTCTCAGATTACTGCTCACACAGATGCCTCTGAAGTTATTCAGGTCAAACTTGTCTCTGCATTGCATCTGAATGAAGGGTAATCAAGTCTTAGTTCTCACACTCTGTTTCTCTCTCTCTTCTCTCCCCCATTCTCGTCTCTCCAAAGGCCCCTATCTTATTTGTAAAGGTTAAGTAATTCCAGTTTGTAGCTGTGCCCTTACTGCGGCAGCAGGTGACAGGATGCAGGATAATTGGAGCCAACGGCGGCGTGTCTGCTGGAGAGAAGCGCAGCAGTACACTCTCAGAGGCTGTGGATTACGCATGTCATGTGACATGGCTCAGCCAATGGGATTTTGGCCCCAGTGTGTTGGGGTCTTTGTAATCCGTGTATCCATATTAGCAGATTCACAGCTGTGGCAGGATCATCTATCATCAAACCCTAAACCCTGCCAATCCTGTCTGCATTGTCTCTTCCCCCCCATCATTTAGTGTTTCCCACTGCTGGTGGAGCGAGCTACCTGCAGCAGAGTTGTTGGTGATCTCTACCTGCAGCAGAGGCGTTGGTGATCTCTACCTGCAGCAGAGTTGTTGGTGATCTCTACCTGCAGCAGAGGCGTTGGTGATCTCCTGGTGCAGGCTGAAGCCACCCCTGCACAGCCAGGCTCTGGCCAGCTCTTCCTGACCCTCATGCTGCTGCGGGCTATGTGCCATAGCACTTCTGGCTGGTTTATACAACATCCACATCATTGGCATCTGTGACTTTGCTGCTGGACTGTTTTGTACAATGATACTTTTTTCAATTGTGGTAAACATTACATTACATTCCTGTAGCAGACACTCTTATCCAGGGCCTGAGTTGCATAGAATGTACAGTCAGGGAGGGGCGGATCCTTCGGATGCTCTGCAAACAGAATCTGCACACCTGACTCACCTCTGAAAGCTGATTTCTGTATGTCCCTTGCTGTACATTTAGCCTTTACTGTGTGCTAATCTTTAAGCCACTCTGGATAAGAGCATCTGCTCTGTGAATGAAGGGAGATGTAAGTGTAGACATAGAAAACGGGCACATCCTGGAGAGCTCTAATGCAGGGCCTGCACAGAGGCCCCGGAAAACACTGCCCTGCTCTCCATTGTCTGCTGAGTAGTCATTATGTTCTTTCATGTCTGGAATCAAACCCAGTAATTAGGAACTGAAGCATGCTTTCAGCCTGCTTGGGTATCTACTGCTCACTGAGTTTGGGGAATTGCATGTTTGGGTATTATTTGGAGATTAAAGGTTTGTGGGGATTTTATAAAGTCTAAATGGCTGTGTAGAGCAGTGGATTCTGAGTGGTTGCCTGACAGATACCAATGCTGTTTGCCCATGTGGATATTTTTTGTTATTTATAGCATTTCTTACCATTATATCGCTTTTATAGCATTGTTAAGAGTGCTTAGGAGACAGTACTGTAAGGGAGAAGTACAGCCTGCATTTGGTCTAAACTGCAGACAGAGACTTCATTTCCCATAATGCACTAGGCAATCCTAACCTGTTCAGAGGGGTGCCCTATTTCCTGTTCTTTCTCAGCTGCCTGTGCTTCTGTAGTATTTAAGCTGTCTGGCTCATCCTCGGCAGGTTTTGCAAATGCCAGTGTCAGCAGTGGTACAGCAGGCTTTTATATTTGACAGTGGTACAGCAGCTTTTACACTTCAAGTCCTACATTGCAACATGTAGATACACCAAACAGAGGACTGGCTCTTCTCCCTGATGTCTTTAGAGCAATTCCCAGGTGTCCAAGTATCAGGTGTCTGAGTCACAGGGTGCAGGGTGCAGTACAATGTGGGAACCCTGACTCAAACTGTGCTCAGAGCAAGTGCCTTAATTAAATGAGCCAATCAGTATATTTTAAATAACTGAGCCAATCGGGAGCTGTTTGTGGATGCAGTTAGATCCCAGTGGCACAGCTGTGCAGAGGACACAGATCTGTCTCTCACTCTCTCTAATTCTGATGCTTTGGGGAAAGGAGAACTGAGGGCTGCAAGCATAAAGGCGGACAGGAAGTGATGTCATTCTTTGGTTTCTGTTTTGGATAGGGTGAGAAAGACTGGGAGAAGTATGAGGTGGCCCGCAGACTGAAGAGCTGTGTGGACCCGATCCGGGCCCAGTACCAGCAGGACCTAAAGTCCAAGCAGATGGGGATCAGGCAGAGAGCTGTAGCTCTCTACTTCATCGACAAAGTAGGCTGGATGGCAGTGCTTCCTGTCTTTGAAGGTTAATGCTGACAGTTGCCGTTGTGTACTGTGATGGCTGTTGGTCGTGTGCCTGCAGCTGGCCCTCAGGGCGGGGAATGAGAAGGAGGAGGGCGAGACAGCTGACACGGTGGGCTGCTGCTCTCTGAGGGTGGAGCACATCACCCTGCACCCACACCTGGATGGAGACGATAACGTAGTGGAGTTCGACTTCCTGGGTAAAGACTGCATCCGCTACTACAACAAAGTCCCTGTCAGCAAGAGGGTAAGAAGAGCAAGCCTCAGTTTCTCAGTAACATTGGTTTCATGCTTGAGGGTCAAGGTCTCATTTTCATAAGAAGAAAGACAGATTGAGCAGGAGAGTGTATGCAGTTCAAAAAAATGACTATACACCCAGACACAACTAATCACCTGCGCTGTAAACCCAGACACAACTAATCACCTGCGCTGTAAACCCAGACACAACTAATCACCTGCTGTTAAACAGACATAGCTGATCAGCACTGGTACAGCAGTAGATGAGGCACAGAAGAGGACGGCTCATTTTCTGTGAGGTGACTGGGGCCTGTTGTTTGTGAGGATCTTTCTTAAGGGAGAGGATTTACTCCACTCCTCAGAGCAACAGCACTGAGGAAGAAACACTTCCATCGTATAGCTGTTTCCATTTGCTTTGTTGTTGTTTTTTTCCTTTTTTGGCCCAAGGATTGATTGTAATTCAAATTAGACTATTTAAAAATGAACCATCAAGTAAAATTAATTAGTTCTCTGAATATATTTATCAGCTTTATGTTAAAGGGAAGGAAAACAGAACTTCTTGGAAATGTCAAAAATAATTGAGATTTTTTTTCACTCCTTCCTGAGCTGAATGAAGCCTGTGGGTCTCTAAATTAAACAAACTGGTCACGTGACTAGCCCCTAACTAATCCAATTGGCTGCCAAGCCTGTGCCTGCGTGTGCAGTTAGCAGTGTGCCATCTGGGCCTTAATTCTTGATGACATAAATTTTGAAAAGCTTTAATTATGATGAATTTAGTCCTTTCAGCCCTTCCCCTTTGGGTTTCTATACCTGCAGGCATACAGCTAGTCAAACATGCAGACATGCATATTGTACATTGCCAGCGTATCTCTACAGTCCATACAACATACATTTATCTAGCCCAAGTTTTAATTATTCAGATGATCCCTTTTAAAAGCAATGCTTCAGGTACAGTTAATTGTTTCTCTGCAACTGTCCCGGGAGACTCCCCAAATGTTTTCCCTCAGAATCTGATTGGCCAGAACACTCTGTATGTCTGTTGGCATTGCGATAGGAGGGCATCAGTTCATTTATCACATTTAAACAAGTCACTCAGTACTCAGTATGAGCATTGAATCCTCTTCTGATCACAGTATTACTGAGGGAGGGAATCAGGTGGTACACCATACCAGCAAGAAAAATCAGCCAGTACACTCTACCAGCAAGAAAAATCAGCCAGTACACTCTACCAGCAAGACACATCAGCCAGTATACTTTACCAGCAAAAAAGAAAAAAACAGTATGCTGTACTGTTAAGGCATGTGAACTCTTGCATTAAAGCTGTTATTTATTAACATATAACAAACATAGATTTGTTTAAAATCATTTGTCTGTGTTACCTTCACATTTCGGCTATTTTACATCATTTAACTGAATGTGTTCATTTCCACTAAGTAGCCAACACTTTGAGCCAGTATTTTTGTAATACTGCATAACCAGGAAGTGCATTGGACTCAGCTCTTCTGCAGCGACACCTTCACAGAGAGTACAGATTTCAGCAGATCAGTCTGCATCTTGCTGTGGTCACAGCATAAAGCACCTCAAAATCAGTATGCCAGTTATCTAACCTATGGGAAAAGCTCAAACAGCTAAACTTTGCCTAAGAGGCTTTTTGGAGCTAGAAGGGCCTAGGATCAAATTTCTATTTATTTGGTGTTTACAGTAATATGTCCATCATCATTTTCTCTAATATCATAACCCTGTTACAATGGTGGAGTTAATGTCTGTCAGAATACAGTAAAGTATTCTACAATGACTGTTTTTAATTCCAGGTCTTCAAAAACGTAAAGCTTTTCATGGATAACAAGCATGAAGGAGATGACCTGTTCGACCGCCTGAACGTGAGTCTGGATCTGGACTGGGAGTATTTTTGTGTTCGCTCATTGTGGGTGATAACAGCTTCCGCTTCATCGGTCCCCTGAAGAGTGAGTGAAAGGGGGGCAGTCTGGTTGTGTGACAGTCTGAATGGATTACTGCCTCACTCTGACTACTCACTACTCCAATGGACATGTATGCAAGTGTGTATGTGTTCATCTGTGTCTGTATGTCTGTCTCTGGCCTGACAGCGCTGTCTCCCTGTGCTGTGGCTGCAGTGCAGGTGCATGTGTTTGCTCTGGGTCTGTCACTCTCTCTCACACACACACACACACACACACACACATACACACACTCTCACACACACACACACTCGCACATACACACACTCAGTCACACACACACTCACACATTCTTACACTTACACACACACACACACACACACACACACACACACACACACACACACACACACACACTCTCACACACACACACACTCTCACACACACTCTCACACACACACACACGCACATACACACATTCTCACACACACTCACACACACACACACTCGCACATACACACACACACACACACACACACACACACTCGCACATACACACACTCTCACACACTCGCACATACACACACACTCGCACATACACACACACACACTCTCACACACACTCGCACATACACACGCTCTCACACACTCGCACATACACACACACACACACTCGCACACTCGCACACACACACACTCGCACATACACACACACACACACACATTCTTACACATACACACACACACTCATACTCACACACACACATTCTTACACATACACACACACACACACACACACACACACACACACTTTGCGGCTGTTGCGATTGATCCATGGAAACAGTTTGCAGCAGAAGACGTGCAGCACAAATGGGCTGATGGAGGGTTGATTTAGAACTGGGGGTCTGTGGGCGGGAGTGGGGGAGGGAGATGGGGGGTCTGTGGGCGGGAGTGGGGGGAGGGAGATGGGGGGTCTGGAGTGGGGGAGGGAGATGGGGGTCTGTGGGCTGGGGGGGGATGGGGGGTCTGGAGTGGGGGTAATGGCTATCTGTGCTCCTGGGTTTCGCAGTGTGTTTCAGCTGGTGTTTGTGGGCGTGTTTGCCCTGGGTCAGTGGCTTCAGCTGTGTTACAGTGGGGCCGTTTGGAATTGTGGGTAATGGCTGTTTGGAATTGTGGGTAATGGCCGAGAGAGCTGTAAGTCCCTGCCAGCACAGATATTCATTCAAATCAGAGATACACGGCTGAAATAATGTCATAAGCTTTTAATCCACCGTTTATTTCATATAATAATAATGACTATGGAAATTTGTGCCTTTCCCCTGTTAGACTTGGGAGAGATGCAGTTTGTATTAGTACCACAGTACCATCTAGTGGTTAACTATGACTTTTTTCTGTCTCATTGTCGAATAGACAGGAGTGGGTCAGTTAATAAAAGTTGAAATATGTCAGCTCAGTGGTGTGGATCTGCTCCTTGGGTATCAAATGGACTCTCAGACATAGCACTTCCCACCTTCCTCCTTCCGCTGCCTCGTCTCTTTATTGGCATCACATGTACAACTAACGTAAGGTACATAATTAAATACATAACCAATCTTTGCTCAGAAATATTAAATTGAATAAACTAAAAATACCATAACAATAATTTCTAAGTAGAAAAAATAATTTAAGGAGGGTGAAATAGTTTCATTATTCTTCTTTTCTTCTCATTAGGTGCTTCTGTGGCACTCTTTTCCTCAGAGTGTGTAGTGCACACTGCACTGTGTCACTCTCTGTCCCTCAGAGTGTGTAGTAGTGCACACTCCACTGTGTCTCTATTTCTGCAGACATCCATGCTGAATAAATACTTGACCTCTCTAATGCCTGGCCTGACTGCCAAGGTGTTTCGAACTTACAACGCCTCGATCACCCTGCAGGATCAGCTGAAGAAGCTTTCCAACTGTGAGTCCACAGTACCAATATACCAGCCCTGTACACCTGTTCATACACCAGCTTCACTCATGTGTCCCAATACACTCCTCATATGGCCAGTACTGCAGTACACTCCTAACTCTGCCCCCCGCCCGGCTCTCTCCTTCTCTCTCCTTCTCTCTTATTGCAGCATCAGACAACCAGGCAGAGAAGCTGCTCTCTTACAACAGGGCCAACCGTGCAGTTGCAGTTCTCTGTAACCACCAGCGGGCGCCGCCAAAGACCTTTGATCAGTCCATGGCCAACCTGCAGAGCAAGGTAGGAGAGAGGTGTAAACAAGAGGTCGGAGAGTAAGAGGTAGGGAGGCACAGAGAGAGGTTTTTGTAGTGAAAGGGAGGTGCAGAGAGTGTTTATAGTGAGAGGGAGGGAGGTGCAGAGAGTGTTTATAATGAGAGGGAGGGAGGTGCAGAGAGTGTTTATAATGAGAGGGAGGGAGGTGCAGAGTGTTTATAATGAGAGAGAGGGAGGTGCAGAGTGTTTATAGTGAGAGGGAAGGAGGTGCAGAAAATTTATAGTGAGAGGGAGGGAGGTGCAGAAAGTTTATAGTGAGATGGAGGGAGGAGGAGAGTGTTTATAATGAGATGGAGGGAGGTGCAGAGTGTTTATAGTGAGAGGGAGGGAGGTGCAGAAAGTTTATAATGAGAGGGAGGTGCAGAGTGTTTATAGTGAGAGGGAGGGAGGAGAGTGTTTATAATGAGATGGAGGGAGGTGCAAAAAGTTTATAATGAGAGGGAGGTGCAGAGTGTTTATAGTGAGAGGGAGGGAGGAGAGTGTTTATAGTGAGAGGGAGGGAGGTGCAGAGCTTTCTTTGTTGGTTTGTTTATTTAGTGAGAGGGAAGGGTCTGCTTCTCATCTTCTACAGATTGACAGCAGGAAGGAGCAGTTGTCCCTGGCCAAAGCTGAGCTCAAGCAGGCCAAAAAGGAGGCCAAGGCAAACAGTGACAGCAAGCTGCAGGCGTGAGTATCTGACCATCAGGGGGTTGGGGGGCTGGGGGCCACAGGAATCCGTTGCACTGCTGCTCACACACAGCTGTAACTGTGCTCCTGATCACTGAGCACTCAGGGTAGCTGTGGTGTGCATACAACTCTTGAAGAGTGTGCTTGTGTGTGTCTGTCTGTGTGTGTTTCAGTCTGGTGGAGAAGAAGAAGAAAGTTGTCCAGCGCTATGAGGAGCAGCTGTTGAGGTTGGAGATTCAGGCCACAGACAGGGAGGAGAACAAGCAGATTGCTCTGGGCACCTCCAAACTCAACTATTTGGACCCCCGCATCAGCGTAGCCTGGTGAGAGTGTTATGTGTGTGTGCGCGTGCGTGAGCACGTGTTTGCGTGTCCATGCAGAGGATTGTCAGTATCCACTGGTCATTGTTAATAATGTGATATTACTTCAGTAGTATGTTAAGGCAAACAGGTTTTTCACCAAAAATGATTTGATTCATAAAGGACCTTCAAAATGGTTGGACTACTGTCAACTGTGTTTCCTCTACCTGGTAGGATGATGTCTGCCAGGGTCAGGTTACATTCTGAATAGGAAATTTGATGTTCAGATGGCATTAGTTGTCAGGGTTACTTTCACTTTTGTGTCTGTGGTCATGAGTTGGTTTTTGGTTGGGGAGTCATGACCCTCAGTGCTAGTTTAAATCCCCACCCTCCGGTGTCCAGGTGCAGGAATATGGAGGTGCCCTTGGAGAAAATCTACAACAAAACCCAGCGAGACAAGTTTGCCTGGGCCATCGATATGACTGAGCTTGACTTTGAGTTCTGAAGCAGCCTGACTCGGCCTTTCTGCCCTCTTCTCACTGGACTCCTTTTATATCGCTGCCCAGTTTTTAAAAATGCAACATTTTAATAATTAAATGGAGTGTTTATCCAATCAGCAGTAGCAGGTTAAGCATGAAACTGCAAAGCCCTGTTCACATCTGTTGTCGTTTTTATTGTTCTGTCTGGTATGTTTTTCATACTGAATGATCTCCAGCTAACATCTACATAACTGTGCTTTTTTACATTGCTTGAATAAAGGTTGCTGTTCTTGTGGTCGTATGGTTCTTCAGATTTCATGGCATGAATGTGTTTGCAGTTGAATAGAAGCTCCTGTAAATAGAGTGCTTCTGCAAGCCATGGATGCATTCTTCTGCTTTATTACTGCTGTAAGACATGGGTGGCTTCACTGGAGAGGGGTGCTTTAGCTGCTGTGTGAATGAATGAGAGATTCGCTCTGAGTAAAGCTGCCCTACAGGAGTCTGCAGTGTGACAGAATGACAGCCAGCTCAGGCTGTGGTGCATCTCTCACCAACAGCACTGTTGCCTGGCAACTGTTTTGATAAATGTATTATTTTAGAAGTGATGAGGAAAATTTGCAAAGACTGGATTTCAGACCTTGTTACTGGACTACAAATTCAAAGTTTGGACACCTTTTATGGTGAACAGGAAACTTAACTTATTCCAGATGTTTTAAAAATGTCTTCAGTTTGCCAAACGCGTAAGTAAATAGTTTTTTTTAAGCAGCTCTCTATGCTGTAAATCTCATGAGGCGGGATCTCCACAAGTGCACAAAGCCTGGGAGAGAAAGCCGGTGCTGGGAGAGATAGTACACACATTCATCTCCATCAAAAGGAAGAGACTGGTTTAGTAGGAAATTGCTTTAATAGAACAAAATGATACAGGTAGGAATGACTTCCACTTGTTGTAAAGGTGGAGTCTGGAAGCCAGTCAACCTTACTGGCATCTGGCTCTGGAGTTTTAAGTTATTCCCAAGTTTCAACAGTTCTTTAAAGTACCCACTTACACAAAAAGCAGTCTGCAGCCAGTATATCAGGTTCCTGTCTATGATAAGTCAATATAATATATAAAAACACTTTACACACATCAAAATAAAAAAACACTAATTGTATAGTTGTCTTGAAAAAATCTGCAGCTCTTGTAGAAAGGCTTCACCATCAGCATTACAAGGCCACCTGGAAAAGGAGAGAATTTTTCATCCATTCTCTGCCAGTTTCAGACCTGTACATCATTGTGCATATAGCAATGCTCAGTGGATGCTTTTAGCCGTGCATCCTGGAGCTCCCCTACATGCAGTTTACTGACTGCATAGTATCAACATTCAAGAGATGGAATAGCAATACCACTGCAAGTGTGCAGGTACTCATACATTATTTTACAGCCATTACAGCTAAGCTCCACCAATGTCTACTGCTTGTCATGATGCAAAAGCTCACATCACAAATAATCCCTTCTGACCTGTACTGCTACTGTGTTCTGTAATCTGTATGGAAATATTTTGTGTCAAGGCCCCTCCCTTCTCCCCATGGCCTTTCCACTGACAGGCATACGCAAACCAGCCCAAACCCAGCCACCCAGCCAGTGTCAGCAGGATACACTGACCTACTGCAGACAACATCTGTATGAAATAAGGGACTGATGTGGCAGAATGTAATTGGTAAGTACAGAGCTTTAAAAAGTGAAGGACAAATTCAAACATCTCCCCTTGCATGTTTTCTCAGCATGCTGCCATACAGAATGTTTCTAGGAGGATCCATCTTTCATTTTCAAGCCACTCACTACTTTAACCAATGACACATGCAGGAAATACATCATGTCTTCAGGTCAGTTCTCTGCTAACTAGGGTCCATTCAGCAGAACAGACCAGGATGTGAAATTAAAGTCGGCTACCCTGCATATTTGACCTTCGGTCCCTGAGTATGTATTTGTAAGCCTTTTTGAATGTGTGGTGTCTGACAACTGTTGGCAAATGGTGTTCCTGACCCTCTGCTGTTGTAAGCAACAGGTATTATGGGCAGCATTGTGATGTGGTAAGGTGCAGGGTTGGTAACCGAAAGGTTGCTGGTTCAATTCCCCAATGGGGTACTGCTGCTGTACTCTTGGGCAATATACTTAAGCCACAATTGCCTCAGTAAATATCCAGCTGTGTAAATGGATGAAACTAACCTATGCAAGTTGCTCTGGATAAATGGTAATAATGTAAAGTGACTGCTGACCTTCATTATGAGCCCTGACCCTCCTTGACCGTGTTCTCTCCCTCAGTCTCCTCCACGCCCGCCTGGGTCATGAGGTCGGCAATGTTCTTCTCCAGGTCGTCGATGCGTGTGCTCATCTCATCGAGTGTCACCGTTAAGGAAAGCAGTGGACTTACCCATGATGCCCTGCAGCTGTGACACCTTGCTCTGTTTGAGGTAACACAGTACGGGACCACAAACTATGAAATGTATGTCTCTGCAGAGTCTCTGTGAAAGTTATTAAAGGTCATAACTATTTCTAAACAGTCCTGAAATATGTGTTCACATTAACTGCCAATTCATCCTGAGCAGACATGGCACTGTTGCATATAGTAATGACCTTGCCCTAGAAGGTGAACCCAAATTAGGCTCAATATTTTACAGCCATTTCCAATTAGAATTTCAACAGCAAGCACACAAACTCCTCATTTAAACAAGTAGCCTCTGACTTTCCAATGTAACAGAACCACAGAGGTGTTCGGCTACCACCACTATCAGACAGGAGAGGGAGCAATCAGCTGTGGACACAACACTGTGTTTCATTCATAAACACTGAATACCAATCCAGTGACCTTGCTTTGTGGAGTCAGACTGGTACATTTACAGTAGTCCTGTGAGGCTGTACAGAGGAAGTGGTGTCTGATTTTTCTGTGGGCTGGTGCATGTGGTGTGGCCTACAGCAGGATATTCCTCCCGATGATCTGATCTGACATGGTCTGGAACTTGTCTTGCATCTGCTGAAGCAGCGTTTGAACCTAAAAGCAAAGATAGTAAAGAGTAACGTCACCATATTGCTGAGCTCTCTCAGTGGCCTGTCTTTGGGGCTTTCCCTCCAGCTAAGCTCTTAACAGCTCCTTTATTCGTGACTACTTCACTAGTAATCATTTGCCATCAATTGATTAGCATTTGCCTTTGGTGCATTGTGAAAGAAATGAGTTATTAGTGTCTCCACTAACATAATATAAGAAAGCTTCTTTTACATGTTGATGTCATTACACTTAAATTGTTGATGAGTTAGTATTAAACTTCCACAAAACGGTTCATGGTCCAAAAGGATACACTTCCTTAATAAGCTTCACTGTGGTTGCTTTCCCTAAGATAAATTTCATGTTTTCCTTTACTGACATAAACACCTCTGGGAAATGACTTACAACAGATTATCAGGAGACATCAAATGCAGATACACATTTTTAAAAGGGCTGTCACGCAAAGCAGCACAAACACACGGTGCTGGCGTGGGGTCAGTCGTTAGTTGCAGGCGTGGGGTTAGTTGCCTCCTGGAGGCAAACACTTTAAATTCAGGATTTCCACAAGTAACAACGGAGCCATGGTTACGCAGAAGGCTGGCGTCCAATGCAAAGCTCCAAGCACACTATACACCCACACAATGCAAGCCATTTTACAACCTTCCCTGGAAACTAAGATGAACAGCGATCGTGCTAATGCTTTAGCCTGCTGTCCTACTCTTAACCCTAACCTCTATGGGCGGTCACTAGCCGACTATCTTACAAACTACATTCTTGTTAGCTTGTCAGCTAATGTTAACGTTATTTGATGACTGCGATTTTTCCCCCATCTCACTAGCTGTCCGAAGTGAGATTCATCCATTAAAAATCTGTTGAAAAGTACCCGTTATGATTCCTGCCTATTAATTCCTTATAGTTAATAAGATGGAGAATCACAGGGAGTAAACAAAGCCGGATAAAATATTTATACAGCTAACCAAATTAGCATCTGTCAGCTACACTGCTAACTAGCCACAGCTTAATCCATGAAACATTAGCATCCAGGTGGGGCAAACACTCACCACTGCGGTCAGGTCTTGCACAGATTTCGGGTCGGTCTCTGACATTATTCTCGGTAGTTTGCACTGATTTGAGAAATTGGGCCTGTTACAGATGTGTTTCCTCCCTTATACTTTGTCACCAAAACGCCTCCGTCCGATGCAGCTCCGCAAACAGATGGAAATCCACCCCCTGCGAGAATCTCGTAAGATTCAGGAAACCGGAAGCTAATGTAGATTGATTGTGGGTATTGTAGTTTTATGGCATCGCCGTGAGCCTATGCACGTGTTCTTTTGGTTTTTGTATAGTATTTCATATTATTGTTCAACATTAATCCCCTTGACACCGTAATGAAATGTGCCGCTGCATGGAAGAACTAACAGGTTAAACTATTGAGACATTTTGACACACTGTTTTGGTATATGCGCAGTTTACCAGTTCTTATAGGCTACAATTTTCAATTCAATTCAATTGTATTTGTATAGCGCTTTTTACAACACAAGTTGTCACAAAGCAGCTTTACATTGTTCCCAGGCCTGAGACCCCCTGAGAGCAAGCCTAAGGCAACGGTGGCAAGGAAAAACCTAGCCTAATTAACAGGAAGAAACCTTCAGTAGAACCCGGCTCAGAGGGGGAGCCCATCTGCTTCTGGCCGGCACTGGGCAGATAAAGTACATTGTAATCTCTATAATTCTAAGACAGTTGAATTTGATAGACAGTAGTAATTAACAACAGAGTAATTATAAAATGTATCCTAGACTGTCCGGTTCTTCAGGTTAAATTCAGTTTTCTTAATTTGTTTTATCAAAGTGCGAATAAAATGCTTTAAACAATTGGATGTCGAATGTCGTTAGAACCTAGTGTCGACAATGTCTCTAAAACAAATTTCAGTTGGTGACGTTTGAATGATCATTTGTCTTGTGTTGCCGGTTCGGTTCACCTGTACTATATCTCTGTGAGGTAGTGGATGTATATGGTGTAACTTCGACAAACTTTTTTTTTCTTGTTTTGTTCTTCAGGAAAGGGTGGAGGTGCAACCAGCCAATATTCTGTGGAATTCCTGAGATCAGGTCGACTGCGGTACAAACCGCTCATTCATAAACGTTTGGAAATAGCAATCATTTCTGAGTTAGTTACCACCACGCATACTTAGACCCTGAGTTCGCAGCCTGCTTGGGATAGTACCTCTGTCATACTGAAGCATGCATGTCTGATCCTGCAAAATATCTTTCTGCTGGGCTGTATGCTGAGGCCTTTATCTCACAGGTAAAGCTATTATTTTCCAATTGCGAAGTGATCGGTGTTAAACATATTAACGGCGTTATCTCCCGTTGTATTCGAACGCGTTCAGTCCATGAGTAGCCTACTTCATCTGCGGGCAATGGATCCGCCTCTAACGAGCGTGTTGCACCTCTGACTTACTGTACGGTAACTCATTTGGCAGTAGTGTGTTCGCCTGAAAGGAGGTAAGTGTTGCTTATTAGTATTTCTCTTGTAATAAAAGGGAAGTCACTGTTTTATGCTGGAGCGGCGCAATGTTTTTTTTTTCCATTCGATGAAAATGCGATCGAAATAATTTAATTTTGACAGGGAAATCAGGAGAAGCAGTGCGAGTCGGTGAGGTGAAGTTCAAGTTCATTTCACGTTGAGTTGGTCGAGGAGCTGTTGCTATCGTAAAGAATAAGTCTTAAAACTTTGCTTAGCTCGTTCTTTTTTTATAAAGAGATTGAGAATAATACAGCTCGTTGTCATTTGTTTTCCGGATTTAGATTTGTGCTATAGACTATAGGATGCATATCCGACGGTTTTTGATGTAATTAGCCTAAATATTACCGCAATCCAAACTGAAAGGAGTGATAGTACACTTATGTGAGCAGCAGCGCCGATTCATTTTTACCGCTGAATACCGCAGCCTAACACCACCGTGTGCGCCATAAAACTAATATCTGTGCGGATTAACAATAATTAAAATATCCACGGAATACATCAGAAATTGTGCTCAGTTGTCTTTTAAAACTCTATTTTGAACTCTGTACTTCCATAGAATGTCCCTTGTAGAGATGGCAGTGATCTGCGGTCACCCCATGAGCCAAAGCGATTCCAAATAGGAGAAGCTATTCTTAGAATAGGATCCCTTACTCGCGGGGTTACTGAACATTTCACAGCCGGTGGATCTGATTTCTTATAATTGCGTGGATGTACAAAGACAAGTTCAGCCAACACGACATTGAGGGAGTATGGGACACGCACATTTCATGTCGTAATTCAATTCCCTATGCCAAATACTACTTTATAAAACACTTTTACAGTCTAAGAGGTATCGAATTTCATAAAGGATAACATAGCGCCGGGAACGGCTTTTCCAGAAAATAAGCGTTGTTACCTAAGACTTGGGGTGGAGACACAGGTATTTGGGAGGAAGAGAATCCTGTAAGTTTAGACTTGCAGCTAACGCCACACCCCTTTCATAGACAGATCCGTGTCTTACATAACAGCAGTTGCGGTTGATATATGCTGTAATTCTATTGGCTATTTTTACATCTGTGGCTTAAACTGCATGCGACTGAGCGGGGAATGATTCCGACACAATACCTGCGACAGACATCAACACATGATTAATGTCCTTGATGACCTGTCTTCTGAAATCGACACAAAGATGGATTCCTGAGAAACACATATGTTTTGATCTTGAACTGTTCAGTTGATAACAAGTTTCAACTTTATTGTCATATACTTGATAACAATGCAACATCATTACCAGTAATGAAATTCTTAGCCTCAGAGCCAACTCAACCTCACATAATAAATAAAATAAGATGAAAAAATAGAAAAAGTAAGAAAAAAAATAATATAGTAAACAAAGTAACAATGTAGCAGTGTAAACAACAGTGCAGTGCAATATTGATATAATTAAAGTGTTTAGTGGTAAACAATGTAAACGGTGTAAACATTAGTCTCCTTAAAGTGGCCATCAATGCAGTAGTGATCTCAGCTGTGTGCTCAGCTCTGATGTGTGTTCACATATGGTTAGTACTGTGCTTTTGGTACAACTTTTCATGCCACTTTATTGTTTGTACTTCATATGCTCACAGCTTGAGAGTCATTCTAGATAAGAACATCTGCTAAAATGATGAAAATGCACATAAACAGCAGGTCTGTCAGGCCCGCTGAGCCAAGGCAACATTGCTGTGACGCTCCTTTAACATTGCTGTGACGTTCCTTTAACATTGCTGTGACACAAGACCAGCCTTGCTATCACAGGGCCAGAGCCTGGCTGCTGCACAGTGCCATTGCAGGCAGATTATCTGCTTTCCTCAGCAGGAGTTTCAGCTGAAAGAAGTCAGACCAAATCTCTTTATCTAAAGGAAATGGAACCCACAGTCAAAGCTGTTTCTTTGAAATGTTTGTTTGAAGCTAGAAACACCGTTTGCAGGAGTTTGCCAAACAGGCCCCTTGTACAATGTGTAGAAATGTACATCCAGCAGAGAAAAATTTCCAGCAGATAAAATTCATTTTCCTAGTGCAAGCCCCACCCACCCACTCTTCACTCACACACACACACACACACACACACACACACACACACACACACACACACACACGCAGGCACAAGCACACCAACACACACAGTCTCTCCCACACACACACACACACCCACACCCTGCCATGCATACACATGTGCACACACACACACACCCACATACGCATATACAAAATTCAGTACTCTTTATTTGCATGAAATATTTTCTGTATATATTAACAAAGTCTATTATTATTAGTAGTACAAATGAAAACAAATGTCCATTTAAATAAGTGACAAAATGAAATGTAATGGCAAAGGAATAAACAAAAACAGAATATTTTCTCACAATGCAATAGTGTTCCATTCCCAAACAGAGTAGCTTTGGTACTTTTCCTCCACATCTTTTCCACAGTAGAATTCTGTCTGAAAGACACTTTTTGATGGGAGATCAGATCACTCTCTCAGTGTGAGTTTATTGTTACCTTTGTGAGGGAGTGGATGAGAAAGTAGAGAAGGAGAAAGAAAAGCAGTTTCTGATGGGTGAATGGGGAGGGTGGTGTATGTCAAAGGGAGTGATATTAATTCAGCACTACACTATATTAGAGGTATGTCCACTGTTATGCTATTAAATATTCGTGAAATATACATTTGACAAAAAAATTGAAAATTGAAAAAAAATTGAAATGTGAACAGCAGTAAAGCAAGATGAATTTAAACTGAAGTAGCAGTATCTGTGGGAGTGAGGAAGAAAGGGTCTTTTAAAACTTCATCAACAGGTGTCATGTATTATAGACCATAAGTTAAAAATGATTGCAAAAATGAACAAAAACAGCATTTTTTGGAGAGAGAGAAGGAGACAAAGACCCAAGGTGAGGTGTTATTTCTTGTGTCGTTTCCTCAGCGGCGGGCATGGTGACGGCTCACCTGTGAGGTGCTGGAGATGGACGTGGGAGTGGGTGAGGAGGAGGTGGAGCGGGCGTGGTCGCTGCTGTCATGGGGAGCCTCCTGTGTGATGGTGTTTGGGGGGGTGCTGCCTTATGTTCCCCAGTACCAGGAGATCCAGAGGACCAGCAACACTGACGGCTTTTCCACACGAGTCTGTCTGGTCCTGCTGCTGGCCAACATTCTCAGAATCTTCTTCTGGTGAGCAGCAGAACACAGGGGGAGGGAGACAGGAGAGAACTTGGGTAACAGAGGAATCTACGCTCCCTTTCAGTGCTTATGTGGGATAACAGAACTCTGTGTATGTGTGTGTGTGTGTGTATGTGTTTGTTCCTGCAGGATTGGGAGACAGTTTGAGCTGACTCTCCTTCTTCAGAGTGTGGTGATGATTCTCACCATGTTGGCTATGCTGCACCTGTGTTGCTCTGTCCAGAACTCCAACCGGGTCGCCACCAAACAGCACCACATTACAGGTAACAGCACACCAGCGGAGTCTCCACCAAAGTGGCCCTCACTCTACACACTAAATGTTTGGGTTGACAGGACCACAGCTGGAGCTGAAACAGAAATGGGACGTGACCGGCTTGTTGCATTAGACAGTTCTGCTAGGGAAAGTGTTAAATCACAGTTTTGTGGCAATGTCCTCTGTCCTATCTGCTTTCCATGGTGGTGGGTGGAGCTGACCTGTGATGTCATGAGCTCTCTCACGAGGGACATTGTCTGAACTGGGCACCATAAATCTGTGACCTCCAGCCTCCAGCTTTAAAGAGGGAATAGAGGGGCTTTGATAACAGATTAGCTGTTACACATTCATGCTCTCAGTGTGTAAACATGCTCCTCCACTCCCCATGAGCTGGGCACTGCTCACAGGAGCTCAGAATCTGTGCTGTAACAGAGGGTGAGTGACCCTCTTTGGCAGTAAATACTTTTTTAGTTACATTTTTGCAGTTAGAAATCTCTTACATGCCTTCCACCTCTAGAGGGGAGAAAGCTTTTCATTATGGTCAGCAGCATTTTCCACACTGGTGTCTGAACAACCATGTAGCATAGTGGTTAAGGAGCAGGACTTCTAATCGAAAGGTTGCTGGTTTGATTCCCCACTGGGGCACTGCTGCTGTACCCTTGGGTAAGGTACTTTTAACCCACATTGCCCCAGTAAATATCCAGCTATATAAATGGATAACAAAAAACTGTAACCTATATTATCTCTGGATAAGAGCGTCTGCTAAATGCCAATAATAAAGAAAGTGGCTACATTGCTACACAACAGCATGGCTGCCCCGCTTGATCTTGCATCTCTACCAGGGCTGAAATCCAATGCAGATTCATGGACAAACTTTGGCATTTCTTCAGCTCTGCAATTTATGTGTGGAATCTTGGTGTGCCATTCACAGCTGTCATAAACAAGTCGCAGGTGAGCTTCTGTTTGTGAAGTGAGTGACAGCAGTGTTGCAGTGACACCAGCAGAGGGAGTTGTAGGAGAACCCACACACAAAGCATAGTATCTCTGTCCCTCTCTGTACGTCCTATAGCTACTTCCTGTTTGATTATGCATTCAGGTTTTTCTGTTTGTGCCAGAGGCATTTGAACTGAATTATGGTCCTTTAATGTAATCAGGAGGATTAGCTGGCAACAGTAAATTAGAATGTTTGAATGCATAGGGAGAACTCGTTACATGAGAAATTATTCTGTAAGCATGAATAATTATTTATTTATTGGTTAATTACTTGCTCCTGAGTGAATCAGCCAGCTATGGTATTTCTTCTGAGTGCAGGTCAAGTCCTACAGACCTCGGTTCAAGTCTGTGTCATTCACAATAACCAGGAATCTGTAGCAGCAGAAAACAGCAGCTGGGTTTCCCTGTCACTCTGCTCTCAGTACCCTGCAATTTCTCAGGTGCCCAGGAATCGCTGAGATGATGTGGTCTGTTCAGTGTTCGCTGTCCTGGTGCTCTGCGGGACTTTAGTGGGTGCTGCCGTCCACCCCAGCACTCTCACGTGAGTGCAGAGAATCACAGTGACACAAGCCTAATGCAAAACTGGCCTTTCCAAATTAAACAAGCTAATAGGGGCTAAAATTCCACATTGTCTAGCAGTGGCTGTGATGTGCAACTATCACACTGCAGATGATGCTTGCGAGGAAATCTTGGTATTCAAATCCTGCAATATCATAATCATAATGCCTTTCAAAATAGCAGCAGGCAGCAATTAATCCACCTGTGCTGGTAAACATGGTGTGGTGTGCGTGTGCGTGTGCGTGTGCGTGTGCGTGTGCGTGTGTGTGTGCGCGTGCGTGTGCGTGTGTGTGTGTGTGTGTGTGTGCGTGCGTGTGTGTTGATTGGGCATGTATTGAGTCTGCAGCAGGTAACTGCCACTAAGTTCTCTCTCTGGGGGTCAGTCAGCCCTGATTGAGTATTGATTGAATCTCTCAGCCTCCCACTGCAGTGTCTGTCCTGTCTCTGCTCGGAGTTGCTGCTCAGTTGTGTGGATGTTTACTCTTCATGTTTGTTTTGTTTAACTTCGCCTCCCATAATTCTTTCCCCAGTTGCTGCATGATGCCTTTGACACTGTGTCTATACAGAGATCAGCCCCCCACCCTTTCCCTCACTCTCTCTTTCATTGTCAGGTCATTGGTTTGAGACTTGGTGGCACAGCTGGGATGTGAGCCCAGTGCTTTGGCCTTTATTCTGGGTGTGGGCGTGCGGGACGGCCCTCTGCACCCTGGCAGGAACACAGAGACCCTGCCTGGGCTGGCTCCAGGGAGGGCGAGCTGGGTGTCAGGTTACAGGGAGAAGGAGAGGGATTGGACAGCCCCAGAATAGCCCTGAACACAAGCCGCTCTACAGCAGACCCCTTAATCTGCCCCTGTGTCCCAGGGGTATCTATAACACCGGCCCCAAAACCTGTCCTTTAATGCCCCCACACACAGGCTCAAACACATGATGCCAACATTCAGTTCTTAGTGTTTCTTCATGTGTCATTGAGGGAGGAGCTAAATCTGAATCTTCATAGTTTTCTGTCTCTTTACAGTGTTAGAACTCTGGAGGATAACCAGCCCTCTGCTGGTCGTAAATGGAACTTTCTCACAATGTCTTGAAGCTACAGGGCTGCTCACTGGAGCAGCTACACCCCCACTGATACTCTGTATACCGATCACATGTCCATATATCCATCCCTCTTTTTCTGAAGTGTTCTGGTTGGTAGCAGGAAGTCATAGTGCTGTCTGCAAAGCAGGTCTAGTTGTAGATGTTCTCAGAACATAGTCTCACTGATGGCAGAGACAGATCTTTCAGTGTGAAGCACATGGATCTGACTATTTGGTCACTATAAACAATATCTGTGATACCAGCCTGTAACCGTCTCCTGCCAGCTGGCTGAAGCGAGGAGGTGTTGGGCTGTGCCAGTGTGTGGATGTGACACTGTACAAAGGTGTTGGTCAGTTGGAATGCCTTAATGCAGAGATGAGGGATATAGGAAACCCTTTCTTGGAGATGCAGAGTTAAACTCAGGTCCTGACTCACTGCGGTCATTGCAGATTCCTTGGCAGTTTCTGCAGAGTTTGGGGGGGAGGGTCCTGGAAAAATTGTAATTAGTGTCTCTAATTATTGTCTCTAATTCTAATTAGTCTGACCATCTAATCATCCCCCTGTTTAATCTGCTTAAATGATCCAGATAGAGAGGTCTGTGGCCGCAGCGCTGTTTGTTGCTCATTAAGCTCTTTTACAGGGAGCAGAATGTAGCCGTTTATTATTTACACTATCATGATGATGATACATGATATATCAGCACCTGCAGAGTTCACCTAGATGCTCTCTGGTGCTGATGTCATTGTGAATTCCTGCCTGGTGTGGAGTATGTCTGTGTGCTGCCCGTCAGTGTGAGCTACACTGAGATGCTGGGATGATGGAGGCAGATGGGTGTAGAGGCACTTCTGCCTCAGAGGCTGCTGTAGAGGCAGCACTGCCTCGGGGGCTGCTGTAGAGGCACTGCAGCCTCGGGGGCTGCTGTAGAGACACTGTGTTCTGCTTTCTCTATTAGGTTTTGTTTCTCTGCTGTCTGGCTGTTGGACAAGTTGAAGTGTTTCATGGGAAGGTCAGCTGCATTGTGGGATACAGAAAGTATCCCAGCCTTCTGCGATCTCCTGCATCCAGAGGTGCAGGTGAGTCAGATGTGAAGCTCACAGGAGGAGACCTCTCAGCAGCCCTGCTCTCAAAGCGGAGGCTAAAATCATTACAACACAGATAAAAGCATTTTAATTAGAAAGTGAGGTGAACGGTGTTAATTGCTGCAGGGGCAGAGTGATTAGTGTGCTGCTGGGATAAAGGTGAGCCAGTGGTTTCCTCTGTATGTCGTGTTTTAAGTTCGAAGCATAGTTATTTATTGTAGTTGTGTGTGTGTGTGTGTGTGCGTGTGTGTGTGTGTGTGCACGTGTGTGTGTGCGTATGTGTGTGTGTGCACACGTGCATGCGTGCGCGTGTGTGTGCGTTTGCGTGTGTGTGTGTGCGTGTGTGCACGCGTGTGTGTGTGCGTGCATGTGTGCACACGCGCATGAGCGCGCGTGTGTGTGCGTTTGTGTGTGTGCGTTTGCGTGTGTGTGTGTGTTTGTGTAGCTGGTCCCTGAAGCAGTTCATTTTCGCTCAAGTGAAAGTATCTGTGATGCACTCAGACCCGTTAAATAGGTTTGTTCTCTAAAGGTCAAAGAAAACTCCTGCCAGACCCTCCTCCAGCAGGGTTACATGCGTTATTCAAACAGGAGGAAGAATTTTAGATATGGAATAAGCTGACCTTTGCATGTGCATGCATGTATGTGTGTTAAGAATCCTGCAGGACATGTTCCCCATAGATGCTTACAGGCACTTCATACTGTCAGGGCTGCACTCTTCTCTGGGTCTTGGAGTTTAATGTAATTGATCAGTGTAATTATGTAGCACCTTTCATGCATATTTCCAACACAATTTACAAAGACAATTAAACAGTAATAGCAAAAAACAGTATGACGAGGGTACCTCTCCACAAGTATAGTCTGTGTAATCTGGAGTATATAGGTACAGTATATATACACTCCAAATTCCTCACGTTTGTGATTATTTATTTATATAACTAAACTGACCCTGAGTGCGAACTGCCTGTTCTTCCTGCAGGCTGCAGAGTTTATTTTGAATTCCTTTTTTTCCCTCATCACTCTGCTCCTTTATACCCCACTCTCATATGCAGTCTGATTGCAGTATTATATATGCACTTTGTTCTTCCAGCAGCAGGCTTTATGACAGTAGAGCAAGTTGATGAATTGCAGGGGAACTTGTTTTATTTGAAAAGAGGGGCGACTCTTCCCTGTTTCACCTCTGATGGCAAAGTGTGTGTCTCTGCAGTCTGCAGGAAGAGCAGGCGGTGTGCAGTGAGGGTATTAATTTTTAGTTTGCTTCATGTTGCATAATTTGACAGGCTCTGTTTGTATTGGTATGGGACTGTCCTGCTAATGGTTGAACTGGCTGGTTGAAGGGACTTTTACATTACATTACATGCACTTTGCAGACGCTTTTATCCAGAGCAACTCTCAGCATAATAGAACATAAGTGTATCCATTCAATTTAAATGAGCAACAATGTCGGACCAGACGGACACTCCCAGACCAGTGTTAGCAGAACACCATTCCAGTGTTACCAAGTTAACTTGTGCTAATCTGACTAGGCAACAGAAGCCAAGTACACTAGGATACATCGGTCACTAGAACATGGAATCCAAAACACATCTGGGGTGGGTGGGTCTTCAAAAGATGGTCAGCAATTCCGCTGTCCTAACCCCCATGGGGAGTTCATTCCACCACTGAGGGACCAGTACAGACAGGGACTGTGTCTGAGAGGAGCAACGCCATCAGGTTGGGACAGCCAGTTGCCCCATGGTTGCAGAGCGTGCTGATCTTGATAGACTTTTCATGGTTCTTATATAGATAAGAATGGGGCCTGCTAATTTCTCTCAGATTGTTCCCACAATATGGGCAGTTTAGTTCAGAGCTTCTCTCACTCCTCACCACTGAGTGGAGAAATCAGGAAATCAGGTCTTTTTGCCTCACTACCCCCACCCCTCCATCCCGTCCCCTCTCTCTGTCCTGTGTGTGATGTCCTGCCCCCGCCCCGTCCTGTCTGTGATCCCTGCACCCCCCCCGTCCTGTGTGTGATGTCCTGCCCCCCCGCCCCGTCCTGTCTGTGATCCCTGCACCCCCGTCGTCCTGTGTGTGATGTCCTGCCCCCGCCCCGTCCTGTCTGTGATCCCTGCACCCCCCGTCCTGTGTGTGATGTCCTGCACCCCCAACCCCCCGTCCTGTGTGTGATGGCCTGCACCCCCCTGTCCTGTGTGTGATGTCCTGCACCCCCCAACTGCCCCCGTCCTGTGTGTGATGTCCTGCCCCCACCCCGTCCTGTGTGTGATGTCCTGCACCCCCCCAACCCCCCCCGTCCTGTGTGTGATGTCGTGTGGCTGGCGCAGCGGGGTGTAACGAATGGCTGGCTGGTATGAGGACAGGGGGTCTCCGGTGGCCCAGAGCCGCCTGCAGGGAGGAGCAGACAGGAGCAGGGAGGAGCAGACAGGAGCCAAAGCAGCAGCCCCCCCGCGGTTATGTGCTGGATGAGGCCCATTTAACTGGACAGACCTCATTCACTCAGACCAATGTAGTCCTGATCCAACTCCCAGTGGGGATCTTTGGTGAGCCAGTCTGAACCAGGCAGCTCTGGCTCCTGGGAATGAGAGAAATCCATTTTTATGGGATGTGTTCAGTGGGAAACTGGCATCTCACACTGACACTGCAGGGAGTAAACAGAGTAAAGACATGTACAAACCAGCATTTTAAAGTCATTATCCAGACTCCTCAGATAAAACATACAAAGACTCATGCGCACACACACACACACACCCTTTCAGACACTCATACACACACATACCCTTTCAGACACTCACACACAAATACCCTTTCAGACACTCACACACACATGCACACACATAACACACATATACATGCAGTGACACACATGGACTAGCATCTGTGTATTTATTCATCTCTGTCCATCCTCACTGCTGATCAGAATGAGATCTCTGTACTGCGCCACCAATGACAGCAGCTGGCTTGATCAGCACAAAATGACAGTGTAGTAGATCAATGCAGTGAACTCTGATCTGCTGCCAGCAAGGCAGGACAGGGGCCTTTGAGTCTGCAGAATTCTACACAGAATCACTGATTAAGGAGACAGCTGTGCTGACAGTGTCTCCTCATAAACACAGGAGTAAGACAACACTGACACACAGCTGCCTTCCACAGTTTTTCTCAATTGCTAAACCAAATTTCTCTAAGCAGAAGTCACTTTTGAAAAACAGAATCACTCTTGCCAAAATGATGCATTTCATTTGTACATTTCAACTGTACTAAGACACTCAAAACATTAAATCACTCAACATCAAATAAGCCTACCAGAATATCATAAACTAGTCATCTCACAGAAAATTCAATATGTACAATGACCCAATAAATACACATAAATGACCCACTAACTAAAACTATCAAATAAACCCTAAAATATTAGTATACGGTAAATAAAATACACCAAGGTAATGATGAAAAAATCTATTTCTGTGAAAGCAAAGCAACTTCAAAAAGGCAAAACAAATACATTATTGCATACTGCCTGTACAGCCCATTCTGTGCAGTCAGACAGGACCATGCTGTCACCGGTGTCACACTCACGAGCATCACTCTCCCTCACAGTGCACAGAGCAGACAGTGCCCAGCAGGGGAACATCCACCCTGACCGTCCCCAGCCAGCAGTCACTGCATCAGGGAGGGACATCTGCTCATGTGAACACTGACATTACATTACATTATTGGCATTTATCGGCATTAACATATACCCTCCACCTCCATGAAGAGATGAATTCCTCAACAGGATTGAGAAATGGAGGGTTTGGTGGGGGTGACCTGAGCACAGTGATGGAATGCAACAGTGTCCCATATGATTATAAAGTGTGAGAGATCAGGGCCCGCCGGCCCCTCTGTCTCCTGGTGGCACAGGACTCTGCTGCAGTACAGTCTGTACGGGAATAAGAACAGCCTGACTGGAGACTGTAGCACACATGGTCATAATGGCCCCTTTGGCTAAGGGACTGATTGATTGAGATGGTTTTGCATATGTGCAAAAGATATTCACAATTATAGTATCAATCTCTACTGAAATGATTCAGTTTTGTTTGACATGATTTACTTAAGTGATTTTTCTGTGATTTGTATAGAATTTTGTTTACTGTCTGAGTGTAAACAATGAGAAATTACTTCCTTGAAAAAGAAAAAGTTGCTCTTGCACCCATTTGAGTTTTGGTGGTGATCAGGTGGGCAAAGGTTTCATTCTATGTGGTTTAGCAATCGAGAAAAACTGTGAGAGAAAGAGAAAGAGAGAGAGATGCAGAGGGAAAGCAGGCTTAGTGAAAATCAGTATAAGAAACTGTATGGCCTCTCTTGTTCCCCAAGGGGGCACTACAGTAGAGAAATGCAGATATGGAACACAGACCTGAGGTGCATGACAAGTGACAACTCACCTCATTTGGGGGTTGGACAATTCCTGTTCATGCTCTTTATCAACAACAACCCTCCCTTCACCCCCTCAAACCCCTTCACCCCCTCAAACCCCTTCACCCCCACAAACCATAGCTGCAGATGTGATTGGCTCGGTGGACTCATTTACACATACAGAATTTTCACAGAATCTCATCTGACCACACAAGAGACCCAAACATGGACCATTTCACTCTCTTCATTCTTCTTCTTCTCCTTCTTCTCCTTCTTTTTTCTAAATTTTTCTACCACATTACATCATTGAAAATGTTCCAGTCCCCCCATGTATTTTCACCCAACAGGATACTAGAACTGAGTGATTTCGGCACACTGGCTTCTGATTAGAGCACCTTCAAAACTCTCTTTTACATCAGGAATGGATTGTAGAGTCACTATAATTCCAGCGTTGTAACAAATTTCCAATCACAATTCATTTGAAATGGATGTTGTATTGAAATCTAGGCTGACACTACTAGCCAACCAGTACTAACATCAACATAGTGCTAGGTCTAATTGGTTTAAACCTGAATGGCCCAAATCTCATGATATAATTTACTGCAACTTCTTTATTAAAATCCAGAAATCTGCTAACTACCTAGCTGAGGCGCATGTTCATTTTATTTTCAGTCAATCTCCTGTCAATGAGCTAGTGTGCTACCTAACCAGTATATTAAGTCATTTCTAGGTAGCTAAATTACTAGCTACCAAAGTTTATTTTTTGCAAGTTTTCCATCAGTTAGCTAGTGTGCTAACTTGCTAGCTAAGTCAGTGGCTAGGTGGCTAATTCACTAGGTAGCTATTTTGCTAGGAACATACAGTAGGTACCTAGCCACCTAATGAGGCAGGTCACTCAATGTTGAACAAGGTAATTTATAAATTTCCTTTACCACCAAATGCTTTCCATTTGCAAGATCCTAAGAATTCTGCTACATGGCTGTTCCTCAGCAGTGTTGCAGTTGTTTTCGGGTAACTCAGCATTATTTTAAAGGCAGAACTCCTGCCTTTGCATTATTACTCACTGAAAGCATTTTTTATGTTGATGCAATTATGCCTTGAAAGTCATGCAGAAAATAACCTTCTCGAATGATATTTAGTCTAACAGATTTAAACTTCCGGCTGGCATTCTCATGCCTGTAATAAATGCAGCTGTGTGTTCACTGTAGTCTGCTGTTACATTTACCACAGGGACGTCATGTGTTTCTCTCTGTTCTTTTTCCTTCGGTCCCAGAGTTGCATTCTAAATGCCCTCTAAACAGCCTCCATTTATCCTGCAGACAGATGAAACCCAGGGTTACTCTACCCTCCCTGGCGATCGCTGCCACAGATCAGCAGTTGTGGAGTCTGTCAGGCTGTTATAATACAGCAGGGAGCAGGAGGAGTGGTCTCTCACTCGCTCTCTCTGAGTCCTGTTTGCAGTACTCTCTGTATATGTACCAATGAACATGCTAGCACGGGTGGCAGAAATATGAGGAGAAACGCTCGAAGCTTTCATCCTCTTACCAATAAGTGCAGGACTAGACGGGTGTGCACTGTATACGTGGTTTCCTTGGGATTTTTAAAGCTGTTTCATTTTTTTGGTTGGAGTACGTTTTTGCACTATAGTCATGCAGTCCTATTAGATTGGGGCCCTGATCCAGCAGTGTGGAACACTCTGAGCTAACTATATAATAATAATCTGTGGTAAACACTGTTTTATTTTAACTGCCATTAAAAATATGTTCATCCATCAGTGGTGCACAGTCTCTCTCTCTCTCTCTCTCTCTCTCTCTCTCACACACACACACACACACACACACACACACACACACACACACACATATATATATGTGGCTCTTCTAGCTCCTGCTCTGGGTCTGGTTGGCCACTGCTGTTGCAGAACCTTTGGTATGTTATATTGTGAGGCTCTTTGTGCCTCCATCATGGTCCTCAGTAACATGATACAAGATCTGTAACTGTGAGGTTAGATCAGTTTTCTCCTCGATCACTGAACCTGGAACAGCTGCACACACGCTTTTTATTTTGTTTCTTTGTTTTGGCACTTGCTGCTGATGTCACCATGCGACTAGAGGCAGCCTGCCTTCCAGGTAAGCCCATAAAGGTGACCCGCTGACCAGAAGGGGGGGGGGAATACACTTGTTGGAATCTTTGAATTCGACTGAGGTGTTTTTGACCATTGCATTGGATCCAGTTTGGATGGGAGAGCAGTTTACAGCATTTGGTTGTGGCTGACAACATTTCCAGTCGTTTAGATGACTGTTAGGTTCTCACCAGGACACCGGTAGCGGTTTGTTTGGGGCCTACAAAGACCATAGTGCTGGGTCATTTTGATATGCTGTTTGCTCTGTTAGGACTCGCAACACAGTTTTTGGAGTCACCGATTTACCGTCGGTTGGATTTTCACTTTTGTGCCATTGTTTTTTTTTTTTTTTTTTTTTTAACTAAACTGGACAAACCACTGCAGTGGTTCTGGCGGCTGTTGAAGTCCAGAAGACAGAGTTTGCCTGTAAGGAGCCCCCCGAGGCAGCACTTTCACCTTGCTGTGTTGGATTGAGAGGTCTGCCTCATGTCACTGAACTAGTGTGCGACCTAAGCCGTTTATTATGTCGTTGCTAGGTAGGTAAATTACTAGCTACCACATTTTCTTTTTTGCCAGTTTTCCATCAATTAGGTAGTTTGCTAACTCCCAAATTTCCAGATTAAATTAATCTGTACCTGTCAAAGTAGTACTTAGTGGTCAAAGCATCTGGAAACAAGGGTTTTAATATTGTATATTTATTTTAAAACCATGTCCTTTATCACCAAATGTCAACCAGGGAAGGCTGGCTGCAAAACAGTTGATCTTTTTTGCATAATGGTCAGAATTAGAATGAGACTTGGGGCAGAATTACCCTGGATTCCTTTTTTCAGTACAGAAGGTACCTAAAGCCAACTTTGACTTCAGACTACAGAACAACATTATGTTCTTAGTTTCTATCTAAGTCTTAATTACTTCATTACCTAGTCTGAGGTGGGATTAATTTCCTGTATGAGTGTAATTGTAGTCATCATTTGGATTGGACGTCCAGTGGCCTGTTTTTCCCAGTTAACTGAACCTAGTGCTTTACCAGGCAAGAGAAATTGAATTTCTGACACAGGACATTTTAACATTCCCACAAACATTCCTGCAGTTACTGTGTGCTGCCGCAATATTAAAACAATGCTACGAGATTGTCATACATCTGCTGGGCAGTTCATCGGAAAGAGAAACCCTGTGGCAGAGACATTATAGACACTTTTTCTGAATAGTTTTATTCGTGAAAAGTTGTTTTATTTGTTCAGTGGCATATTTTCTCTGTTAACCGTTTCAAGGAAACAGAGGTTAGTTCTTTTAAAGGCAGAGGGAATAGCGCCTCTTTAGTTGTGAATGTTCATCAGTCAGTCCTACAAGAGCTTCGTCCTTGGTATGTCAGATTTAACTTTCCCTGAGTTCTTTTTTCTTTCAAATACTAGGATCAGGCGAGTGAACCAAACTCCCCCACTTTATCATTATGCACCAAAATGAATAAAAAGACTTTGAGCATGAGAGTGAACGTTTATTCAAAGACTAGGACTTCAAATGAAGCTGAAGCTGTTACTCAATTAGTTAAATGATACGTACAGAATAACACTGTGTTGTATTATGTGGATCACTTCTTAGAGCTGTGTCCTTGGTGGGGACAGTGCAGATGGCTCTCTCTCTGACCTGCTTTCTTCCAGATCTGTCTATTTCTGGACCTCTTACATTATTCAGCCTCTGGGCACGGAGCTCGGCTATGAGGCCTTGGATTGGGCAGGTCCCACAGCCAGCTGGCCAGCATGCAGGCGTGCACCCGTCACAGTAGCATGTAACTGCAGGCGATCTGCCTATCCTCACATGAGACACCAATTAATGTGGTGGATGTAGTATAACTCTTTTGTATTTAAATTGTTAATCATGAGTTATCAGGGCACCAACTGAGGAATTTCATCTAAACATTTAAAGAATTGAGGGATTCAATGAGGGATTCATCTAAAGGGACAGGATGTTAAATTCATGGAGTCAACTTACTGAATAATCAAGATAACACATTTCATAAACAAAAACAACATTTATTAGCAAACACAATATTTATGTAAGTGGTAGTGTAGTGAATAGGTATTACTAGAGATAGTGAAGGAGGTGAAGACATCGAGAATCTGTCAGATTAGCCTGTTACACTCAGTCTTTCTCAGGTTCCCTCCTTGGTTGGACACAGCAGGAGTTTGTGTGTGGCTTTTCTGGCACTCTCTGTGTGTTGGGTAGGGCTGGATCTCTGGCCTGGCTCTCTCTGTGTGTTGGGTAGGGCTGGATCTCTGGCCTGGCTCTCTCTCTGTGCTGGGTAGGGCTGGATCTCTGGCCTGGCTCTCTCTGTGTGTTGGGTAGGGCTGGATCTCTGGCCTGGCTCTCTCTCTGTGCTGGGTAGGGCTGGATCTCTGGCCTGGCTCTCTCTGTGTGTTGGGTAGGGCTGGATCTCAGGCCTGGCTCTCTCTCTGTGCTGGAGCAGGACATAGGTGGATCCCTGCACAGGATTCTGGGCTTTTCTGTAGATGTTTGTGGTCCTCCTTGCTCAGACTCAGAAGCAGTGTTCTGGGTCCAGATTACCTCAGAGATCTTCTGCTTGAGCTAAGGTTCCTTGCAAATCTCACTAACATTTTCACTGAAAATGAAGTGCTGAACAGAGGTTTGTACAGTCTCACTCAGAGTCTTCCATTGCAAGCTTCCTAAACTTGAACTCCACCTACTTCATTCACCAGATGACAGCTTCTTGTTCAGGAGACTAAGAAAACACTCAGCATGTTTCAAGGGCTGGGTCCCTTGGTAGACCCAGGAGAAGCAGAAGGAGCAGCAGGCTTCACGAAAACCTACAAATGTCTCCCATCTCTAGAATCTCTCTTAGACGTGTGTGATATAGGCTGTGAGACAAGCTACCATGGTTCAGATTTTTAATATTTTTATTATTATGTCAGTTTCACTCAAAGATACACTTGTGCAAGGGACAAAGAAGAGAAGTAGGATATGGTAGAGAGGAGAGAGGTAGGACAAAGAAATGTTTGGTTGGCTGTTAGGCCAGAAAAACTCGGCAAATATTTCATTTTAAAACTGTTATTTTGTCAGACAAGCAAGAGCTTCCTCATTAGCTTGTGTTGAGGTTTGGTTGACTGCTGCTGAGCTCTTTACCGAGGGGCATCCTTTAGCTGCTTCCAGGTTTCGTGGATTGTATCTGTTGGACTAGAAGGACATTTAAAGAATCAAAGATCAGATATTTTTATTTATATTTATGGATTGGGACTTCTTTGTGAGATTCTTTGAATGCAAACTTTGGGACTAAGAAATGAAGGACTTTCATCTTTTTGGTTATTGCTTGTGGTACAAGGCATTTTGTGTTTGATATAAACATTTACGATGTTTGTCCCCTGACATTTTTCTATTAACCACATTAATAATCAACCGTAATTACAGTTAAGTATCATTTATTGATAATGACTAAATTCCAGGCTCGGTTTAAAGAGAAAGAACTTTCCATGATGCCTTCAGTTATCACCTCACCGCTGCTGCCCGCATGGGCTGATGAAGAAAAAATCAGCCTGATGCTCCTCACAAGTAAGAAATAGAATCCTGGGAGTTTTCATTAAAGGAAACTTCACTGCCCCAGTGTCTGTTTGTGCTGCAGTGACCCTGTGCTGCAGTGACCCTGTGCTGTGCTGCAGTGACCCTGTGCTGCAGTGACCCTGTGCTGTGCTGCAGTGACCCTGTGCTTCAGTGACCCTGTGCTGTGCTGCAGTGACCCTGTGCTGTGCTGCAGTGACCCTGTGCTGCAGTGACCCTGTGCTGTGCTGCAGTGACCCTGTGCTGTGCTGCAGTGACCCCTTGCTGCAGTGACCCTGTGCTGCTATTCTGCTAGCTACTATTTCAGATCAGCTGCTGTAGATTTGCAATGTTGTCAGAAATAAAGCTGCACAAGGTAGCCAATAATATCATATTATGCTACCTAGCTAAGCTAACCAGTGAAAAATTCCAACTTAAAATAGCAAATTCCAGTTATAATAATTACTCTAGAATTGTAAATGTATACTACATTTCTGTCACAGTTGCCATTCAACAACCTAATTATCTATGTTAGTAACTTGCTTTGTGTGCTAATACTAACTAGACGACTGGTGTTGTTGATTCTTCTAGTAGAACTAGGGGGTCACAGCTGCAACTTGTACAAGATAGTACATGCCAGGGTGAATACTAACACTTATAATGTGACATTATTGTTGGAATTCGTGACTAATGTAATGAATGATAGGAAGAGTGATACGCTGTTGTATATAAAAACTGTGAAAGCTTTGTGTGTGTGTATGTGTGTGTGTGTGTGTGTGTCCTGAACAGGTCTCTCCTGTCTCACCTCATCTTTCTGACACTGCTCTGCTGTTGTCCTTTTGTATGGTTGAAGTATGCATGTTGACATTTACATTATCTGTTCTAATTCTGCATAAAACCCATATCATACAGTAGGTTATCTTCAAGGTGTGCACTGTTGGCCAAGTTGATTTCATCTAGACTAATCTTTTTTTTAATTCAGCACTAAATAACTGCATAGTACATAGTTGTTTTGTAAAGTAAATAACATTAAAGAAATCAAACATTTGTTGTATCTGTTTGTTTCAAATAATAAAAGAGATAGGGAAAGAGGAAGCATAGTATGTTAAGATTTAGAATCTCTTGAATTTTACATTTTTATGTAGTTATAGTGTTGTGTTGTCAAAAATAAATCTCACGAACTGAATCATTGGTACATTTGTGCTTAATTATGCATATATACCCCAGTCATACTGACTGTGCTACCTTATCCAATAATTAAAAAAACAGAGATTTAGTTTGGATTCAATGCTGCTGTCTCACGTCTTGTAATCACTGACGTGGCTTTTTCAGCTGTGGAGTTTGACTTTTCCCCCATGCTTTTTCAGGACTCCAGCTTCAGTGCTGGTGACTTCAGACTTGCCTTGGACTTGAAGTTTAGTGACTTGGCCACAACACTGGTGTCAACCCCTCTATCTCACCAGTGTTATTTTTGAAATAAATATATTATATAATAAATAAGTAATAGCTGCATGACTCATCTACAATCTCCCTAAACGTACTCAAGTTACTCCCCTCCTCACCTCACTTCACTGGCTTCCTGTTATCATTCGCATCAAGTTTAAAACCTTGGTGCTGGCATACAGGACAGTGAATGGGACAGCCCTTTCTTACCTACAACCATTCCTCAAAACTTATGTTCCTTCAAGATTGCTGCACTCTGCATCTACAGGGCAAATGACTGTCCTGACCTGACAGGGTCGCTCTTCTCAGACACTATCCCTGTCCCTCAGTGGTAGAATGAACTCCCAATGGGGGTTAGGACAGCATAATTGCTGGCTGTCTTCTGATGCAGACTGAAGACCCACCTCTTCACACTGTATCTCTGTTCCACTTTAATCCCCGCCCCCTAACACCTGCTACCTCTAGTATTTTATGTTAATTTTACATTTGGTATTGTAATGTATTTTGATTATGTGATTCTGTCGTATCGTAATATACTTGGCTTCTGTCAGATTGCACAAGTTAACTTGGTAGGGCTTGAATAGTGTTATGCTCACACTCATTGGTCTGGGAGTGTTGTTAGCCTGTTCTGACACTGTTGCTCATTTAAATTGAATGGATACATTTATGTTCTATTGTGCTGGAAGTTGTTCTGGATAAGAGCATAAGAGCATTGCATGTCATGTAATGTAAAAGATTCAGTTTGATCACATGATTAACAGATATCTATTTATCTTAAGATCCTACCTCTTTGAATACTTGCACCACCCGATTCCCTAATGAGAACCTCCACACTTCTGTCTTTATGTCAATGTGCAGATCTGGACCTCCGATATTTCTGGTGCTGGAGCGGCTTTGAAGACTACCTGCTTTTCTGTTTTGCCTTCACCATGATGTGTGCCTTCATCACCTTCCTGTTCCTCGACTCTACGCTGTTTGTGGAGATGCTTGGCTCATTGGCTGTTCTTTTTGAGGCCATGCTTGGTCTTCCACAGCTACTGCAGAACTTTCAGAACCAGTCCACAAGGGGCATGAGGTGGGATTCGCAGCACACTTTGACACTGAAACACTGAGACTCAGATGCTGGAACACTGACACTCAGACGCTGAAATGCTGACACTCAAACACTGAGACTCAGATGCTGAAACACTGAGACTCAGACACTGGAACACTGACACTCAGACACTGAAACACTGACACTCAGACTCTGATGCTCTGAGACACTGACACTCTGAGACACTGAAACTCTAGTATTGATACTGGAGACAGAGTCACTGATGCTCCTGTAAAGCACTGGCCACAGTATAGGAGATTGAATGAATGGCATGAAGCCACACAGGAGTCTCAGGAAGGGCAAAGACATTACATACAAAGGGAGAGACACAATGACTACATTAATAAAAAGATAAATTACCTATGAAACTTCATTTAAATTCTGCCTAATTTTTCCCTGCTTAAACTACACAGTTTTTGATGGCCATCATAAATGCCTGCATTGCCCAGAGCGTGTCTGCATAATGCAGTTATCTGGGGAACAGAAGTGTGAGAAAGGAAGGAGCTGTGAGTGTCAGAGGTTTGCTGAACTAGGCAGTGCTGTGATGCAGTGACATGGAGAGGTCAGGAGGTCATGGTTTTTAAATTTATTTCAGTCTGAATGTGCCCATAGTCCTGCATTTCTACATTTAAGAGGAACAAACCAGCCCCACACCTGCTCAGACAACATAAAACATTTATCCCTCTAAAATGTGCAAAGTAAAAAAATATGTATGTATGCTTTCAGACCCACATTGGCCTCTACACTCACACTTCCTGTCCTGAAGGACATGACAAACACTCCCCTCCTGTGCAGACAGTGTCAGCCATCTAGAGCTGAGATTTGTCTCTCAGAATCTCACTCTTTCAGATTAGCATCATTAACTGACGGAGAATTAAAATAAATGTCTGAAGTGTGCACCGAAAAACCTTCAGGCTAGTGGAGTTTTCTCAGTAATAGTTTCACATTTTATGATGTAGAATTATGAAACAGAAATATCAAGATAACTGTCTCCATTTGCTATTTTGTTATGTGACTGCAGCACTGTATCTGAAAGGCAACTGTCATAACTCCATCCATAGGTCTTGAGAACAAAAAATTATAATCTGTCAAACCAGCGGGATATCAATGTTGCAATGCAAGTGTGTCATTAGTGCTGCTCTCTCCTGTAGGGTTAGTGCTGCTCTCTCCTGTAGGGTTAGTGCTGCTCTCTCCTGTAGGGCTAGTGCCGCTCTCTCCTGTAGGGTTGTGTTGAAACGGTGGTTCTCCTGTTTGAGCTGTGGTGTGCCTCACTCTGGCACAGAGAGGACTGCTGCTGCAGCTCATCATTGTTACCTTTTACACCCTCACCTGCACAGTGCGAATCGTTCATTTTCTATCTGTTTGTGTCCACCTTTCTCCCTTCATTCCCCACCCTCTAACTCTTTCAGCTAACTGCATCAGCTTATTAAGCCATACCATAAAGCTGCTCTGACCGCTGCTCCACACTGCTGCTCTGACCGCTGCTCCACACTGCTGCCCCACACTGCTGCTCTGACCGCTGCTCCACACTGCTGCTCTGACCGCTGTTCCACACTGCTGCTCCACACTGCTGCTCTGACCGCTGCTCCACACTGGGTGCAGGTACAGTAGTGTGTGTATGTGTGTGTGTGTGTGCGTGTGTGTGTGAAGTGAGCAGTAGTGTGTGTGTGTGTGTGTGTGTGTGTGTGTGTGTATGTGTGAAGTGAGCAGTAGTGTGTGTGCGCCTGTGCGTGTCTGCGTGTGTGTGTGTGTGTGTGTGTGTGTGTGTGTGTGTGCGTGCCTGCGTGTGTGTGTGTGCCTATGCATGCCTACGTGTATGTGTGTGTGTGTGTGTGCATGTGTGTGTGTATGAGTGTGTGTGTGTGTGAATGTGTGTGTGTGAGTGTGTGAGTGCGTGTGTGTGTGTGAGATGAGCAGTAGTGTGTGTGTGTGTGCGTGTGTGTGAGATGAGCAGTAGTGTGTGTGTGTGAGTGTGTGAGTGTGTGTGTGTGTGTGTGTGTGTGTGAGTGTGTGTGTGTGAGATGAGCAGTAGTGTGAGCTTCTGCAGGGTCAGCAGTGGTCTGTTGAACAAATGGAGCTGCTGATTGAATCGGCTTCCTTTCTGCCCCAGTGCTGGAAAATGAGCAGAATTATTCATACCCCTCCAGGCCAGCAGGGAGGAGTGAGTGTGAGAGTGAGGGAGGTGGAAAAGGAGCCAGGACTGTGTTTCATGAGTTTTATTCACTGAATGCTGGCTGAGCAGAGTCGCATAACCCCCTGCTTTAGGCTGTGCACATTGTACTGAGGGCCGGTAATGTTAATATAAAGAATACTGAGTGGTTTTCTGTCCCTTTCATTGTAACAAACAAGATCAGTTCATTTTCAGCAGTGCATTTCTCTTGCTCTTGCTTGTCTGTTTATTCCAGGGAATGTGGTGTAGAATGGGTATTACACACTTCTCTGTATTTGTACATTTAAAATAATCCCCAGCTGTTTCAAGTATCCTTATTCATTAATAAAAGAGTATTTTCACAGATTGTACTCAATATTGTGATGAGGCTGACAAATGTTGTGTTGACAGACGATGACAGATTTTGGAGTACCTCCAGCAGCCTTTTTACTGCTATGTGATAAATCCAGGTCTCCCATTAGTATCTGTCCACCACTTCTGTCTTTATGGGCCCTTTTCAGGTGTGTGGAGTCAGTGCTGGGCAGTCTCAGCCAGGCTTACACACAGGGGATGGAGGGACAGCACTGACCTGAGATCAGAATCACAGTGTGACAAGTGTCATAAGCATCGGTAATCAGCTCTGTTGTGATTTCCTGGAATCAGGGGAGTTTGGTCTAAATCCTGCTCCAGGTAGCAGGTGTCATCTTCGCTTTCATATGAAGAGCAGTCGTTTGCTGGAAGACTGATCACAGTGGATGTGTGGGAAGGAAGGTGAGGGGTGAAATGTGACTGAATTCAGTCAAATCTGCTGTATTGTCTTTGTAACTGTAGCAGATCAGTCAGACTGAGGTTCCCTCACACTGGGAGGGGACTGAATGATGTTTCCTCCCACAGTGTCTCATGGTAGAGCTGAGCACTGAATACCCTCTCTCTCTTCTCTCCTCTCTGTGTCAGTCTCCCTCTTTTTCCTCAACCTCTTCTTTCCTTCTGTCTCCCTCTAAATTGGCATGACAAAAATTCCACATTTGACTTGTAATGATAAAGAAAACAATATTTAACAACATTGTCAGAAGAGTGATAATGCACAGTACATACACACAAAATAAACTTTGAAGTGATTAGAGGAAGGCATTTATAGTTAAGTAATAACTTTAAGAAGTTTATTGAATGTATATAAATAACAAGCACAAATAAAATAGATAAATAAATTAGAGAATTATTATCATCTATTTGCTTAGAGGTCAACAACAGTTTTAAAGTGTGATTTGAAGAACATTACTAAATTTCAACACACATTTCCCAACACAGAGGAGATAAAGGAGGGGGCACACAGTGATAAAGAGAATCTTCATAGCTGCTGTCTGCTTAAAAGGTGCTGAGAATGTTGTTAAATTGATCTGATAATAACCGAGTGGACTGACTGAGGCATGCAGTTCAGTAAATGTATGTCAGAAACTAAATGGAAATTAATAAAAGCACAATAGATGCATTCTATATGCTAAGAATAATATAGATTAAGCATAGTATGTACAATTCTGAACAGAAAGGTGGACAGCACATTTGCATACTCTGTGTTATATGAGCATTGCTGTGCTAGTGGATGATACGTAATTAAAGCATTTATTGTGATGATTCCTGTAGGTGCACTGTGACACAGTAGGGAGTTATTTTCTAACAATGCAGTTAGATTTTCACAATTATTCAGAGGCACTTGTTAATCTACAAATGCCTTAGAAGTGAAATATGGTCTCAAGAAGGTTTTAAGGATCAAATTAGCCTTAAAAAAGAGCTTAGGGAAGGAGGCTGTGATTCTTCCTGTACCCCTGTACTTTCCTCATTACATTACCTGATAGATCGCTTTGGACTGCCTGGTGCCGGCCAGAGGCAGATGGGTGACCCCTTTGAGCTGGGTTCTGCTCAGTGCTTCTTCCTCTGTGGCAGGTCTCTCCTTGCCACTGAGGCTGTAGGTTAACTCTGGGGGGTCAGGCTCAGCATCTCTGTTAAGCTGCTGTTTGACAGTGTCCTTTGTAAAAAGCACTTTGCAAATGAAATTAAATCAAATGGATTTGAATGCCAGTCCTGTGGGGTCAGGCAGCACTGTAGAGCACTCCCTCTTCTCTGGGAAGCTTTTGCGTATTGCTTTTTGAAAATAAATTATACAGTTTATTATTTGAAAAAAACATTTGCTCCTATTTCAATGTATTTTTCACATTGTCATTTTGTCGCGGAACAGTTTTTCTTTCTCTCTTCCCTCTCCCTCCCCCCTCCTGTCTCTCTGGCCCAGCCCAGATGAAGGTATCGTATTGGTTCAGATAAATGGGGATCTTTTCAGCTCTCAGGCAGTCACTGGAGTCTGTGAGGCTAGATAAGGCCTTTGTGCTCAGCCAATGCTTCCTAATCAATAATTCCTTTACTAACAGACATCCTTCTTAGCCTCCTCCCCTGCTCTAACAGACTCTCTTTACAAATGAAAGTCCTCTCCCCTTCTTCCACAATCACCTCACACTCTATCCTTCCACTCCCACAGTCCTCACCCTCCCTGAGAGTCCCCGCCCACTTTATTTCTATGTATGTGTTGTGTTGTGTTCAACCTGCTCAAGTGCCAGGGAAGGAGAAGGATGAACTTTTGGTAGTAATTTATCTCCATTCAGATGCACTGGTTCTGCTCTTGTATGGATAACCTCTTAATTACCTTGTTAATGTTTGATTTTCATTAATGAAGAATGCAGTCTCCATAGCAGAGGCGTTATGCAGCAGGAGTGCCTGCACTCTGAGCGGGAGGGAAGGTTGAAAGCCAGTGTCACACAGGAAGTAAAGGGCAGTCTGTAGAGCACAGCTCCTTCTGTAGTGGCAGAGGACAGATCATTGCTTTAGGATGAGCACAAATGAAAAAAATAGCTTTCCCTGTGGAAACCCAGTTGTAAACATGCCACGGAGGAGAGAGCAGGAACAGCCCTTCGAGCAGTATCCCAATGTACCAACCACTCATACAGTGTCAGCACATCTCATAGCTGCTCCTACATCACCCCCTCATACAGACTGATCATCATCACTGCCACACTGCCTCTACACTGGAGGGATTCTGCCACTCTGCTGTGCTGGGACAGCTAATGGCACACTCTGGCAGAGCTGAGGTTATTTAGGGAAGAGATTTAAGGTCAGACACCAGAGAGGGAAGAGTTCAGAAAACAGAGAGATGGCCTGACTGTCCTAAGGACCCATTATCAGTTCCTCATGTTTTTAATTTTTTTTTATAGCTAAAGGTATACTTTTACTTTCATGGGCCTTCCTGCAGGCTCCAGGGTGACCTCATAAATAGGCAAAGGAAACATTAAACCAGTGGTTCATTTCTTTATTTTGTGCAATATTGTTTTGGAATAACCTGTTATTAGTATTAGGCATATATCAACATATAGATATACTGTATATACACAGTGCCTTGAAAAAGTATATAGCCCCCAATATTGTTTTCATAATTTATTGTATCAGATTCATAATTTAAAATATATTAAAGTAAGATTTTGTCCCAGCTGGTCTACACAGTATTGTACATTATGACAAATCAAAAGAAATGCCCAAAACCTTTAAAAAATTTAGGAAAAAAAAATAAAATTAAAACTTTGAGATTTCAAAAGTATTCATACTCAGGCTAACCTTGCTCAGGTGCAAGACATTGTCTTATAAACTCATTCAATTTGTTCATGGTCTCCACCTGTGTAGAAAATTAATGGATCACCTGTTTTGAATTACTTCATGAGCATAAATACCTTCCCTCTCTATTAGGTCAAGCATACAAGAACATTTCAAAGGCATTGAACATACCTCAGAGCTCAGTGCAGTCGATCATACAGAAGTGGAAGAAATATGGAACTACAGCCACGCTGCCTAGGGCAGGCCGCCCCCCTAAACTTAGTCACAGAACAAGAATGGCACTTGCGCTGTCAACTATCATTCTAACCGAGCTACAGAAGTCAGTGGCTGCAACTGAAAATGATGTCCATGGGTCAACAGTCTCCAAGCTATTGCACAAATAGGGCCTGTATGGAAGAATGGCAAGGAAGAAGCCCTTGCTGAAAAAAGCACATGCTTACTTGGAAGATACTACAAAGGTATGGCAGAAGGTCTTGTGATCTGATGAGACTATGGAGGAACTTTTAGGCTGAAACACTAAGTGGTATGTGTGGTGTAAAGCAAACACTGCACATCAGCCAGGAAACACCATCCCCACAGTGAAATACACTGGTGGTAGCATCATGTTATGGGAGCAGGGACTGGCAATCTGGTCAATTGATGGGAAGATGAATGCTGCACAATACATGGAGATTCTGGATATAAAACCTACTCCACTCTGCCAGAAAGTGTAAACTAGAGAGGAACGACCCAAAGCACACTGCCAGAGCAACACTGGATTGTCTTAAAACGAAGAAAATTGATGTCCTTGACTGGCCCAGTCAGAGTCCTGACCTTAACCCTATTGAACATCTGTGCAAAGACCTCAAAATTACTGTCTACCACTGCTCCCTAACTAACCTGGTACAGCTTGAGCAATTTTGCAAGGAGGAACGGGCTAATATTGCTCCATCATGTTGTGCAAAATTAATAGAGACATCCAAAAAGACTGATGGCTGTAATAGAAAGGTGGTTCAATCAAGTACTAAAGAAGGGGATGAATACTTAATTGTTGACATTTCAGTTGTTGTTTTTTTATTCTTTAATGGGTTTATAATTTCATTTCTTTTTGTGCTACACTGTTGCAGAGTTGAGTGAGAGATGAGTGATTAACAAATAAAAAAACTCAGTCTAATTAGTCAAAATCTCAGGCTGTGGAAATCGTGTGAAAAAAGAGTTGGGGGCTGAATACGTTTTCAAGGCGCTGTATATATATGTGAGCAGGTGGAATGTGGTCATGTGAGGGGGTAGAGTGTGCAGGTGAAAGCTAATATTTCCTGCTTGTTTTGTCCTTCAGTGTGAAGATGGTGCTGTTGTGGCTGGCGGGGGATGTCTTCAAGACGACGTACTTTGTGGTGAATGAGAGCCCCGCCCAGTTCTGGGTGTGTGGGACCGCCCAGATCCTTGTGGACGTGGCCATCCTGCTGCAGGTGTTCTACTATGGCCAGGAGTCGAGGGCCAAGCTTGGCTGACCACACCCACAGTGGCCATGCCCAGGTGTCTGTGTCCTGTAGCACTGTATCCTAATCTGCAGCTCATTCACAATCTGCCCTCAGTGGTGGTTTTTAAATGAAACATGTTGATGTCATTGTGGGGGATTCTCTGAGCCGCAGAAGCACAGCTCTCACAGTGGAATAGGTGCTGCAAGGAGAGCAGTAGCTGCTTCAGGGCCATTACAATTAAAGAAAGAATCACAGAGAATAAATCACCTGTCAGTCACCATCAGAGAGTAAATCACCCGTAAATCACTATCAGACGATACATCACCTGTCGTTTAGTCAGAGAGTAAGTCCGGTATAGACCACTGATGTGTAGTTGCTATTTAGACTTTGGCTGCTGGTAAAAATCTTTATATTTTATAACTTGATATAATTATGTATGTTACTTCTGCCAAACATGCATAACGTAAGGCTTTTAAATCTAAATAACAAAAGGGTTTCATTGTACGTATTTTGAGACTCAATTCACATTACAGCTCATTTTTGATTTTCAGTTCTTTTCAACTTTGTTATTTGACATGAAAAGTATTAGATGCTTTGCCAGGCTGTTTGCCAGCTATACAGTGATGCTTCATTCCCAATGGTACTGTACAAATGATCTATTTTTACAGTACATTCCCCATCATTTAGCAGATGTTCTTATCAAGCGCAAGTTGCAAAGTTAAATAATAGTGGAACAAGAGAATTTACATATACCACTGTGAAAAGGATATTGCATTAAATATTATGATTCCTCTATTTTATTTCATTTTTGCAGACCGTATTTGTCATGCCTCTAACACGCAATGAATCACATCAATGGCAGATTACCTGGACTAGAAGTTAAGGTGTAATAGAATAGTTGCAGGTTGGAGCAAAATGTCATGGTTACAAGCTGGGGTGTGAATTTATCACTGAGGCTTTGTCCTCCTCTGTGAGTTTGGAGTCTGTGTACCAGACCCACCCTGTCTCATGCTGTATCCTGTAGCGTTACCCGAGGCCTCATGGTATATCTGCTTGGCTGTAGCATTGTTAGCATATTGCTAACAGTGTTCACTGGGTTGTTTTATGGAATCATGCCTTCCATAAAACAGGTCAGCCAGCATGTCTACCACATAAAGTGCTGGATGCTCAGGGAGACATTAACTCCTGTACCCCCCCTTCTCTGTCAGCATAGCATCAGCTCAGCCTCATAGACCAAGCAGTTTTCCAGTTCTTCTTGAAACTCATTTTTATATATACAATACTCTGTAGAAAATACTCTGCCACTGTTTTGATAAGTGCCATATAATCATCAGTTTGCACAAACAGTCAGGATCTCTGTATTAACACTTCACCCAGGGAATGACACAGCACATTTTTGTGGTACAGAGTACGGAGGAAGGAGCACCCCCTTCTAACATGCTTTTCCCAGGAGGTCTTCCATCCACCACTAACTAAGCCCAGCCCCACTTTGCTTCAGCTGTCTGGCACCAGAAGTCTACAGTGTGGTATGATTGCTAGCACATATTGAGTGGTTTTTATGTTACAATCCTTATATATTAACCTGTATACATACTTACATTCTACAGTTCTAAAATGGAGTTCTTTATAATACTTATTTGAACTAAGATTGGAATGTTGTACATATTACATGTATAGAATGAATTAAAGTTTTTTTTTTTATGTACATGGTGTACTGTTATTCTGAACACAGATACTGTATATTTATGCTGTGTTGACCTGAGTTTATTCTTATATCAGTCAATTTTTAAAAAGTGTAATTTGTTCATTCATTCATTCATTTATGTCATAAAGACAGCCTAATATAACAGGGTGGTTGTGAATGTGATAATGGAGCAGGTACGTGTGATATGGTTGGCAATGCTCCCACTCCTCTGTGAGGGAGAAGCCATTAAAAGACAGAGCAGAAGAGAGGTGCAGGCTCACAATGGCACCAATTCCCAGAATTCTCTGTACGTGAAACCCAGCTGGATTGTGTGGCATATGAAATATTAAGGCTTGTCAGCCTAGATTATGGATGAGGCGCTGGTCTCTTGGTATCCTGGAATAGTTTACATGAATTGAAAGGCCGCAGATTAATTGTGTGTCATATTGAACACCCTGACAATTCTGGGTGATAATGGCTTGAGTACCAGCATCTGTTGTGGGTCCCAATCATAACTAAGGCCATCCACGCACTGGAACAAATCCTACACAATGGCACTGACCTTGGGATGTCAGATTATGCTATGTGCATGAACATGAACGTGAACGTGAAATCAGAGATAAACTGCCAAATTTTAGTATGAGGGTGTTTATCCAACAGGTCTGTTAAATTTGAGATTTAATTCCAGTCATCATACCTTTCATTAGGTTAGGCTATTCAGGTTGCTTGACTTTTTATCATAATTTTTCATGGTTTTCACAAGCAATTTTTATGGGATCCCAGTCTAGGTGAGGGAAATAATTAGCTAGCTAGCTAGCTGAGTAACTTCTTGGAACAAGTTTGTGTTATTTTGCATTGCACCGTTTTTGTTTTTTTTTAACATCTGCTTTTGAAAGGTTGTTCCCATTTATAATTGGAATAGATTCAGCTGCTACAATGAAAATGGGATAAAATGGAAATGATCAGAGCAGGACTGGAACTGAGGGTTAGGGTTAGAGGTCTTTACCCTGAGCAAAAAGAGGGACTGTTTCACACTGCTAAACCTACCGAACCTGTCTAAGCAGGGCTGAGGGAAGGGTTATTGAGGCAAAGCGCATATTCTGGATTTCATTTTCATTTATAAAAATTTAAATTTGACTGAAGGAATTTTGTGATTTTTTTATACACAATTGTTTTGTCAGCCTTGTCTGGGTGAGGGAAGTGCAGCTAGCTGCACTTCATGTGGTACCCCACCCAAAGTACTCAGGGGTATGAGCTAGTGTCCCCTAAAGGCTGCCCTTTTACAGAATTTCCTGTGTTTTTGAAAGATTATGTAGCTCATCAGACTGACATTGTTACATAAGTTACACACATATACAGTTAATTAATTCTGTGCGTGACAATAATGCTTCACTTTATTTCCATCATCACATCAGCTGCAGCACAGGTCCTGAGCCTCACTCTGCCTGGCCTATTCGCTGCTTCACACTGGTGTCAGTCCTATGTTTAAAAGCATTTAAAACTGATATTTAGATAAAAAAATTATTTTTGCACACCAAGATTTAAGATTTATTTTCATTTATTTTGTAAAGTATTTCTTTTGCAGCTCAGATTTGAGAAAATACATTAAATCTGTTGGTTTTGAGAATCGTGGTATAAACTAAACACTTACCTTAAAACTAAAAGTTTTTTTAAATCCAGATTTAAGATTTAACTATATTTAAAAAGCATATCTTTTCTAGATCTATGTTTTTTTCAATATATGTATCCAAAGTGTGATGGGACCAAAGGCAAGGCAAGGAGTCTGACACAGTATAAGGAAATATGAGGAAACTAAAATACTTTTATTTTGACAGATGAAACACTGCCAAGAGTTCTGGATAAAAGCAAAAATAAAACAAATACCATCTCTGTTTGGGAGACTAGCTGAACTGGCACGGTCCCTCTTACTGGCCAGCTTAGCTGGTTACCAGGGTAGCAAATGGATCCAAAACAGCAGACAAAAGTGTAGTCAACACTCCAGGATCAAAACGCCAATTCAATTTCTCAGACAAAAAAGGATCAGTACACAGTTCAAAAAAGACAGGCTCAACTCGGCACTCATCGAAACGTTCCTTTTTCCCTCTCCAAACTTTCCCGAAACAGTACAACCCGCCCCCACCTCCACCCCGCCGCCACCCCGCCGCCTGACCAGGACTTTATTTAATAAAGCCTAAATGCCTTCAGCTGAGCTTGTCCGGGCTGGCTGGAAGGTGTGGTCCGGCCCCAGTGATCCAGGGAATGGAGCCAACATGAAGGAACATATCACCCTTGTACCGCCATTCCTGCGGTCACGTTGTGATAGGTTTATTCAGGGTACGACATAAATCTCACAAAGTGGAAGATGTAGTTTAAATCTTGAAAAAAGGTGTATTTTATCCTCAGTCTGGGAAATGCCTGAGAATATCTCTATGTTTTGCTCTCCTTTTGGTGCCTTGTAGTGTCATAAATGTAATTATGGACTGGTGTTTTTATTCCCTGTTCATATATAATACAAATACCATATATAAAATGCCATACCCCCCACACACACACACACACACACACACACACACATGCACACACAGTGTAACACTGTGTATATACATTTAAATTGTATATCAGAAAAGTGTCATGTTTCAGATTAGCCATTAGCCACTCTGTTAGCTGGTGAAACTGAAGCTGGCTGGATGTGGTCAGAGATAGAAATGGCTGAAAGCAAAGGTCAAGGGTGCAGAAGAAACAATGCAGATTAGCAACTGAGATCTTGAAAGGGCCTCAGTAGGGCCCATAATTATTTTTTGTTCATTCTGCGTATTCTTGCCTGCAGTTGCTTTGCAGTGGACTTGTCTACAACACAGAAGCTTTGTCATTCTGTACCAGATGCAGTTTTAGAGCTCAAACTGTTGAAATGTAACAGGAGGTAAGCCTGTCTCCATGTGGACACTGACCCCAGGACACTCTGATGACAGGTGTCTGGCAGGTGCATGAGATGCACTGTACTGATACACTGGAATGCTGAAAATATGTCAGCGTTTGGAGCTTCATAAAGCACTCTGTGGGAAAATAGCTTATGAAATGGAATAAATGGCAGGCACTGTAAGCAGTGCCCTATCAGTGATCCTGTGATTCCTCTCACCTGAACATTGTGCCAGTGTTTGATACATTTGAAGGGTCATTTGCAGGATTTAAGAGGAGGTAGAGGCAGCCTGTTTTGTGTGAGGACATGCAGTTATCATGCAGTCTAGCAGCTCTATGTAGAGACTCACTGCACTTCTCTCAGCTGACTCTCATCTGAAAGTGCAGTTTCCCATTACTCTACGCACAGACCTGTCTTCCCAAAGCAAGCCCTCACTCTCTGGTCTTACATCCTCCCTCCAAACTCATTATTGCAGGCTAGTTCTGAGGGCAATTTCCATGGTTCAATTCTATTCCAGATTCAACTGTTTTCCATTATGGGTA